>CM035174.1:52382591-52973715 GCA_020205615.1 Panax quinquefolius | reverse complement strand
TCGGATAAAATAACCTTGTTAATTGTTCCACTTAAATATTTCAAAATTCTTTTAACAGCATTTAAGTGTGATTCTTTGGGTCTAGCCTAAAATCTTGCACATAGACAAACGCTATACATTATATCGAGTGTAGAAGCAGTTAAATATAGTAAGCATCCAATCATACCTCAATATTTTGTTATATCAACATCAATACCTTTCTCATTAGTGGTGAGCTTTATTGATGTGCTCATGGGTGTACCTTTCGAGTTAGATCCTTCAAAGCCAAATCTCTTGAGTAGTTCTTTTGTGTATTTGGTTTGATGGATATAAATTCCTTCCTTTGTTTGCTTGATTTGAAGTCCCAAGAAGTAATTAAGTTCTCCCATTAAGCTCATGTCAAATTCTTTATGCATGCACTTGGAAAACCACTCACAAAGAAAATCATCAGTAGCACCAAATATTATATCATCTACATATATTTGAACAATAATGATATCTATATTTTTATGTTTAATAAACAATATAGAATCTATTTTACCTCTAACAAACCCGTCTGATAAGAGATATTTACTAAACCTTTCGTACCAAGCCCTTGGAGCTTATTTCAAGCCATAAAGAGCTTTCTTTAATTTGTAAACATGATTAGGATACTTTTCATGCTTGAATCCAGGAGGCTGTTTGACATATACTTCTTCATTTATGTACCCATTGAGGAACTCTCTTTTTACATCCATTTGATGAAGCTTAAATATTTTATAGCATGCGAAAGCTAACAGAATTTGGATTGATTCCAGCCTTGATACTGGTGCATAAGTTTCTTAATAGTTGATCCCCTCCTGTTGGTTGTATCCTTTAGCTACCAACCTTGCTTTGTTATGAATGATTGTCTCGTGCTCATCAAGCTTGTTCTTGAAGACCCATTTAGTACCAATGATGGAAACATCTTTTGGTGGAGACATAAGTTCCCACACTTGGCATCTCTGAAATTGTTGAAGTTCTTCTTGCATTGCCAATAACCAGTTCTCATCAAGAACTGCATCCTTTGCATTCTTTAGCTCAACCTGTGACAAAAATGTAGAGAATGTACAATGATTTGGTAAACCTCTTCATGTGGTTATACCTTTGTTGATATCTCCAATGATATTTTTTGGAGGATGATTCTTGATATATCTAGCTATTCTTGGAATTTGGATATTATGCATAACTTCTTCTTGATCATTAGACTCTTCTTCAGCATCCTGCAAATTTTTAGGTTCACGTTCATACTGGTCATTTATTTTAGTTTGCTGAATCTGTTCATTCGGTCTCCTGTTTTGTTCGTTTCGATTTGCTGAGATTCTGACTGTCTCCAAATTTCCTGCATCATCTTCACTTTCTTTTGGAAGATCATTGTTAGTCTCATTGAAAGTGATATGAACAGATTCTTCTACACATGAATTTCTAGTATTAAAAATGCGACAAGCCTTACTATTTTGAGAATAGCCAATAAATATTCCTTCATATGACTTAGCATCAAAATTTCCCAAATTGTCACTTATATTTAAGATGAAACATTTAGAACCGAATATTTTGAAATAACTTATGTTTGGAATTTTATTATTTAAAAGCTCATATGGTGTTTTCAAAATTTTAGGACGAATGAGTACTCTATTTAAAACATAACCAGATGTACTTACTGCTTTGGTCCAAAATTTATTTAGAAGCTTACTTTCTTGTAATAGAGTTCTTGATGTCTCTTATAAAGTCCTATTCTTCCTTTCCACCACTCCGTTTTGTTGAGGAGTCCTTGGTGCTGAGAATTCATGGCTAATACCTCTTTAATCACAAAAAGTTATGAAATCTTTTTGAAATTAAGTACCATGGTCACTTCTAATTCTAATGAGTTTGTAGCTATACTTTGTTTCAAGATTCCTTATTAATCTTTCAAACTCTTTAAATGCTTCATCCTTAGTTCTCAAAAATAATACCCATGTGTATCTAGAAAAATCATCAACTATTACAAATACATAAAATTTACCATTAATACTAGAATGTTTTTCTGGTCCAAATAAATCAAGATGAAGTAATTGCAAAGGAGAGGAGGTTGATACCATATTCTTTGACGTAAAAGAAGTTCTTACTTGTTTTTCCAGTTGACAAGGAATACATATTCCTTTCTTTTCAAACTTTATTTTTGGCAGTCCTTTTACAAGATTCCTTACAGATAACTTTTTGATTAGATCCATATGAACATGTCCCATCCTCTTATGCCATAGATAAGCTTCATTTTGTACTGAAGTAAGACACAGTTCTTCATCTTGTTGCTCAAAATCAATAGTATATATATTTTCTTCTCTTTGTGCAACTAGAGTAGTATTGTTAGTACCATGAAATATTGTACATTTATCTTTTTCAAAATTAACTTGATGACCATTATCCATTAATTGACTTATACTTATTAAATTAAATTCAAGACCGTTAACCAAGTGAACATTATTTATACTTACCTTGCTATTTCTAATTTTACCTTTTTCTATTATTTCGCAGGTTCTATTATCTCCAAACGCGATCGTTCCATTCTTTTTCTTGATGTCTAGTTCCATGAACTTTGTTTTATCACCTGTCATGTGACGAGAACATCCGCTATCAAGAATCCATTTTTGAGATGGAACTCTTGCCTTAAACATACCTGTCAAGATAAGATAATTCATCCTTTTGGTACCCATATCTTTTTGGGTCCACTCATGTTAGTAGCAAGTAAAACATTCTTTTTAATCCATACCTTTTTAACCTTATTTCGTTTTTTAAAATAATTTATCTCTAAATGACCTTTAGTACCACAATGTTTGCAAGTTGTTAAAGGAAAACAATAATTTAAATTAAAACGTGACTTTGATTTTAACATTTTCATATTACTCTTTTTATGCATAGAATTAAAACCAATTCCTTGTCTTTCAAAACTAGGTCTTTGTTTACCTAATATGACATTTAGATTTTCTTCACCTTGAACAAATTTAGCAAGAGATGATTTTAGTGAGTCTATTTCTTTTTGAAGTTCATTATTAGGAAACGTTTTAACCGGAGATTTATCACTAAATGCATCAATACACACATCTTTCATTTTTAGCTCATTAGTCAATTTTTGGTCTTCATTATTTAAGAATTTTACCTTATTGAAAAGTATTTTATTATAATTGTCTAAATAATCAATCTTTGCAATCAAAATCTTTTCTTCTTTACATGTAGATTCCTTTTTAGTTTCTTTCTTTTCATCTATTAGTGAATCTACTTCATCCATTAACGTACTAACTAAACCTTTCAAGCATGCATTCTTTTCTCTTAACTTTTTATTTTCTTGTTCTAATGAGTTTAGTTCATTAAGGGATACCTAATTAGATTCACCTTCAATTCCTACGAAGCATACTTGTGCTATCTCATCTTTAGCATCGATCTCCAATTCAGATTCTTCATCACTCCAAGTAATAAGGGCTTTGTTCTTCTTGTTGTCTTTGTAGTTTGTCTTCCCTTTATTTTTTAATTGAAAACAATCTTTCTTGAAGTGACCAGGACGTCCACATTCGAAGCACGTCTCTTCAGTTTGTTTTCCTTTGAATTTATTCGAATTGAAAGTGTTTCTTCTCTTGTTTTTCCTTTGTAGTAACCCCTTGAGTTTTCTTGACATCATGTCTATTTCTTCATCGGAGTTATCCTCAAGCTCCTCCTCATTATCTGCAGTAAGAGCTAAGATCTTTCTTCGAGGAGTTTCCTCCTCATCATCATATCTCTTTAACTGATGTTTATATTCTTCTAATTCACCAAACAAAAGTTAAAGTATCCATGGAAGAAATAGTTGCAGAATCTTGAAGAGTAGTGATTTTAGAAGCAAACCTTTTGGGCATAACACTAAGTAACTTACGGTTGATCTCACTTTGAGGAATAGTCTTGTCCAGCAATTTTAAGGAGTTTATAAGGACTAGAAATCTTTCTTGAGCTAGCTTAATGGTTTTATCTTTTTCGAGCTTGAACATTTCATAATCGTGCATAAGCATGCTTAGCTTGACTTCTCGTACTTTGGAAGTACCTTCTTGACTTACCACTAAAGTATCCCACATTTCTTTGGATGTGTTGCATGAAGAGACTTTATCTATCTCGGATTATACCATGCCACTAAGAAGCGTGTTCATTGCATTTGAATCATATAAGACCATGTAGATTTTCGTTGAATCCATTTCTAGCTGAATCTTTGGTGTCCCATCATCACTTCGTGGAATAACAGGTCCGTTTTCCATAACCCACCAATCCCAAGGATCTCTTTTAAGATAGATCCTTATTTGGAATTTTCAGAAGTTGTAATTTTCTGTTCCAAACAACAAATGAGGTCTATTGGTTGATTGTCCTTCTTGATTGTTGTTCCCGAACTATGTCATGTCAGAATTTTTCCCTACAAGTCACCCTTAAGAACAAGATAAGTAGAGCCAAGCTCTGATACCAAATGAAATTTAAATAGGCACACTTAGAGGCGGGGGGTGTTGAATAAGTGTGGGAGCAATCTATGACCAATTTTTAAACTTTAGATCAAGCTATTAAATCCAGGCTACTATATTGATTAATTCAGCTTGCTGAATATGGTCTACTTAAATAACTGATTAGTTTTAAGAAACTATTCTGCTGAATTTATAATTTAAATAAAATACTTGGTGTTAAATAATTATCTTAAAATAAGCAAATATTCAAACTTTTATTATTAAGATAATTAAATAGCTTATGTGAGTAATTAAAGTAAAGCAAATAGTAAAATCAATACAAATATTTTTTACATGGTTCAGCTATTACCCTCTATAATAATAGCTTAGTCCACGTCCAATACCAACTAGTATTGGAGACTCACTTTATTTGTTTCTTTATAAATTAACACCGACACAAAATGCGATTCTTCTGATAAATTAATAACAATTAATTTCTCTTGAGCACTCTTGCTCCTTGTGCACCTATGCACTCTTCAAGCACCTTTTCTTCCTTGAACCTGTTTGTAAACCTTTTCTCTAATCCACTAGGATTAACACCTTTAGACTACACTTAGTCTAAACAGAAAATACAAATATAGAGGTCTATGATTAATGCAAGAATAATCAATTTAACAATTAAAGACTCAGCTATATGCAATGATCAGTTAGCACAAACAATTTAAATCTTACCGAATACCAGCTTAAAAAGATTTCAGAAATTCAATTGCCCAGCTGATCAAGTTTACACCATTTAAAACAAGCTACTTAATAATATCAATGATTGATACAAAAATAGTATTTTGTGAGTCGTATCTATTCCATACCATAAACACGATTTATATAGCTCAATTTATTACTGTTAAATAAATTCCCGTTGTAGTTCCATAAGAAGATAATTACCTGTTCTGATTAATTCCAAAGAAACCGGCTAGATAATACATATAACAGAACAATCTCACAACGGTAAAATAATGTTCGTTTAATATATCCTGTTGATATATCTTGACACAAATCAAACTCTTCGTTAGTTATTTAGTTCCAATAATATTCAAACACTTTTTCAAAGATAACCCATAAAGACATTTGAGTTTATCTCTCTTTATCTCTTAAAGTGGCGTGTTACATTAAAAAGAGACTGACGTGTGACATCACACTTTTTAGACTTCCAACATTCAAGGTATTATAGTTCCAAAACATTTATAATCACTATCCTTGAAAATCGTAAATGCACTCGTCATTTTACACGGATGTACAACTACTGACCTTTAGGCTTTCTAGACATATATATATATATATATATATATATATATATATAGACAACTGTATTCAGGATATAAACCAAAAAATATCCGATACTAGCTAGCTTGCATGCAAAACATGTATCAAGTAACAAATTATACTATTAGAAAAAGCCTTCTTCGTTAGTTTTTTAAAACATTTTTCATTTTTAATAAAATTAAATGCCAATGATATGTCCTAGAGCCTTTAAATGAAAAATCAATTATTATGCAATTGATCTTACACTTGGTTTTCCTAGAAAAGAAAAACTTCTTCAACCACTTGAAAATCCAACCAATGTTCTTTATCATCAATTTACCTGAAATGCCATTTAAACAATTTAGTATATGAACCATTCATCATCAAAACTCAAGGATGGAATATGACTAAGTCAACAATGGTGAATGCTTTAAAATTAGAAAAATAATGTTATTTGTTCAAGAAATCTTATTCACGTGAAGTTGGTCACCTGATCAAAAAAACATCATATTAGACCTGAACCTTAGAAACTAGAGAACATCTTGCTAATATATCTAACTAGGAATTGAAAAAAATAAAATTGGGTTAAAATTAGTTAACAGGATTTAGAATGTTTTTCTTTTGAAAATTATGTGTTTAAATTTCAACCAATTCAAAGAATTTAAATTAGTTAATCGACCCAAATGATTCTAGTTAATATAGATTGACCCATCAATTTATAAACTAAATTGTCAAATTTATCAATAACTAACCTTCACATTTTTGCTTTGCTTCAACATGTCATATATGGCTTGGCTTGTCTTTCATCATTTGTTAATGTTCGGGAGTAATTTACCGACCCCTTGGGTGGGTTGAAGGCCTGGGGTGAGAAGGGGATGTTCAGCCTATTAGGCCGAAGCCATCAAGGATATTGGAGGTGTTCAGATTCAGGCATGCGAGTCCTCTGGGCCGGAATCTTGTTCTAGTTGATGATGTTCAGGGTCAGGCATCCAAGTCCCTTGGGCCGGAGGCCAGGCCCATTTTTGGGAGTTCGATTGAATTGGGCCCATGCAGTAGGATGACCCTTGTATGGAGTCCGGAGTGATAAGGGTTCTAAATGGCTAAGGATTCTAGTCCTAACCATATTTGAATAACTAACTCCAAAGGTAGTATTTGAATCGTATCCAACTTGAACCTTTTAAGGAGATTGTGTTGGACCCAAACAATGGTAACTGCCATGTTCAGGATTCCTAATCTGATTCAGAGATGGACTTTAGGTGATGAGAGTGTCTATAAATACAAGGCTGGACTTCAATTAGCAGGTAATACATTCTTGAGCACTAATATATAAAAGCCTCCATTGTTAAACCTTGTGTCAGCCTGTACTTATTCTCACACCGGAGCTATCACCTGGTGGCACAAGCCGTCAAGCTTCTTGTGTGATCTGTTATTGTACAGGTTAAAGCCCGTGGATTCGGTGATTGGACACGCCGGCAAAACTTGGCATTAACATTTGGCGCTAGAAGGAGGGCCTTTAGTGCTTTAACAATCACTGTAATATTTTCCGATTGAAGGCGATGGCGAGCAGAGACAGCAGTGCGTCAAACTAGGAAAAAGCCAAAACTCACCAGACGACTCAAGTCAGAAGGTAAGTAAAAGACAGGTTGGGTTCTAAAAATTAGGAAGACGGTGCTGAACATACCCCATCTATCCAGCGATGACTATTTTCGGCTAGTCAGCACACTCCCACACCCCTCAGTCATGCCGAGGACAACCAGTCTCGAGCATATGTAAGGTGAGGGAAGGATCGGGCAGAGGGTAGCTGAGACCAGCGTCAGTTCATCCTGCAGAAGAAGATGCAGAAGAACCAAGATGTCATGAGGGCTCTGCGCCATTAACAGGAAGAAATGGAAGAACAGATGGCCAGAATGGCCGATGAGTAGGAGGCCTCATCCTGGAAGTCCAGATATCGGAGCCGATCCCGAACGCCTCCTTAGGAGGAGGCTGTAAGGAACATGAGCAGACTCAGGAGTCGCTCTCGGGAAGGCCGAAGCCAAAGAAAGAGTCATTTCTTGGATCAGAAGTTTGAGTATCAATGTAGATCGGGATAGAGGAGAAGGATCGCGTCTCCTGAATACGAAAGGGACATGCCTAGGTCGTATCCTTGTAAAGAAGAGTCTGATCCCCTCGCCAAAAGGGTTGTAGAGTTGGAAAAGCTGTTGACAGTAAAAAATCATTTGGGAACACCCTCGAGCTGCCCCGATTCACCATTCTCACCCAAAATCAATCAGGTCACGGCCGACCCAAAGAAGAAGATGCCCCCGATGGAGACGTATGATGGTTTGGGAGATCCCTATGACCATTCTGATGGGTATAACTGACTGATGACTTACTATGGGCATTCGGATGCTGCTAAATGACATATGTTCGCCACGACTTTAAAAAAGAGTGCCCAAGAATGGATGGGAACCTTAGCCCCAGGATCGATCAGTTCGTGGAGTGGCCTTCAGGAAAAATTCTATGCTCGGTTCGGGAGCAACAAACGAAGAGGGAAGATCACTGCTTCCGTCATGCAGGTGAGGCAACGTTTGGACGAAAGCCCTGGTCAATATGTCAAGAAGTTCAGGGAAACAGTAGGATCGGTGGCAGAATTAAATTCCCCTCAGGCCTTGGGATTTTTCACGATAGGTCTTGATATAGGAAAATCGAAGAAACTGATGAAGGACCTGGTGATAATTCCCCCTGCCGACTTGACTGAATCTTTTCATCGGGCCGAAGGGTTCAGTACGATAGAGGAGGTTATTGGAAACTTCAAGCCGCACTCCCAGTCCTATGAAAAGTCTAAAGACCGAGACAAATAGTCCTATCATCATTCGGATAATAACCAAGGAAGGTCTCATAATCTGGGGAAGAAGAATTATAATGGTGGGGGATCGGGAAGCGGCTGACCACCCTTCTCGAGCAGAAACGTCAACAAAGTTTATACCCCCTTCAATACCGATCGGGCTAAGATATTGGAGGAAATCCGAAACAAACCATTTTATGAGCCCACTTCGACAAACCTGAAACATAGGAAGAGGGTCCGAGATAAGTTTTGTGAATACCATCAGAGTTTTAGCCATACAACGGAGATGTGTTATAACCTGAAGGACCTTGTTAGTTCCCAGAGGCACAATAGTTATCTAGAAGGGGGGGTTGAATATATATTTTTTTTCTCTTAAAAATACTTGTTAGTTTTAATAATGATTTAAACACAGCGGAATTGAGATTTGTTTATTTTCCCTTTAAAATATAACGAGTTAATATAAGTAAAACAGTTATGGCAGTTATAACAGTTATGGCAAGAATATAAGAGACACATCGATTTTAAGTGATTTAGAGAACTTAAAGCTCCTAGTCCACTCTTCTACTCCTCGAGTTGGAAATCTAATAAGGATATCTTTACAATCTCTGAATCTCACATATTCTTTCAAGACCAGCAGTCTTGGAACTTCTTAGTTCACTTTTGAACTCTTTAAGTCCAGCACACTTGGTACTTCTCAGTTCACTTAGAACTCTTCAAGTCCTTCTGACTTGAAACTTCTTACTTCACTTGATAACAGTTTAGTTCTTGAATGGTGTTACTCAGTTTTCGTTAAGCTTGTGTTCGAAAGAACTGAGTTGCTGAGCAAGTTTTCTTTTTTAGATCGTAGAGTTGAGCATTGAGTGTTCTTCATCATTTTTGTTTAGTGCTTGCTTATTTCTTTCATCTGCTGATGTTTTGTATATATGATGCCTTTGAAATGTATCCATTGAAGACATCCGTTGAAGCATTAAATGCATTTGACATTTCTGAGCTTTGTTGGAGACTTTTTGCACAACTTCTGATTAGCAGTCTGGCCCACTGATACATCAGATTGCTTTCTCACCTAATATTTAAAAAGGTATTTTTTGCTGACCCATAGTACTTTCCTTAGCTTCTTTAATACATTTCTTTGTTATATACTAAGGATGACTGTTGTGTCATTGGGATTCCCGAGGACTTCAACGTTTATAATCCTTTCCTCATTTGTTGTGATTTACTTTTAAACAAATGGACAAGGCACGATGCTTTTGATAAATACATATGATGCTCTACGATTCTGATCGTGGTGTCTTGCCACCTTGGTGCTTGATCCGATACTAGAAAACGAGAAAACTACGATTTCTCTTAAGGACTGGCATACTACGATCTTTACTTGTTTGACTTGCAGACTCTACGCTTCCGAGAGAACACTACGATCTCTGAGTTGGCTCGGCAAGCGTTTGGACCACTCTATGATTCCAGGAGAGGCCTTCCAAGGTAGACACGCTACGATTCTCGATGCTCTACGATCTTGCCTTGGCTTCTACAATCTCTTGATTAGCTTGATAGACTACGATATTGTTGAAGCCTATTTATTACATCTCAAGATATAGATCAACCTAACAGCTTTGATCTTTTAATCTATACATTTATTTAGAGAATGATAAACATTAAAAGCTCAGATCAACCTAACAAGTTTGATCTACCACTAAGTCCTTGTACATATATTCCTTGAAGGACTTTATATATAATCATGAATATTTACTTTCAACATCAAATTTAAATATGCAATCTCCCAACATTCTCCCCCTATATGATGTTGACATAACCAAGGAGATTTGTGTCATGATTATCAATTTCTAGATACAGTTGCTAGAAAGTAAATATGACTTAGTGTTTCAGTGAGCAACTGAAATCTCTAAAGAATAAGCATGAATTTATTGAAGTTTGTAAAGATAGATATTAAAATTAAGCTTAGTTACATCAATAAGAATTGAGTTTCAACTTATCTCTATTTTTTTGCCTTTAGTTCCTTGGAGGATTGGCATATTCTTTAGCTCTCCTTCTCTTGCTAGCTTCGTCTCTCCATGCTATATCTTCTAGCTCGCTTTGACTTAGCCATTTCATATGATCGTGTCTGTTAATGAATGCAGGATCTCCAATTAGCATGCTTAGTCCTGTGGTGGTTACACTATGTGAGCTAGGATCTTGACTTCTTAGCGGTTGTGCCATGATAATTTGTTGTTGTTCAGGTCGTGGAGTCTGATGGCGAGGCTATCTTGCAGGAGGGCTCCTTGAAGATTGAGCGATGAATTTACCTTTGCCTCTTCCTTTGCCTTTCTCTCATTCCCCTTTATTCTCCCCCTTTATGTCAGCATCACGGGTTCTAATATCTTCAGATAGTCGAGTCATGCCTTATACAAGCTCGTGGAGCTGATTCTTGGATTGAGTAATGTCTTCACAATTTTCTTGAATCAGAGAATCAGTCCGAGCTTATCTCTTTTGGAGAATGGCCAAGACAGTTTCTGTTTATTGTATTTGGCCCATGGAGAATGCTTGGAATTCTTTCATTGATGTTCGTAGACTCATGAGACTTTCCATCATTCAATTATTTTGGGATTCTTGATTATTCTGCAAAACGAGAACTGCTTCCCTGTGTTTCTTGGCAGCCTGAAAGTGGATTTGATCCCTTTCATTGATACTCTTAAGATTTTTCTTGAGGATCTCCCTAAGATTCTTTGTAAGCTTAGTACTTAGGTTGCTTGGGAGAGTTTTGGCAGCATTGATCAAATGAGTCAGCCTCAGGTGAACAAGGTTTGAGTGGACTTCAAGATCTTCTTGTATATCCTTGGTCACCTTCTAAGATTCTTCTAAAGATCCGTTTTGGTAGGAAGATATAAATTGAGCTCAAGGAGTTGCTGATTATGTGGAGGAGAGGCTCTTGTGTGTTGATCTTGCATATTATAGAGAGCAAGATCAAGATTGAAATAGTTATTTGTTGATGAGGAAGGGATATCTGATGGAGGAGCAGGTGTGTGAGGTTGAGTCTAAAGAGGCAGTGACTCTATGTTTTCAGCAGGTGACTCTACGATTGGATTTGGATCGGTAATCGTAGAGTGAGAGAAGATAAGAGACTGGATTGAAGGCTGATGGTGGACATCGACTAACCCTGAAAGATATGGGAATAGTTTGTACCTCATGCCCATTTTCTGAAGAGGGGCAGTTGGTGATCAACTTTTGGGAAAAAATGAGGTTTCTTGGGAATCCATGAGCTAGCACCGAGATTGCTGGATAGGCTTTGAAGGTCCAGAACATGTGATCCTAGGAGTTAAGGATTTGGGCTCTGTGAAAGGCCATCATAGGTAGATAGGAGAACAATTGATTGTAGGTGGCTCTCCTATATCCATCAGAGCCCACTGCAATAATCTCAACTTCGTCATCCTCTTCTTCTTCTATGTCTTCATTGGAAGTTTCCACTACATCAATTATCTCCACTTGACTTCTTTGCTCTTCTGCTCTCTCATCCTCCGTAGCTTTAATCCTTTTCATTTCTACAGTTTCTAAAGCTAGAATCTCTTGAGGGACTGAGGAAGTTTCATGATGATCTCTTGGAAATTCCTGCTTAGCTGTGGCCTTTTCTGATATAGGGACTTCGTGAGGCTCCCCCCTCAACTCGATCATCCATTTGAGCTTCAAGAAACTCCCCCTCAGCTGAATCATTCTTTGGTGTAAGAACTTCAGGAAGCTCCCCCTCAACTTGAGTTGTATTCTCCTTACTAGCTTCGGGTAGCCCTTTCTCAGCTTTGGGTATCCCTTTCTCAGCTTCTGGTAGCCCTTTCTCAGCTTCGGGTAGCCCTTTCTCAGCAGCTATCCTTCTGTCTTCCTCTTTTAACACTCCTTCATTGATAAGGATGTACTTCTTAACCAGTTTTCTCTTTGACTTCCTAGGCTAAGCCACAACCTTAGTGCTTTCTTCTGCTTCAGCTCTGAAAGGTTGATCAGGCTAAGAAGCTATTGCAGCATCCTCTTCTGGGGTAGTGGCAAGTCTGGACTCTACGATCGGTGGTGACTCTACGATCGAAGAGAACGAAGACTTCTTTGACTTATAGCTGCTTTTTCCTTTCTTAAACAGCTGAGAGATGGTAGCTCTGTCTTCTTCTTCCTCAGACTGTTGTTCTTTCGTCTTTAAATTCTTCAGAGTTTCAGTGCCTCAACTCTCTTGAGGTGCATCAGTAGTTGAACCTTGAGGCTCCTCTGTTATCTGAGCCTTCATCTTCATCTTCCTCTTTCCCTTGCTTTTTTTAACCAAAGCAATGGGTTCCTCTTTGTTGATTTCTTCTTCTTCATCAGTTTTCTTTATAACTGACATAATTCATGGCAGCCCAAACTCCTTCGCTTCAGCCGTTCTTCCACTGGATTCAGACATCATCCTGACATTTTCTACTGGATTTCTTTTCCTATTTTCAAACAGCTACTGGGTCATCCTTCTGTTGGGATTGATGGATTCTCCTTCATTATCCCCAATTTTGTCACCTAGTGCTGACTATAGGATGATGCTTATAAACCGCCCGTATAACATCTTTCCAGAGCTCTTTGATTTCTTTAAACTGAGATCCACTTCCCAATCTAGTCGATGAGTAGGGCTCCATAGTTTATTTGAACCCCGAAGAAGATAGCTGTCATGAGCTTAAGTTGCACTTCATTCACAGAGTCCTGGCCAGAGCTCTTACATCATATGCATTTCCCGATAATGTCAGCCAAAAACTCATACCTTTGGGGAAACTCTTTCTTCTTGTACCCCTTGACGGTCTGAAATGTTTTATGATGCATCTTCTTCAGTCCTTCATGGAAGTCGATGACCTCCATAGATGGAAGTCCTTTCGGTTTGAAACCTAGGGCAAGGTTTATATCTTCAGCTTTAAGTTTGATTCCCTCGCCCTTGACCCTTGTGGTTATAACATCGTTCTCAAAAGCTCCGTTTCTGTAGAACTCTTTTACCAGCTTTGGGTAGATCCATGTGATGGTGCCCAGAGCTTCTTCAAGACCAGCTTTCTTCAATAGAGACATATTCTTGTGGAATTGAGGGTCTGCTGTCTTGAACTCATCGAAGCAGAGTCTGTAACGAGTGATAACATTTGAAGTCACCATTTATTTCTTTACACTAAGGTTGGTTGACGTTTACTAAGGTTGGTTGACATTTTCTGAAGTTCAGAGTTTCTTCTGGTAGAGTGAGAGAGAGAGAAAGAGAGAAATAAGCTTTTTGAACTTCTGATTTCAAAAAGACATTTTCAAAATGTAATTGTAACTTCCCTCCTCTCGATCTGCTTAGTGGGGCATGTGTTAAGTTCTGCTTGGCTCCACGATTTTAACTGATGTGGAATATACTGATTTGTCCTTAGCTCCTCATGAGCTAATGTCTCATTTGGGAGGACTACGATCGTCGAGGTAGCACTACGTTTGTTGAGGTTGCACTGCGATCGTTGAGGTAGTCATTACGATCGTTGAGTTTGAACTGCGATCGTTGAGTCCACTGCTGAATCTGCTCTACGAACATTGTCTGCCTTGTTCCTTGTGATGAACTTTGACTTGGCATTCCTTCCGAGTCAATGTAGCTCAGGAAGGGCCAATCTCTTAGAATAAACTAAGGATCAGGTTTGTCCTTGAGGCGCTTGACAGAGGGATTGTTTGGATTTGTTGGAGATGTTGTCATCACAGGATGCTTCTTTGTCATGTCGAGGAAGCTCTACGATCGTGGTCCTTCATGTCAAGGCAACTCTATGATCGTGGACTTTATTTAGCGTTTATATCTACATGGTTAGCATAAACTAGAGCATAGATTTTATGGTTATAGATTTAGCATGCCTAACTCACTTATTAATTTATTATATCTGGATTCATCTAGAGGCTTTGTAAAGACATCAACAAGTTAATTTTCAGTAAGGATGTATTATAAAGATATGGTTCCATTTTGAAAATGATCCCTAATAAAATGATATCTTATTTCTATATGCTTAGTCCTAGAATGTATGACACGATTGTGTGTTATTGCTATGACACTTGTCTTATCACAATGAACAGGTATAGATCTGAAATCAAACCCATAATCTGCTAGCTGATTTTTCATCCATAAGATTTGAGCACAACAGCTGCCAGCAACAATGTATTCAGCTTCTGCTGTTGATGTAGATACTGAGTTTTGCTTCTTGCTAAGCTAGGACACAAGTCTGTTTCCTAGCAACTGACAGGTGCCACTGGTACTTTTTCTATCTATTTTCCAACCTGCAAAATCAGCATCTGTATATCCTGTTAGTTCAAAGGAGGACTCTTTGGAATACCAAAGTCCCAAGTGAGGTGTACCCTTGAGATACCTGAAAATCCTTTTTACAGCAATTAAGTGTGATTCCTTAGGATTAGATTAAAATCTAGCACATATGCATGTTGCAAATATTATGTCTGGTCTATTGGCAGTTAGATATAAAAGAGAGCCTATCATACCTTTGTATTGAGTTATATCAATACTTTTACCTTTTTGATCTTTGTCAAGCTTGGTTGCTGGAGAAATTGGTGTTTTCACGGGAGATGCTGATTCCATGCCATACTTTTAAAGTAAGTCTTTAATGTACTTGGCTTGGTTTATGACGATTCTTTCACTAGTTTGCTTTACTTGCCATCCGAGGAAGAAATTCAGCTCACCCATCATGCTCATTTCGAACTTGCTCTGCATAAGCTTGGCAAATCTCTTACACATGTTTTCATTAGTAGAGCCAAAGATAATGTCATGAACATATATTTGAACTAATAAGACTTTCTTTATGCTTTCTAAGAAATAATGTGGTATCTACTCTACCTCTAGTGAAACCATTTTCAATAAGAAAGTTAATTAGTGTTTCATATCATGCTCTAGGTGCTTGTTTAAGACCATATAAGGCCTTGTCTAATCTATAGACATAATTAGAGAGAGTTGGATTGATGAAACCTGGAGGTTGCTCCAAATATACTTCTTCTTGAAGTTCACCATTCAGGAATGCACTTTTGACATCCATTTGAAAGACTTTGAAATTCATGTGGGCAGCAAAGGCAAGGAATATTCTAATGGCTTCTAATCTGGTAACAGGTGCAAAGGTCTCGTCGTAGTCAATGCCTTCTTCTTGAGAGTAACCTTGTTATTACTCCATCTTCATCCATCTTGTTTCTAAAGACCCACTTGGTTCCAATGACTAGATGACTTCTTAGTCTTAGAACTAATCTCCATACTTTGCTTCTTTCAAACTGATTTAGTTCTTCTTGCATCGCTTCTGTTGGGAGATTTCATATTTAAATTTGATGTTAAAAGTAAATATTCCTGATTATATGTAAAGTCCTTTAAGGAATATATGTACAAGGACTTAGTGGTAGATCAAATTTGTTAGGTTGATCAGAGCTTTTAATGTTTACTATTCTGCAAATGAATGTATAGATGAAGAGATAAAAGCTGTTAGGTTGATCTATATCTAGAAATGTAATAGATAGGCTTCAACACAATCGTAGTCTATCGAGCTGATCAAGAGATTGCAGAAGCTAAGGTAGAATCATAGAGCATCGAGAAATCGTAGTGTGTCTACCTTGAAGGAGCTCTCCTAAAATCATAAAGTGGTCCAAACGTTTACCGAGCCAACTCAGAGATCGTAGTATACTCTCGAAAACGTAGAGTCTGCAAGACAAGCAAGTGAAGATCATAGTGTGTCACTCCTTAAGAGAAATCGTAGTGTTCTCATTTGCCAACATCAGATCAAGCACCAAGGTGGAAAGACACCACGATCAGAATCGTAGAGGATCATCTGCATGTGTCAGAAGCATCGAGCCTTGCCCATATGTTTAAGAATAAAACCTAAAAAATGTGGAATGGATTATAAATGTTGAAGCCCTCAGCAATCCCAATGTCACAACAATCATCCTTAATATACAACAAGGAAACGTATTGAAGATGCTAAGGAAAGTACTTTGGGTCAGCAGAAAACACCTTTTTAGGTGTTAGGTAAGATAGCAGGCTGATGTGTCAGTGGGCCAGACTGCTAATCAGAAGATGTGCAGAAAGTTCCATCAAAGCTCAGAAATGTCAAATGCATTTAATGCTTCAACGGATGTCTTCAACGGATACATTTCAAAGACCTAATATATGCAAAACATTAGTAGATGATAGATCTAAGCAAGAATTGAACAAAATGATGAAGAACACTCAACGCTCAACTCTACAATCTGAAAAAAGAATGCTTGCTCAGCTACTCAGTTCTTTCGAACAAGAGCTTAACTGCAATTGAGTAACACCAATCAAGAACTCATCAACTACTATCAAGTGAAGTAAGAAGTTCCAAGTTAGAAGGACTTGAAGAGTTCTAAGTGAACTGTGAAGAACCACATCTGCTGGACTTGAAGAGTTCAAAAGTGAACTGTGAAGTACCAAGACTGCTGGTCTTGAAGGAATCTGTGAGATTCAGAAAGTGTAAAAGATATCCTTAGTAGATTTCCTACTCGAGGAGTAGAAGAGTGGACTAGGAGCTTTAAGTGCTCTGAACCACTTGAAATTGATGTGTCTCTTAATTTCTTGCTATAACTACTATAACTGTTATAACTGTCTCACTCTCATTAACTCACTATATCTTAAAGGGAAAATAAACAAATCTTAATTCCGCTGTGTTTGAATCGTTATCAAAACTAACAAAGTATTTCGAAAAGAATTTAAAATATCTATTCAACACCCCCTTCTAGATAACTATTGTGCCTCCGGGAACTAACAATTGGTATCAGGGTAGGTTCTATCAAATAGCCTACAAAGCTTAAGTAGATCCAATGGCACATCTGATAAGCGAATCAAAGACTGGAGGAGGCAGCAAGCCACCTATGTGCAACAAAGACAAATTTGCCAACTGGAAAGTTCGAATGCAAGCATACATGGATTCAATAGATGAAGATCTATTTGAAACTATTCAGAATGGGCCTTACGTTCCTACAAAGCTTGCACCAAATACAGACGACCCAAACAGAATTCAAATTAAGGTCAAAGAAGAATGGACAGACAACGAAAAAAAAGATGTTCAACTCGACAAAAAGGCTAAGAATATTTTATTCCAATCTTTAGAAGATGATCTGTTCAAAAATGTGGTCAATAGCAAAACAGCAAAGGAGGTTTCGGAAGCATTGCTCATCATACATGAAGGAACTGAAGAATTCAGAGAAAATAAGCAATCTCTCCTGACTCAGCAATATGAGATGTTTGCACACATTCAAGGCGAAAATGTCACTTCCACTTACGAAAGATTCAATGTACTGCTCAACTCTCTCTGAGCCTATGGAAAGATCTATCCAAATAAAGACCTAATCATAAAGTTCATGAGAGCTTTACCTAGAAAGTGAGATGCCAAAACCACTGCCATCAGAGAATCAAAGAATCTCCATGAAATGTCTGTTTAACAGTTATATGGAAACTTTCTTACATATGAACTGGAGCTGACTCAACGAGCAGAAACTCTATCTGAAGGAAAAAGAAGGATAAAGGGGTTGCTCTCAAAGCAACTGATAACACCTCCAAAGCTAATACTGAAAATGACTCTGACTATGATGAAGATGATGATGAGGACTTTGCAATGCTAGTGAAAAGACTTAGAAGGTTCATGCGTCAAGGCAGAATGAACAAACCAAAGAAAGTCAACAACTACAACAGCCATAAGCAGATAAATGACCTATGCTACAATTGCAAGAAGCCTGGCCATTTCATTGCAAACTACAACAAACCTCTTAGAGAAGAACTAAAGAAGAAATCACATTTAAAGAAGGAATTCAAAGGCAACAAAAGGCCTCAGAAGAAAGACAAAGGTCCTTTAGCTGGAGGATCGTGGAGTGACTCAGACAACGACTCAACTCCCGAATCTGGAGATAATGAAGATCCTTAAATGGCGAATCTTTGCCTGATGGCCAAACATTCAAAGGATAAAAAGAACTCAAACATTCATGAAGTAAGTATAGATGAGGTATTTGACTTTATCTCTCCTGATGTAGACATTGATGATTTAAGAACTGCACTACATGGCATAACATCTGATCTGCATCAATACATGAAATGGTTCAAAGTTCTGTCAAAAGATTATTCACTTCTTCAAAAGGAGAAAGAGAAAGTTCAGGAAGAACTAGAAACAACCCTTTTAAGTACTGACTCTCTCTCCAAGTTTGAAGCAGCGAATAAGCTCTTAAAACAGACCAATGAGGTTAATGCACAAAGATAGTCAAGTCTAACCTCTAAAATTGAGGAACTAAAAAAGGACAATCTCTACAGAGAATAAAAATCTTCTTCATCCATGGACTCCCTGATCTTTAGTCGGAGAAGTGCCTCTGACAGATCATGTTTAGGCTATGGGGAATCCACCTCAGAGCCATATGTGGAAAAGATAAAGGAAACTAGCCCTAGTAATGCTTCAAGTTTCAGTAGAGGCATTATATTTATGAAATCCTCACAGAAGGAAGAACTAGTCCAACCCTGCTCTTCTGATTCGATCCATATTCCAAGGAAGAAAGGATCTCATGCTGGCCTGGGTTTCAGAAAGGAGAAGAGTAACCCAGTCACTACTTTCCAACCTCGACGGAGCGTAGAGTCGAGTAAAATCAACTCAACGGGCCAACTAGGAAGGAACAGTAGAGGCAAGGTACATTCCTCACAAATTATGAAACACAAGGATACATGGAAGAAGGAGAACCATTTTAAAAGAAGGATGGCTGAGAACCCATATAAGTCCAAATGGAGGAAGAATCCACATACACACACAAACAAGCATCATATTAGATGTTTGTGTGCAATAAGGTCGGTCAGAAGGCTGCAATATGCTATCATAATCATATGCTTGTGAGACCCAAAATTAAGTAGATTTGGGTTCCCAAGGGTACTAACAAAGTAGGACCCATGCAAGTATGGGTACCAAAATGAAAGTTTAATGTTACCACAGGAACAGAGCTCCACGATCACAACCTGGTATCTGGACAGTGGATGCTCAAGGCACATGACTGGGAACAAAACCCTTCTGTCTAACTACATAGAGAAGGAGGGTCCTTCAGTCATCTTTGGAGACAATGGCTCTGGCAAGACAAGAGGATATGGCTCAGCTGGGAATGGTGCAGAATCCTTTAGTAAAGTAGTCTATGTGGAAGGACTACAACATAATCTTCTGAGCATAAGCCAACTCTGCGAAAAGGGTCATCAAGTCACATTCCTTAACAATTAATTTCAAGTCAGAGATCTGAAGACATCCGCTATAAAGCTAACCGGAACAAGAAAAGGAAATGTCTACACTGTAAATCTTGGTCAACTAAGCTCAGGCGAGACAATATGCTTTCTGGCTAAAGTATGTGAAGAAATGAGCTGGCTATGGCATAGGAGACTGTCTCATCTCTACTTCAAAAGCATGTCTAAACTGGCCTCCAATGATCTAGTTGCAGGCTTAGCCAAGTTCAGCTTCGTCAAAGAAAGGTCGTGCAATGCTTGTCAGCATGGAAAGTAGACTAAAAGCTCATTTAAGAGCAAAACTGCCAACTCAATTGACAAGCCCCTACAGCTGCTTCACATGGATCTATTTAGGCCAATTCCAACAACAAGCCTTGGAGGGAAGAGATACTCACTAGTCATAATGGATGATTACACCAGATTCACATGGGTGTTCTTTCTAAACTCAAAAGATGAAATGAGCTCCCAACTAATCAAGATGTTCAAACTAGTGATTAACGAGAAAGGGGAGAAAATCAAGGCTATACGGAGTGAT
Source organism: Panax quinquefolius (assembly GCA_020205615.1). Classification (NCBI taxonomy): domain Eukaryota; kingdom Viridiplantae; phylum Streptophyta; class Magnoliopsida; order Apiales; family Araliaceae; genus Panax; species Panax quinquefolius. Next base: position 52,953,409 of record CM035174.1, on the reverse strand, counting down.
CATGGCAGATAATTCGAATTCTCTAAGATGGACCAGTTCTACACAGACAATGACATCAGTCACAACTTCTCAGCTCCACGAACTCCTCAACAAAATGGAGTAGCTGAGAGAAATAATAGAACGTTTATAGAGGCTGGAAGAACTCTACTAGCGAGCGACCATCTACTTCGAATACTTACTCAAGAGTAAGTCGCAACAACTGCTGCATGTTATACTAAGAACAGATCACTGATACACACTACGATTAAGAAGACTCCCTATGAACTATGGAAAGGAAGAAAGCCAAATGTCAGCTACTTCCATATATTCGGTTGTGCGTGCTACATTCTCAAAAATGGGAAGTAGTATCTGACAAAGTTCCAACCCAAGTCAGACAAAGGAATCTTTCTTGGATATGCCACAGACAGTAAGGCTTATAGAGTGTTCAACAAAAAGACACTGAGTGTTGAAGTCTCGATCCACATCATCTTTGATGAAACAGACTTGGACAAAATAGTGTCTCAAGATACCACGAATGATAGTTCAGACACTATGAACGAGGTCGTCGAGCTTAACACCACGATCGTAGTTCCAAATAATGAAATCGTTTAGCAAGGAAATGAGATCTTAGAGAGGTCTACTCAAGACAATGAACCTCCACATCAAAAAGTATAAATTGATCTTGAAGGTCTCAGATAAAAAGGCACCAGGACAGATGTTCCAATAGGAAATAGATGGGCAAGAGATCACACTCAAGACTTAATGATTGTAGACCCAAATGCAAGAGTAAAAACAAGAGCCACCACCCAAAATGAGTGTTTCTATCTGAGCTTCTTGTCGCAAATGGAACAAAAAAAGATAGAAGATACTATAGAAGACTCCAGCTGGATAGAAGCCATGTAGGAAGAACTAAATCAGTTTGAAAGAAACAAAGTATGGAGATTAGTTCCAAGACCAAAGAGTCATTCTGTCATTGGAACTAAATGTGTCTTCAGGAACAAGATGGATGAAGATGGAGTAATTACCATAAATAAGGCAAGACTAGTGGCCAAGGGTTACTCTCAAGAAGAAGGCATTGACTACGATGAGACCTTTGCACTTGTTGCCAGACTAGAAGTCATCAGAACATTCCTTGCCTTTGCTGCTCATATGAAATTCAAAGTCTTTTAGATGGATGTCAAAAGTGCATTCCTGAATGGTGAACTTCAAGAAGAAGTATATGTAGAGAAACCTCCAGGTTTCATCAATCCATCTCTTTCTAATTATGTCTATAGATTAGACAAAGCCTTATATGGTCTTACACAAGCACCTAGAGCATGGTATGAAACACTAACTAACTTTCTTATTGAAAATGGGTTCACTAGAGGTAGAGTAGATACCACATTATTTCTTAGAAAGCATAAAGACAATGTCTTATTAGTTCAAATATATGTTGATGACATTAGCTTTGGCTCTACTGATGAAAAATTATGTAAGAGATTTTCCAAGCTTATGCAGAGCAAGTTTGAAATGAGCATGATGGGTGAGCTGAACTTCTTCCTTGGACTGCAAGTAAAGCAGACTGATGAAGGAATCTTCATAAACCAAGCCAAGTACATTAAAGACTTACTTAAAAAGTATGGCATAAAATCAGCCTCTCCCATGAAAACCCTAATTGCTCTAGCAACCAAGCTTGACAAAGATGAAAAAGGTAAAAGTATTGATATAACTCAATATAGAGGTATGATGGGCTCTCTTCTATATCTAACTGCCAGTAGACCGGACATAATGTTTGCAACATGCATATGTGCTAGATTTCAATCTAATCCTAAGGAATCACACTTAACTACTGTAAAAATGATTTTCAGGTACCTAAAAGTTACACCTCACTTGGGGCTTTGGTGTCCCAATGAGTCCTCATTTGAACTAACAGGATATACAGATGCTGACTTTGCAAGTTGCAAAATAGACAGAAAAAGTACCAGTGGCACATGTCAGCTTCTAGGAAACAGACTTGTGTCCTGGTTTAGCAGAAAGCAAAACTCAGTATCTACTTCAACTGCAGAAGCTTAATACATTGCTGATGGCAGCTGTTATGCTTAAATCTTATGGATGAAAAATCAGCTAGCAAACTATGGGTTTGAATTTAAATCTATACCTGTTCACTGTGATAACACAAGTGCCATAGCAATAACACATAATCCTGTCATGCATTCTTGGACTAAGCATATAGAAATATGGTATCATTTCATTAGGGATCATGTGAAAAATGGAACAATATCTGTAGAATATATCCCTACTGAAAATTAACTTGTTGATGTCTTTACAAAACCTCTAGATGAATCCAGGTTTAACAAATTAATAAGTGAGCTAGGCATGTTAAATTTACAACCATATAATCTATGCTCTAGTTTGTGCTAACCATGCAGATATAAAGGCTATGTTCAAAATCGTAGACATGACCAAAGAAAGTCCATGATCGTAAAGCTGCAGTGATATAAAAGACCACGATCGCAAAGCTCCATAAACTAAACAAAGGAACATCTAGTGATGACAAAGTTCAATAAATCAAAGCAATCTCTCTGTCAAGCGCCTCAAGAACAAACCTAACCCTTAATTCACTCTAAGAGGTTGTCCCTTCCTGAGCTACCTTAACTTGAGAGAATTGTTAAGTCAAAAGTTCATCACAAGGACCAGAGCAGACTCAGCAGTGGACTTAATGATCGCAGCACAGACTCAACGATCGTAGCACAGACTCAACGACTCAACGATCATAAAGACTACATCAACGACAGCAGAGATTACCTCAATGATCGTAGTCCTCCCAAAGGATACATTAGCTTAGGAGGAGCTAAGGGAAAATTAGTATATTCCACATCAGTTAAATTCATGGAGCCAAGCACAACATGACACATGCCACACTGAGGAAATGGAGAGGAGGGAAGTTATAAGTACAGTTTGAAAATACCTTTTTGAAATCAGAAGTTTAAAAAGCTCATTCATATCTCTCTCACTCTACAAGCAGAAACCCTAGCTTTCTCAAAAGCTCAATCAACCATACTCAGTGCAAAGAAATAAATGGTAGCCTTAAATGTCATCTATGGTTACCGACTCTGTTTCAATGAGTTCAAGACAGCTGACCCCAAATTTCACACAACTTTATCTCTGCTAAAGAAAGTTTGTCTTGAAAAGGCTCTAGGTGTGACATCCCCAAATCCCTGTACTTCATTTCCTCAAGATTTGTTGTTCACATAATCAAAACATTCATATTTAACTACCCAATCATAATAAATTGAATAATAAAACCTGCCCATATAGGATTACATTAATAAAAATATTATCTCCCATGTTCTCTAACCTTTAATACAATCATTCAAGTGCGGAAATTAAATTATTACATCACGACATTAATAAAAGGCTATCATCATAACGATAAAACAAAATTACAACTCTTCATCACTTGTATATTTTTCCCTTTCCTTTGCTAGTTGTAGGTTTATCTACCTTCTCAACCATAACTGCAATAAGTGTATAAATATGCAAGAGTGAGCAAACAAAGCTCACTTGAAATAAGAATAAATATCTTTACAACATTTGCCAAATAATAGGCTCAATAGAACTGAATGATATGTTCTATTAACACTTCAACATTTGCCAACTCATAGGCTCAGTAGAACTGAATGATATGTTCTATTAACATTACAACATTTGCCAATTCATAGGCTCAATAGAACTGAATTATATGTTCTATTAACATTCTTAAATATACTACTGAGGGTCAAATGACCATGAACCATGTCCACAGTTATAAGTAATCTTTCAACTTTAACTTTAATAGTCATATGACTATAAGGACTCCACGTACTTAGGGGGATCAATCCTTCGTACAATGTATTATGCACAACCATTTCAACGCTAAGCGTAAACTCCTAAACATAGGGTTGTTCATCTCAGTATTTAGAGTACAAGTCCGCACCAAAGAAAGTTTGGTTTGGATAAGCTTTCAAGGGTAATTGAAGTTTAATGATCATCAACTAGGGAACTTGTTGAATCAACAATGCTTGATAATACAATAGTTGTTTAATAACAACATTACTTAGAACATTTGAGAATCATAAATGAACTGATTCTACATATCAAACTCATGCTTGAAATAACAATAATAGAACATAAGCATTCAATAAATTAATAAAATGGTTAACCTTTGCTTGAACAGTAAAATAAGCTAAGGTTCGAGTCTTATAACATTAGAGTGATATTCCTGAATGTACATTTAACTGATAGCAAGCTGGAAACTAAAAACTTGCCAACAAGGTATTAACTCATGCAAAGAATTAAAATAGTTCAATAATAGAGACGAGAGTTCAAAACTACATTCATTATACAATAATAGAACTTAAGAAACTTGCTTAACTGTAAACAAGTTAGAATGAATCAATCAATAAAAATTTCCAATAACAGTAGAGTTAGAGTTTGCTTGAATGAATTTTAGGAACAATTGATTTATTCAATAATGGTTAAGATAAAAGCTTGCTCAATTAAAAGCATGAAGTTATAATAATAGAACTAACTCAACGAAAGTGTAGAGTTAGAAAACTTGCCTCGAGCGTAAGCTAAAATATTAAACTCACGTTCACCTATAAACAATATTAAAACCACAACATCTATTAGACATACTAATATTCACATTTCAATATAAAACACATTACTAGCTAAACTTATTATTTTAGCACAAGTCTTAAGCTACCATTTACATTTCAGAATTCCCAAGTGTTAATCATCACAACACTTAACTAACGTTCATTGTATAAACTAGGTTATCACATAACGCGTTTTTGATTTACTAATCATTTTTTTAACTTTGAATTCATAATACATATAACACAACTCTGTATTAGCCTTGTTGTTACATGTTGGACACATTACCATAACCTTTAGTTAAGCTACAAAGAACGACCAAAGTCTGCAGAATTAGCAGACTTCAAAGAATGAAATGGGCACTTTGGTGCAACCGCTTGATTTTATCTTTCGATGTGGCACGCGCATGAGGCACCGCGTGCGTGCGCGCTTAAGGGATCACATGCCATGCATGACGTCTGAAACTTCGATTTTTTGCGAGCATGAGCTTCGGCACTTTTCTTAAGCCAACTAACACGAAATTTACCCACCAAACAGTGATAGTAACACGTAAGATAAATATACAACTATCATAAACATGATTGCTCACATTTACAACCAATTAGAACAATTTAACACTAACTAAAACTATTTTAATTTCTCAAAACTCATGTTTTTCATAAAAACTCACTTTTCTTGACATTCATTCTAGAAATCATCACTGTGAATTCATTAGTTGGCCAAATCACCTCATTCAAATTACGTTATGCTCATATCTTATAGAACTAACATATACAAGCTTCAATTTATATTTTCATATACAAATTGGCCATTATAATTGATACTTACATGAGCCATATGAAAAAAATTATACAAACATATACTGTCAAAATTTTCTTCTGTCAAACATGAAATTAGCATACAAATTTCTTGTTTTAAACATAACTCTAGCATCATAAGCATGTATCATCACAATTACCAAGTATCTATCCATAATTCACAAATTTTAATTTCATAGAATACAAACAACTATGCCGTAACTTTATATATGCATATACATATATATCTATACATATATATATATAATACAAAGTTTAGATAAATACCTTCAAATAAGTGTTATAATATCTTGCAATTGCAGACAATTCTTCTCAATTTCTCTCAAGCTTTCTCTCAATTCTCTCAAACTTCTCTGAACTTCTTAGCTTTCTTGTGACACCCCCAAATCCGGGTACTTCAATTCCATGGGATTTGGTGTTCACTGTACAAATATCATCTATCTATCTACCCATAATAAATGCAAGCCATGCAATAGATAGAATAAAAATCTTCCCCTTAAGGGTTACAACATCCGAATAATAATAATACAATCCCAGGTTAAACTAGCCTTAAACATCTGTGCGGAATCATAAACAAATAAGTCTTAAACAACATCATTAACTCAAGTCTTAAGCATAAATACATCATCTAATAAAAATAACAAGTCTTCATCACTTGTTAACCTTGCCCTTGCCTTTACTAGTGGAAGGTTCGTTGATTCTTTCGTTCTTAACTACAATGTTATTATTAAGCAAGAGTGAGCACAATTGCCCACAAGTATAACAATATAACAATGAATAATAACATGCGAGAGAATTAATAACTTCTGAAATAACAGCTCAACTTTTGAATCAAGAATGAATAACAAGAATCAAAATATTTCTGAGGGTCATAAGACCTTGAACTATGTCCTAGGTTATCAAGGGTTATACTTGAAACCTTTAACAGTCATAAGACTATAGACCTTTCTACTCGTACTTAGGGGGGATCAAATTTAGTACCATCATGCGCACAATATCTTAACGCTAACGATAAGTAAATCCTTTCAGGGGTTGTTCATCTCGATTTGACATTCGAGTCCGCACTAAAGGAAGTTTGGTTTGTATAATTCAATAAGGGTTCTGAAATTTAGAACGTTCATCAACTAAGGACTAGTTGAATCAATAAACTTCACTAGTCTAAAAAGGTTCAACAATAATGATATTCCATTTGAATAATAATCTCAAGAAGTATACAATAGAACAATTATTGTATAACTGAATCATACTTTGAAAAGATAATCAATCTTTAATATAACATTTGAACTTGAATATTAGAATTGATAATTTACTCGAGGTAAATAATAAACTTGAACAATAATGACAAGTAAGGTTAAGAAACTTGCCTCGTGCGTAGATTACACTCTAACTAAGCACGTTCTTTGAATTTAATCCTATATACCATTCACATCCACAATACCAGTTAATTATAACTTAACTAATCATCAATGATCATTCTTTTATCTAAACTTTGGTTATGACTATACTTAGTCAAATTATCACATTTACTGTCACATAAAATCACTTCATGAATAATAATTTAATTATGTATTCCATAACTCAATCTACATGTAATTATGTTATTTAAATGTTAAACATCTATTTTATCATCACATTATACTTCTAACATGTTTAAATGTTCATTACATTAAGTTACTAACACATTGCTAGACTTAACATTTTATAAATAATTCATTATGAACTTTCTGGAGAGTGGTATTTGCTACCATTTCTATTATTACCTGGTCTTATATTTGCGACGCGATGGCGTACTATGACCGGACACTTGGCGTTGCTGGCGGCTCAGGCAGGTCTTTGCATCTCGAGTCATGGTGCTGCGGCGTGGGAAATAGACAGGTAGTCGGCACTACGGCGCGGCGTACCAGACACAGAAATGGCAGTTCACGAAAAATCGCAGAACATTCCAATTTCTTCCAATTTCTTATTTTCTACTCGAAATTAGACATACCCATATGATGTAATTCATGCATAAACATAACCCAACGTTTATATAACGACTTTAATCAATGTAAACACTTAATTACAGAATTTAAGCATGCAATTTCACTGACTTTGATGTTCTTGAAGGTTTTGAAAATAAAACATGAAAATTATCACTACGGATTCGTTATAACACAGAATCCGTTCGTTTAAAGTTTCGTCTCTTCGTATCAACATGTATAATAATATACGGGTGTAAAATTTAGGGAAAATATACGATCAACACATGAAATATCACGTATAAGGCCATATGGCCAAAACCCAACTCTGTAAGTTTTTGAAAAACATATACGACATGTGTTTTTATGAAACTGATGACATGGTTTACATAATAAATATAATTAAATACGATTTGATACATCTTTACCCATATATAAACTCATAATCAAACCCTTTCTCAATTACAGAGATTTTACAAAAGCTTTGAAAGCCATTTTCTTATAAAAACTAACTGACGTGAAAAGGAATTGGGTTGAAGAGATTACCCAAGCGTAGAATTAATGGAAGATGAATTCCTTCTCAGATGACTCTCACAATCCTCTTAACAATTTCTAAATTCTCAACTCTTTCTCTGTATTTCTATTTGTTATGCTTTCTAGACTTAGGCAAATTAATGAAAAGGAAGAAAGGAGAATACGTATATTAATCAAGCAACTGACGCGCATGATGGAGGTCAGTTACCTAACATGGGTAACTGCTCCCAACCTCCCTTAGTGCCATGTTTGGCTAGCTTTAATAGATTACAAAACCATTTAATTTAATAAAGCTTTATCATATAGTTTAATTCATGTCACACCCAATTCAAATATCTAATTTAAATTAATTAAATATCATATAATAATCTATCATAAATTTACATATTCATATAATTAATTTTCTCATTAATTAATTATATCAAATTATTAAATCTCTAATTAATTATTACATTAATTAAAATAACATCATGCTTAATTAAATAATTCATTTAATTCAATAAGCTCACATAAATACATACTTGAATAATAAATATTCTCTATATTAATTTAATAAATGTAACACATATAATTAAATTAATCTACCATTATTTAATCTAATAATTAAATCATCAAAAAATATTTATTTAATTCAATAAATATTAAAATTAATTTACAAAATCTCGTTCGTCACATTTCTTCTCTTAGGCTTAGACTAGACAACTAACATGTATGCGTAAAAAAAATAAAACTGATATAATACTAATACGTATACTTATTAGGATATCAGTTATATAAAAATAACGTATAAGTTATAATTATATTATATTTATTATTTTAATTTATTTAATTTAATTAAATAAACTAGAAATCCCAAAAGCCATAAGGCTTGTTTGGCAAAAATCCTTTAAATATTAAAGAATTAATATATTATGTGACGCCCCCAAAATAGGTTCATTCCATCCAACCCATTCTGAGTCGCCAAATACATGGTACAAAAACAAATACAACTTCAGTAATACAATTGTCGTGCAAAATAAGACAACACATATATTGTGAGTTTAAATACAACTATTGTCTAATAGACAGTATAAAAACTCAAAAGGGGTCCTCATTACAATTATTGATACGCTATTTCACAGAATAGTGAGGACTACTAATGCAACCATTTGGACCGTCAATCCATTCCCCGACTAGTCCCAACTATATTCTCATTTCCTGAAGAGAACGGTGAAAGAAAGGGTGAGCTCAACTAGCCCAGTAAGAAAATATTATGACTAAGAAATATACAACAAATTATCGTTAGTCTTCAACAAGGAATAATCTGATAAAATATAATAGACAACAAGTTTTAGATCAACAACTGCAGCGGAATAAGCAATCCATTAGAAGAGTCAAGTAGAGAAAGAATTCTACTATCTTCTATGAATTTAAAAGTCCATCATCAATATTTTATCCCTGTAACATCAATCAATACACATCTTTAATCAAATATTCATCTTTGAACTGCGGGATAAAGATATTCATTTGTATCACCAGTTGGTCATGTTCATCTCAACACCTGTTCATCTTTGCACTACGGGCCAAAGATATTCATTAGGTAATCATTCATCTTTGCACTACAAGCTAAAGATATTCATCAGTTAATCATTCATCTTTGCACTACAGGCCAAAGATATTCAGTAATATCATCATTTAGGACTAAGGATGATGAAAAGTATTTTAAAGGAACGAATCCAGTGAAACAAAATAACAAATATTAAGGATTCGTATTACAGTTTATCTAAGATCAATAATACTTCATAATAACCAATTTTGAAGCAAAATTCAAGAATAAAGATCAAAACATGGATACAATCAAATATAGTAACCATAATAGACACCTTGGATAAAAAGAAGAAATTTTCATTTTTTGGTGAATAGTCAGATTCGTGAATAGTCTTGATATCGTGAATAATAACTCTTACACACCAAAGATAGAAATTCCACAAGAAAAATCATCATGCTTCGTGAATAGTACTCGTGAATAGTAACTCATGAATAGTAACTCGTGAATAGTAACTCATGAATAGTAACCCCGACATGAAAAGTTCCAAATTTGATAAAAAATTCCAACCAATATTTCGGCATAATGATATTGAAGAAATAATATCACTTATGAAGAAAATAACATCCTTTACCTCAAAAAGATAATACTTCTGGCTGGAATACTGGATATAGTGCTGAAGGAACTTGCACCGTATAGCAACACTCAAAGTATCAAAATACTCACAAGAATACGCTCGATAATATAGAGAGAGAAAGAGAGAAAACTTATGAATTCTGGTGTGATTTTCAATTCTAACTAAGCACCCTATTTATAAGAAAATGCTTAGAATGCCATAGAAGACAAACCTGCTACCTGATGGCTTTACCTGTTACTATTGCCACCCACCACATTTAAAATTCAATTGAGCACATTTCTCACCAGCCTCCACCCGCCGAGAGTTCAAAACTACATTCATTATACAATAATAGAACTTAAGAAACTTGCTTAACTGTAAACAAGTTAGAATGAATCAATCAATAAAAATTTCCAATAACAGTAGAGTTAGAGTTTGTTTGAATGAATTTTAGGAACAATTGATTTATTCAATAACGGTTAAGATAAAAGCTTGCTCAATTAAAAGCATGAAGTTATAATAATAGAACTAACTCAACGAAAGTGTAGAGTTAGAAAATTTGCCTCGAGCGTAAGCTAAAATATTAAACTCACGTTCACCTATAAACAGTATTAAAACCACAACATCTATTAGACATACTAATATTCACTTTTCAATATAAAACACATTACTAGCTAAACTTGTTATTTTAACACAAGTCTTAAGCTACCATTTACATTTCAGAATTCCCAAGTGTTAATCATCACAACACTTAACTAACGTTCATTGTATAAACTAGGTTATCACATAACGCGTTTTTGATTTACTAATCATTTTTTTAACTTTGAATTCATAATACATATAACACAACTCTGTATTAGCCTTGTTGTTACATGTTCGACACATTACCATAACCTTTAGTTAAGCAACAAAGAACGACCAAAGTCTGCAGAATTAGCAGACTTCATTAATCTGAAATGGGCACCGATGCGACCGCTTGATTTTATCTTTGGGATGTGGCGCGCGCCAAGTAAAAGGCATTGCGTGCCAAGCTAAGGATGCTATGCACATGACGTCTGAGAACTCGATTTTTGCGATGAGAGCTTCGACACTTTTCTTAAGTTAACTAACACTTAATTTTACCCACCAAACAAAGGATAAGATAGTAACACGTAAGATAAATATACAACTATCATAAACATGATTGCTCACATTTACAACCAATTAGAACAATTTAACACTAACTAAAACTATTTTAATTTCTCAAAACTCATGTTTTTCATAAAAACTCACTTTTCTTGACATTCATTCTAGAAATCATCATTGTGAATTCATTAGTTGGCCAAATCACCTCATTCAAATTACATTATGCTCGTATCTTATAGAACTAACATATACAAGCTTCAATTTATACTTTCACATACAAATTGGCCATTATAATTGATACTTACATGAGCCATATGAAAAAAAATATACAAACATATACTGTCGAAATTTTCTTCTGCCAAACATGAAATTAGCATACAAATTTCTTGTTTTAAACATAACTCTAGCATCATAAGCATGTATCATCACAATTACCAAGTATCTATCCATAATTCACAAATTTTAATTTCACTGAATACAAACAACTATGCCGTAACTTCATATATATATATATATATATATATATATATAATACAAAGTTTAGATAAATACCTTCAAATAAGTGTGATAATATCTTGCAATTGCAGACAATTCTTCTTAATTTCTCTCAAGCTTTCTCTCAATTCTCTCAAACTTCTCTGAACTTCTTAGCTTTCTTCTCTTAGGCTTAGACTAGACAACTAACATGTATGCATAAAAAAAATAAAACTGATATAATACTAATACATATACTTATTAGGATATCAGTTATATAAAAATAATGTATAAGTTATAATTATATTATATTTATTATTTTAATTTATTTTATTTAATTAAATAAACTAGAAATCCCAAAAGCCATAAGGCTTATTTGGCAAAAACCCTTTAAATATTGAAGAATTAATATATTAAGCCTTGTTTGGCAAAAACTAAATTAAGCTACTTTAATTTATTTTAATAACTCCTTATAATATAGTTATTTGTCACATTATATTTAATCAAGCTTTCATATATATTCTAATTAATTCAAATCACAATTAATTAAATAAATTCTTTAATCACAAAACACAATACAAATAATTAATCATTAAATTGTAATATCAATATAATAATCATTTCCTTAATTCCTCAAATATTTATTTAACAAATAATTCTCCAAATAAAATTAAATCAATTAAACAAATATTTATTCAATGATAATCACATCCATTAAATATTTATATAAATCAATAAATATTTAATATTACATTTAAAATTCTGAAATGTTACATTAGGTACAAGCACATGTATCTACCCTAAGCTGATAAAGGAGTTCTACAAAAATGGAACGGTTGAGAACGACGTCATCACCACGAGGGTCAGGGACGTGGAAATTAAGCTCAAAGCGGAGGATATAAACCTAGCCCTAGGTTTTAAATCGAAAGGATTCTCATTTATAGAGGGAATCGATTTTCATGAAGGACTGAAGAGAATGCATCATAAGAAGTTTCTGAATGTCAAAGGGTATAAAAAGAAATAATTCCCCCAAAGGTATGAAATTTTGGCTGACATTGTTGGGAAATGCATATACTGCAAGAGCTCTGGCCATGACTCTGTAAACAAAGTGCAGCTTAAGCTCATGACATCCACCAGTTGTGGGATTCAACTCAACTATGGAGCCCTACTACTCGATTGGATTAGGAAATGGATACTCAGTTCGAAGAAGTCAAAGAGCTCTAGAAAGATGCTCTACTGACGATTTATAAGCATCATCCACTAGTCAGCATTGGGAGATAAGATTGGGGATGATGAAGGAGAATCCATCGATCCGTACAGAAGAATGAACCAACAGCTGTTTGAGAACTGGAAAAAGGAATCCAGCAGAAAATGTAAGGATGATGTCTGAATCTAGTTGAAGAACTGGTGATGCAAAGGAGTCCGGGATTCCAAGAAACATGTCAGTTGTAAAGGAAACTGAAGAAGAAGAAGAAGAAGAAGAAGAAGAAATCAACAAGGAGGAACCCATTGCTTTGGTCAGAAAAAGCAAGGGTAAAAGAAAATTGAAGGCTGAAATGCTAGAGGAACCTCAAGGTTCAACCACTAATGTACCTCAAGAGTGTTCTGACACTAAAACTCTAAGGAACTTGAGAAGGAAAGAACAACAGGCTGAGGAAGATGAAGACAAAGCTACCATCTCTCAGCTGCTTAAGAAGAGGAAGCACAATCACAAGTTAAAGAAGCCCTTTGTCTCTTCGATCGTAGAGTCTCTACCAATCGTAGAGACCAGACTGAACACCACTCCCAAAGAAGATACTGCAACATCTTCTCAGGCTGATCAACCATTCAGATTTGAAGCTGAAGGAAGTGCTGAGGCTACGGCTCAGCCTAGGAAGTCAAGAAGAAAATTGGTCAAGAAGTACATCCTTGTCAATGAAGGAGTGCTAAAAAAAGAAGACAGAAAGATAGCTGTTGAGAAAGGATTACCCGAAGCTGAGAAGGGGCCATCCAAAGCAGGTCAGAAGAACACAGCTCAAATTGAGGGGGAGCTGCCTGAAGTTCTTACTCTGAAGAGTGCTCCAGCTGAGGGGGAGCTATTTGAAATACAAATGGATGATCAAGTTGAGTGGGAGCCTCGTGATGTCCCTATATCAGAAGAAGCTGCACCTGAGGAGGAACTGCCAAGAGATCATCATGAATCTCCCTCAGTCCCTCAAGAGATCCTAGCTTCAGAAATTACAGAAATGGAAAGAAGTGAAGCTTTGGAGGTTGAGAGAGCAGAAGAGCAAGGAAGTCAAGTGGAGGTAATTGATGTAGTGGTATCTTCACAAGAAGACAGAGAAGAAGATGAGGATGATGAAGTTGAGATTATAGCTGTGGGGTATGATGGTTATACGAGAGCCAACTACAATAAATTATTCTCCTATCTACCCATGATACCTTTTCACATAGCCCAAATTCTCAACTCCTGGGATCACATGTTCTGGACCTTCAAAGCCTATCCAGCAATCTCGGTGCTAGCTCATGGATTCCCAAGAAACCTCAACTTTTCCCGAAAGCTGATCACCAATGGCTCTTCTTCAAAAAATGGGCATGAGGTACAGACTATTCCCATCTCTTTCAGGGTTAATCACTGTCCACCATCATTTTTCAATCAATTTTATGAATTATCAAGTTGGTTGGAAGTGGTTCTTCATCCACTTAATCAATTCCCAATTACAGAATCCCAGCATTCTATAATTGATGAACCAAATGTGCCAAACTTTATTTTGATAAAATCTTCTATCAACTCTCACTCTACGATTATTGATCCAAGCCCAATCGTAGAGTCACTTACTCAAGTCGTAGATTCACCTCCTCAAGCTCAACCTCAAACACCAACCCCTCCATCAGATATCCCATCCTCATCCTCTTATGAATATTTCAACCTTAATATTGCTCTCTACACTATGCAAGATCAATACACCAGAGCCCCTCCTCCAAACTGTCCGCAACTCCTTGAGCTCATATCAGATCTTCCCACCAAAACTAAGTTGTCAGAAGCATCCAAGAAAGTGACCAAGGACATATAAGACAGTCTTGAAGCTCACTCTGAACTTGTTCATACGCAGCTGACTAAAATAATCAATGATGCCAATGCTCTCCCAAGCACCCTAAGTTCTGAGCTCACAAAGAAGCTTAGGGAGATCATAAAGGAGATGCTTCAGAGAATAAATGAACAGGATCAAATCCACTTTCAAGCTGCTAAGAAACACAAGGATGATGTTCTTATTTTATAGAAGACTCAAGAATCCAAAAATAACCTTATGATGGACAGCATCACGAGTCTACAAACTGTATTGAAAGAATTCCAAGGATTCTCCATGGGCCAAATGAAATAGACAGAAAATGTCCTGGCCATTTTCCAAAGAAGGGAAGCTCGATCTGATTCTTTAATTAAAGAGAACCGTGAAGACATTGCTCAATCTCAGATTCAGCTTAACGAACTTATACAAGGCATGACTTGCCTATCTGAAGACATTTGAGCCCTTGATGCTGACATAAAGGGGAGAATAAAGGAAATGAGAAAAAGGCAAGGAAGAAAAAGGCAAGGGCAGAGGCACATTTATCGCTCAATCGTCAAGGAGCCCTCCTACAAGACAGACACACCATCAGACTCCACAGTCTGAACATCAGGCTCCACGATCTGAATAACAACAAATTATCATGGCACAGCCACTAAGGAGTTAAGGGTCGTCTCCCAGCTCACAAGAAGTGACCACCACAGGCCTAAGAATGCCGATTGGAGATCTTGTATTCATGAATAGGCATGATCATCATGAAAGACTAAGTTAAAGCAAGCTGGAAGATATAGCACGGAGAGACAAAACGAGTTAGAAAAGAAGAGCTGAGGAGTATGCAAATCCTCCAAGGAACAAAAGGCAAAATAAATAGAAATAAGTTGAAACTCAACTCTTATTGATGTAACTAAGCTTAATTGTAATATTTATCTTTACAAACATCAATAAATTCATGCATATTCTCTAGAGATTTCAGTTGCTCACTGAAACACTAAGTCATATTTACTTTCTAGCAACTGCATCTAGAAATTGATAATCCTGACATAAATCTCCTTGGTTATGCCAACATCAAATATGGGAGATTGTTGGGAGATTGCATATTTAAATTTGATGTTGAAAGTAAATATTCATGATTATATGTAAAGTCCTTCAAGGAATATATGTACAAGGACTTAGTGGTAGATCAAATTTGTTAGGTTGATCTAAGCTTTTAATGTTTATCATTCTGTAATGAATGTATAGATGAAGAGATCAAAGCTATTAGGTTGATTTATATCTTGAAATGTAATAGATAGGCTTCAACACAATCGTAGTCTATCAAGCTGATCAAGAGATTGCAGAAGCCAAGGCAGAATCATAAAGCATCGAGAAATCGTAGTGTGTCTGCCTTGAAGGAGCTCTCCAAAAATCGTAATGCGGTCCAAACATTTGCCGAGCCAACTCAGAGATCATAGTGTGCTCTCAGAAACCTAGAGTCTGCAAGACAAGCAAGTGAAGATCGTAGTGTGCCAGTCCTTAAGAGAAATTGTAGTGTTCTCATTTTCCAGCATCAGATTAAGCACCAAGGTGGTAAGACACCACGATCAGAATCATAGAGCATCATCTACATGTGTCAGAAGCATCGAGCTTTGCCAATTTATTTAAGAATAAAACCTAAAAAAATGTGGAATGGATTATAAATGTTAAAGCACTCGGTAGTCCCAATGTCACAACAGTCATCCTTAATATACAATAAGGAAACATATAAAAGAAGCAAAGGAAAGTACTTTAGGTTAGCAGAAAACATATTTCCAGGTGTTAGGTGAGATAGCAGTCTACTGTGTCAGTGGGCCAGACTGCTAATCAAAAGATGTGCAGAAAGTCTCCATCAAAGCTCAGAAATGTCAAATACATTTAATGCTTCAACGGATGTCTTCAACGGATACATTTCAAAGACCTAATATATGTAAAACATCAGATGATAGATCTAAGCAAGTATTGAACAAAATGTTGAAGAACACTCAATGCTCAACTCTACGATCTGATAAGAGAAAGCTTGCTCAGCTACTCAGTTCTTTCGAACAAGAGCTTAACTGCAACTGAGTAGCACCAATCAAGAACTCATCAACTACTATCAAGTGAAGTAAGAAGTTCCAAGCCAGAAGGACTTGAAGAGTTCTAAGTGAACTGTGAAGAACTAAGTCTGCTAGACTTGAAGAGTTCAAAAGTGAACTGTGAAGTACCAAGACTGTTGTTCTTGAAGGAATCTATGAGATTCAAAAAGTCTAAAAGATATCCTTAGTGGATTTCCTACTTGAGGAGTAAAAGAGTGGACTAGGAGCTTTAAGTGCTCTGAACCACATAAAATTATTGTGTCTCTTACATTCTTGCTATAACTGCTATAACTGTTATAACTGTCTCACTCTCATTAACTCACTATATCTTAAAGGGAAAACAAACAAATCTTAATTCCGTTGTGTTTGAATCATTATAAAAACTAACAAAGTATTTCGAAAAGAATTTAAAATATCTATTCAACCCCCCCCCCCCCCTTCTAGATAATTATTGTGCCTCCGGGAACTAATAGCTTCTATCCAACTGGAGTCTTCTATTACATCTTTTATCTTCTTGGGTTCCATTTGCGACAGAAAGCTTAGATAGAAACATTCATTCTGGGTGGCAGCTCTTGACTTGACTCTTGCATTTGGATCTCCAATGATTAAGTCTTGAGTGTGATCTTTTTCCCATCTGTTTCCTATTGGTACATATGTCCTAATGCCTTCTTGTCTGATACCTTAAAGATTAATTTCTGTTTTTTGATGTGGAGGTTCGTTGTCTTATGTAGTTCTCTCTACGATCTCATCTCCTTGTTCGACGATTTCATTTTTTGGGACTATTATCGTGGTGTTGAGCTCGACGACCTTGTTCATAGTGTTTGAATTATCATTCGTAGTGTCTTGAGACACTGTTTTGTCCAAGTTTGTTTCATCGAAGATGATGTGAATCGAGACTTCAACACTCAGCGTCTTCTTGTTAAACACTCTACAAGTCTTATTATCTGTGGCATATCCAAGAAAGATTCTTTCATCTGACTTGGGTTGGAACTTTGTCAGATATTGTTTCCCATTGTTGAGAATGTAGCATGCACAACCGAATACATGAAAGTAGCTGACACTTAGCTTTCTTCCTTTCCACAGTTTGTAGGGAATCTTCTTTATCATAGATCTGTTATGAGTGTAGCATGCAGTGTTGACAGCTTCTATCCAGAAGTATTCAGGCAGATGGGTTACTGCTAGTAGAGTTCTTTTAGCCTCTATAAATGTTCTGTTCTTTCTCTCAGCTACTCCATTTTGTTGAGGAGTTCGTGCAGCTGAGAAGTTGTGACTGATGCCATTGTATGTGCAGAACTGGTTCATCTTATAGAAGTCGAATTCTCAGCCATGATCACTCCTTATAGCCTTGATTTTCTCCCCTTTCTCGTTCATCACAAGTCTGAACATCTTGATTAGTTGGGAGCTTGTTTCATCTTTTGAGTTTAGAAAGAACACCCATATGAATCTGGTGTAGTCATCCACTACGACCAATGCGTATATCTTCCCTCCAAAGCTTGTTGTTGGAATTGGCCCAAATAGATCCATGTGAAGCAGCTGCAGAGGCTTTTCAATTGAGTTGACAGTTTTGCTCTTGAATGAGCTTCTAGCCTGCTTTCCAAGCTGATAGGCATTGCAAGGCCTTTCTTTGACGAAGCTGAACTTGGGTAAGCCTGCTACTAGATCCTTGGAGGCCAGTTTAGACATACTTTTGAAGTTCAGATGAGACAGTCTTCTATGCCATAACCAACTCATTTCTTCAGATGCTTTAGCCAGAAAACATATCGTCTCGTTCGAGCTCAGTTGACCAAGATTAACAGCGTAGACATTTCCTTCTCTTGTTTCGGTCAGCTTTATAGAGGATGTCTTTAGATCTCTGACTTGACATTATTTGTTGAGGAAGGTGACTTGATGACCCTTGTCGCAGAGTTGACATATGCTCAGAAGATTATGTTGTAATCCTTCCATATAGGCTACTTTACTGAAGGACACTGCACTATTTCCAGCTGAGCCATATTCTCTTGTCTTTCCAGAGCCATTATCTCCAAAGATGACTGACGAACCCTCCTTCTCTATGAAGTTAGACAGGAGGGCTTTGTTCCCGGTCATGTGCCTTGAGCATCTATTGTCCAGATACCAGGTTGTGATCATGCAGCTCTTTTCCTGTGGTAAGATTAAACTCTCATTTTGGTACCCATACTTACATGGGTCCTATTTTGTTAGTACCCTTGGGAACCCAAATTTGCTTATTTTGGGTCTCACATGTATTGGATTATGGTAGCATATTGCAGCCTTATGACCAATCTTTTTACATACTTAGCATCTAATATGATGCATGCTTGTGTGTGTATATGGATTCTTCCACCATTTGGACTTATGCGGGTTCTTAGCAATCCTTCTTTTATATTGGTTCTCCTTTTTCCATGTGTCCTTGTGATTCATGATTTGTGATGAGTGAAGCTTATCTCTACTGTTCCTTACCAGTTGGTTCATGGAGTTGATTTTACTCGACTCTACCACCCTTTGAGGTTAGAGAGTAGTGACTAAGTTACTCTTCTCTTTTCTGAAACCTAGGCCAGTATGGGATCCTTTATTCCTTGGAATATGGCTTGGATCAAAAGAGCAAGGTAGGACTGGTTCTTCCTTCTGTGAGGATTTCACAAATGTAATGCTTCTACTAAAACTTGAAACTTTACTAGAGCTAGTTTCCTTTATCTTTTCCACATATGGTTCTGAGGTGGATTTCCCAAAACCTAAACATGTTCTGTTAGATGCACTTCTCTGACTGGAGATCAGGGAGTCCATAGAAGAAGAGGATTTATTCCATGTAGAGATTGTCTTTTCTAGTTCCTCAATTTTAGATATTAGACTTGACTCTCTTTGTACATTAAGTTCATTGGTCTGTTTTAAGAGCTTATTCGCAACTTCAAATTTAGAGAGAGAGAGTTAGTACTTAGAAGAGTTATTTCTAGTTCTTCCTGAACTTTCTCTTTCTCTTTTTGAAGAAGAGAATAATCTTTGGAAAGAACTCTGAACCATTTCACGTATTGATGCAGATCAGATGTTATGCCATGTAGTGCAGTTCTTAAATCATCAATATCTACATCAGGAGAGTTAAATTCAAATACTTCATCTATACTTACTTCATGAATGTTAGAGATCTTCTTATCCTTTGTATGTTTGGCCATCAGGCAAAGATTTGCCATTTGAGGATCTTCATCATCTCCAGATTCGAGAATTGAGTCATTGTCTAAATCATTCCACGATCCTCCTACCACAAGACCTTTGTGTTTCTTCTGATGCCATTTGTTGCCTTTGAATTCTTTCTTTGAACTTGATTTCCTCTTTAGTTCTTCTCTAAGAGGTTGCAGTTTGCGATGAAATTTCCAGGCTTCTTGCAGTTGTAGCATAAGTCATTTATCTGCTCCTGGCTACTATAGTTGTTGACTTTCTTTGGTTTGTTAATTCTGCCTTGACGTATGAACCTTTTGCGTCTTCTTACTAGCATTACAAAGTCCTCATCACCATCTTCATCATAGTCAGAGTAATTTTTAGTGTTAGCTTTGGAGATGTTATCTGTTGCTTTGAGAGCAACCCCTTTGTCCTTCTTTCTTCCTTCAGATAGAGTTTCTGCTCGTTGAGTAAGTTCTAGTTCATGTGTGAGAAGGTTGCCATATAACTGTTGAACAACCATTTCATGAAGATTCTTTGATTCTCTGATGGCAGTGGTTTTGGCATCCCACTTACTAGGTAAGGCTCTCATAAACTATATGAATAGATCTTTGTTTGGATAGATCTTTCCAAAGGATCGAAGAGAGTTGAGCAGAACATTGAATCTTTTGTAGGTAGAAATGACATTTTCTCCTGGAATGTGGGCAAACATTTCATATTGTTAAGTCAGAAGAGATTGCTTGTTTTCTCTGAATTCTTCTGTTTCTTCATGCATAATGAGCAATGATTCCTATACTTCTTTTGCTTTTTTACTGTTGACCACATTTTCAAACAGGTCATCTTCTAGAGATTGGAACAAAATGCTCTTGGCCTTTTTGTCGAGTTGGACAACTTTCTTTTCGTTTTCAGTCCACTCTGCTTTAACCTTGATCTAAATTGTGTTTGGGTCGTCTGAGGTTGATGCAAGCTTTGTAAGAACATAAGGCCCATTTTGAACAGTTTTAAATAGATCTTCATCTACTGAATCCATGTAGGCTTGCATACGGACTTTCTAGTTGGCGAATTTATCTTTATTGAACATAGGTGGCTTACTGCCTCCTCCAGTCTTTGATTCTCTTATTAGATGTGCGATTGGATCTACTTAAGCTTTGTAGGCTGTTTGTTAGAACCTGCTCTGATACCAATTATTAGTTCTTAGAGGCACAATAGTTATCTAGAAGGGGGGTTGAATAGATATTTTTTATTTTCTTCTTAAAAATACTTGTTAATTTTAATAATGATTTAAACACAGCGCAATTGATATTTGTTTGTTTTCCCTTTAAGATCTAACGAGTTAATAGGAGTTCAACAGTTATGGCAGTTATAGCAGTTATGGAAAGAATATAAGAGACACAACGATTTTAAGTGGTTCAAAGCACTTAAAACTCCTAATTCACTCTTCTACTCCTTGAGTAGGAAATCCAGTAAGGATATCTTTACAATATCTGAATCTCACAGATTCCTTCAAGACCAGCAGTCTTGGAACTTCTTAGTTCACTTTTGAACTCTTAAAGTCCAACAGACTTGGTACTTCTCAGTTCACTTAGAACTCTTCAAGTCCTTCTGACTTGGAACTTCTTAATTCACTTGATAATAGTTGAGTTCTTGAATGGTGCTACTCAGTTGCCGTTAAGCTTGTGTTCGAAAGATCTGAGTAGCTGAGCAAGCTTTCTTTTTTAGATCGTAGAATTGAGCATTGTGTAACAATCCAGAATTTTATTTATAATTTAAAGTATTTATTGAATTAAATAAATATTTTTAATTGATGTGTTTGTTGTTTAGTAGATATTTGTTCAATTATTTATTAGTAAGTAAATAATTCATGAGTCATAGAAATTAACATAATTAAGATAAAAGAGTGATGAATTAAATTTATGAGATAATACCTAATTTAACTTAATAACTAAATTAGAGAGTTATTAAGGATTATATGGTTCGCTAGAATGTTGTTTTAATTTAATTTAGTAATTAAAGTGATATGTTAATTTATTAAGTAAAATTATAATGAAATTTATAATTTTGTGATAATTAGTTTTGTTTATTTAATTAAGATTGGATATGGATATCCAAATAAATAATGTGGAACTATAAACTATAGTATAAATGATTTATTGAAATAATTAAAGTAGTTTTAAATGGGTTTACTAAACAAGGCTTAAAGATATTAAGTCTTTATTTTAAAAGTATTTTTCCAAACAAAGCCTAATGGCTTTTGAATTTAATTTGATTTTTAAATAAAAATATATATAAATAAAATATATTAAATTTTTATAACTGATATATCATTATTATTGTGACACCCCCAAATCCCGGTACTTTATTACCTCAAGATTTGGTGTTCACTTAATCAAAACATTCATATCTAACTACCCAATCATAATATAATTGAATAATAAAACCTGCCCATACAGAATTACATTAATAAAAACAATATCTCACAGGTTATCTAACCTTTATTACAATCATCAGCGGAAAAATTAAAACATGATCATAATTAAATCTATTACAAGCTTCATAAATAAAAGATAATTTAAACGTTGTCGTCTAAACAAGCTATTTGTCCTTACCCTTGCTTGTAGAAAGCTCTTTAAACTTCTTAACTTCATCTATATTGTTTTGTGCAAGAATGAGCAAACAATTGCCCACAAGAAGGATAATATACAATAACGGTTTATGAATGACAATTCACTGAGTTTTCAATGGTAAAGTATTCTTACCGGAACGCTAAACTTTAATTGAACAACTATGAGTTCAAGGAAATAATGAACGTTAAGTTAACAATAGATATCAACATCAAAGAATACACTGAGGGTCACAAGACCACGAACTTAACTCTAGGTTTCAAGTATTTCTACTTTAACCTTTAACAGTCTAAAAGACTATAATCATCATCTTCGTCCCTAGGTTAACGTGTGTTTCTATCAGAACCTTTAATGCCTCTAACGACTATATGGACCATCATTCCGTATTCCATGTGATCAGCCCTTTGTACTATGTATTGGGCAAACATTTTAACGCTATTGCGTATTTCTAAAAATAATCCCCTAATAATAGGGTTGTTCGTCTCAGCTTAGATCATCAGGTTCCGAACCAAATAAAGTTTGGTTGGGAATTAGCTTCCAAGGAATTCTAGATATTTAGAATGCTCATCAACCAAGTACTGGTTGAATAAGATAGAAACAAATAACTATTCAAGAGTTTGATTATAATATCTTCATGAACAAGGTATATCGATGAATCAATAAGAGCTAGAGTATTAACAGTTTCTAAATTGAACAAACATTATCATCGACAACATGCTCTCAAAATTGTGTGAGTACATAAGCAAACCAAATGAAGTTTGGTTTGGGTTGACTTCAAGGGTAATTTAGAGTTTAGAACATTCATCAACTAAGGATTAGTTGAATTGATAAAGAATCGCTAGGCAACTTAGAGTTTGGTACAATAATGTAAAATATTACAATGACATAGGAGAACGAAGATTAAACAACAGTTATTAGAAGATGAATAAACACATTTCATACAACAACGTTGCAGACTTTGAATAACCAAAGTAATCTCGTTTGGAATGAAGAAATAAAGATTAACTAACTTGCTTCAACAATAAATGAGGGTAAAAGAATTCACATGACAATAAATAGTTAAACAAAATATTAGAATTAGAGAATTTGCATAAGTATAAAGTAATAGTGAAAAGTAACCTTGCTAAATAATAAAGTAGCAAAAGTTAGTGAACTTGCACAATGTAAAACTAACTTGAGTCTTCTAATAGATTGTTTATCCACTGCAGTTGTTGATCTAAAACATGTTGTCTATTGTATTCTATCAGTTGTTATACTGTTGAAGGCTAAGGATAATTTATTCTGCATTATCTTAGTCATAATATTTCTTACTGGGCTAGTTGAGCTCACCTTTTCTTTCATTGTTCTCTTCAGGAAATGAGAATATAGCTGGGACTAGTCGGTGAACGGAGTGATGGTCCAGATAATAGCATTAGTAGTCCTCACTATTCTGTTAAATAATGTGACAATAAATGAAATGAGAACTCCATTGAGTGTGGATATTGTCTAGAAGGCAATATTCTTATTTAAACTCTCAGCTATGTTTTGTCGTATATTACCCGACAGTTGTATAATTAAGTTTGTATTTGATTTATGTACCATTTATCTGGCGACTCAAGATGGGTGATGTATACCTGTTTTGGGGGCGTCACATCAAGGCTGGTCAAAGTCTGACAAAAAATCGTATACGTGAAGGTTTACGGGTTTTCCGAAAATCTTCAAGAAACAAATTTACGACCCTTTTTGACCCTTCTTATCTTTGATTCTATACATGATATGTGAGTTCTATAAGCATGAGCATGAAGCCTAAATGTCAGTCTACAATTATATTACACAAACATGGCCAGATCGCTTAATAGAAGGAAGATCAGAGGACATCAAAAGGTTGTCAGACACTTCCTAGGAAATCTGGGTTACCCAGATTAGCTCGGTCATGGTTGGTCAACGACATTTGACTGCTAATAACTTGAAATATAGACCTGATCTAAACATGTTTCAAGATCTAGACTAAAGACCACATGGCATAGAACAGATCTAAAACAAAAAACACACTAAACATCTAACATATAAAGATCTAGAGGCCCTGACATTAGGTTGTTAGGGCTTATTTTTCTACTTTTCCAGATTTAAGAAATCTTCAATTTCAAGCACTTTGATGTTATGGACCTGGGATCTAACAACCCAGATCACTAATAAACACCCTCTAACACAACTTTAAACAATAGATCATAACATCTAACATCAAATCTATGGATTTCAAAATTTAGGGTTTTTATACCTTTTAACCTTCGATCTTGATTTCTGACTTTTGATTCATGTTATTTACTTGCTATTAACCGATCAAGGCTTTGTTTCTCACCCTCTCTCACACTAAGTTTTGAAAAATGAAGAGAGAGAAGGTCTTGGATAGTTTGCTAAGTAAAGTAAGAAAGTGTTCTTACTTTTTAACTTTTATTTTGTTCAATGTATGGCTGATGAAATGTGGCTGAGATTGCTGATTTTAAGTCAATGAGTTGTTGGAGTTGATCACCAACTCTCATTTGGCAAGATTTGCACTCAACTTACTAAATAATGCACAAAGGATAAAATAGTCTTTTAGCATTTAATTTTAATTGCATTTTTGTCAAATATTGCCCTAACCCTTAGGGTTTAGGGTTTGAACCCTTAGGGTTTAAAAAATAAATTCTAGAATTTCCAAATTAGGTTTTCAAAATCGAAAATTAATATTTCTAAATTATAATTAGAATTTTCTAATTATATTAAAATTTCTTAATCATAATTTAAATCTTGCTAATTAGGATTAGTATTTCCTAATTAAAATTGCTAATTTAGTCATTAGGGTCAAAATTGGTCATTAGGGTTTACAACCCAAAAATTAGGGTTTCTAATAGAAAAATAATTTTCTAATTTAGAAATTAGATTTTCTAATTAGATTAGGGTTTTCTAATTACTTATAACTTGAAAATTAAGATTAATGTTTCCTAAATAACATTAAAATTATTAAACGAACAATTAGGTTTTCCCTAATTATAAATTAGGGTTTCTAATCCAGAAATTACGACTTTCTAAATTTGAAATTAGGGTTTGCTAAATAATTAAGCTTTTCCCTAATTAATATTATAATTAATAGCACTTGAGCATTATAATTATCCTTTAAGTTCCCAGATTAGGGTTTTAAATTTCTGAATTAGGGTTTCGGATCCCCGAAATTGAAATTAGGGTTTCCAGAACCGGTTTCTAGGGTTTCTTATCAATTGCTAGGGTTTTCTAACCGAACGTTGAGGTTCTTAATATATACTTAGGGTTTGTCACAGATATTGTTTATCTGGTCAACCCTTGACCCTTAACCACATTCTGAACACATAAATGACCATACTCACAGAACATATTCACGTATTCCCTTAATCCTGAATAATTCACCTAAATCCTTCACAGAATTTTGAAATCCTCAAAATTTCTTCTCAATAATATCAAACGCATACACTTATTTTATGTCTAGGTTCTAATATTGAACCTTAAATTAATTAATTAAAATTTTCTAAATTTTCTAAATTCTCGGGTTGTCAGAATAATGATTCCTAGCAAGACTTAAACACTAGAATGAACTTCGAGTATGAAATATAGTGAGATATAAGTTGAAAGTTAACACAATTAAATTTAACATTGTGTATTGATTAATAAGAAGGATTATGGGATGTAGAGTAAAGTTTACATTACAACTACTATGCGTTGCTATGTGACTAATAGTTGATGTGTATGATTATATAATTGTATAGGGCACGTGAACTGCAGATAACTTTAAGTTGTTAAATTGTTATTGGTAAACAACGATCAAGGAAAATATTTCAGTTCCTATTTGCTATGTGAACTTGATGATGGACTTTTTTAAATCTTTATTGCAAATAACATGATGTGTTATATATATGTTAAAAGTATGAAATGTTAAAGTCAATTTATGACTACGTTGATTGAGTAATGAATGTTGATTAAGTAAGGAACTCAATCTTTATACTTGTTATATGAACTACAACCACTACACCAAAAATGCCCTCTAGAGAAGGACAAATCCTTCACTAGAGGCCCTTTATCACTCACAACTGATTTATTGCGAAGAAATATTTCCTTCACACGATTGCTCGCATTAGACCTCCACGCAATTAGGTATCCTTCGCTAAGTAATAACTAAATATTTTTTGTGAATGATATATTGTGAATAACTTTTTTATTCACAAATTATATTTGGTAATGGAATATTATTATTTAGTGAAAGATTGGTTTCCTTCACAAATAATATTTTAAGATGGACTATTTGAAATTAGTGAATAACTTGATTCCCTCACAAATAATATATTGTGAGGAACAAATTTATTTAACGAGAGAATATTTTCCTTCACTAATTATAAATTGAGAATCTTTCTTCAAATTAGTGAGAGAAAAATTCCTTCACAAATTATAAATTTGTAAAAAAAAAATTTAATTGCTAAATAATCAAAATTCATTGAAAATTATAATTGATTTTTAAATCATTGATTTCATATTTACTATTATTATTAATCTCTATAAGAAATATTAAAAAAAAAAATTCAAGTAAATATAAATATTGTCATACTTTTTCAAACTAAATTATAAGCTAATGCATAAAGAGCTAATAAAATCAAAACATTCATATAAATAGATCATAATACTCAAGTCACAATAACTATAAAATTTATCATTGTATCTTGGTCTCACAAGGACCATAGTACCTACAAAATTTATTAACTAACATAAGAAAACTGAAAGAATAACAATGAACTAGAAGGAATAAAGTGTGACATGTTAGATCCACTTCATCATCATTTTCTTCAAGAAAATCAAGGTTGGGCATGTAAACTTCATGCTACAATAGAAACACCAAAATTTAATTTCAATAAGATAAAGAATAAGAAAACAAAGAATTTTGTATGCTCTCATCACAATCCACAATGTCATTTACAGTGCAACATTGGATGGCACAATGGCAGTCCAAGAAAGTATTAAAGTTAATCAGATGCTTATTCCTGTTGAAACAAAAGCAATTCAGTTGTACCTAAATATTCGTACAAGTTTCAGACAGAAAAGGAAAACCTAGCACTCGTTCACGGTCTTCATATGGTAGGATAGTGCGAAAATAATCACACACACAAAAAAAGAAAAAGAAAAACTTTTTCCACTAATAATATCATAAGAATAACATATTTAGAGCCAAGAAACTGCAACAACAAAGTGCTGCATGAAATAAACTGTGAGAGAGATACAACAACAAAAATCATTGCCTGTAAGTACAATGTTGCATAATACTTCTTCAATTCAGCAAAGAACGGCTCCTTTGATTTAGGATTTTTGTAGAAAATATTATTCTTTGTGTCTAAAATTCAGGACAGATATATACACAAAAATAGTATTGAATAAGTCTACAAATGATATTCTGACATCCGAGTCCACCTAAGTAAAAAGTATAAATCTTAAGAAAGAAACAGATACCTTCTTTAGGCCAAGGACTAGAGCAGAGAGTGCTATGAACCTCTGGCTAAGCTTTTCTCGCCTCTTCCTTTTGGCCATGATGTGATCTTGAGCTTGAGAAAGTTGAGCACCTGTGCCGATCCTCTTAGCACCTTGAGAAGCTTTGAAAACATAATTTTGGTTCTCAAATGAACCTTGGGAGGTCATAAGATCAGTAGGTAAAGTAGTAGTACTTTTAGAAGGCAAAACCTCATCTTTAGGTTTTACATTGCCAAATTGATTAGTGTAATTGGAATAAGTAGCTTGTGTATTTGATGTATAATCGCTTCTTTCTCGAACTCTAACTGTTGGTTTTGAGTCGCTTCATCGGCCTCTCCTGATTTCTGCAAGATACTTCTGGTGGGATGGCTTGATGTCATACATTGGTTGATAGAAATTGTGATGGAAATTCTCTCCAAATGCAGCTGCTAGCGACATCGCGCTGAGTTTGTCAAAAGAATTCATTGGCCATTGGATATTGGAATAAGGATCCTCCATTCCCTACAAAGTACATTTTTTTTTCTTCTTAGACGCAGAACTACACAAGAAAACATACACACTCTCGCCTTAATTTGGAAATGAAGAGAACCAAAGTTATCAATTGGAACTACACTTTTCCCACATTATTAGGAGGAACACATGCTATACGTGAAAATAATTCTACTAAAATATGCATTTTGCTACCAAAACAACTTTACATGTTATTTCCATTTATAAATCCTCTTGACATTATGAAAACCACGATAATCAGTAAAAATAAGCTTGGCATAACAAAAGAAATGGATCTACCTGACACAACCATTAAACAAAGAATAAGATATGGTAGCATATATTTGATTGAAGGAAGGTACAAAATGATGCTAATGTATGCAGAAGAAAAACAAAAAGATTTATTTTCATAGATATATTCCATAAATAATTCATTCTCACATGCATAAGAATGAGAGGAAAGAAGAGAAATACAGTAAGAAAATTAGTACATAGCAGTTCCTCAAACAACAACAATCTAGTAAAAGAAGAAAGGGAAAAGAAACTAGTCCCTACAAACTTATCTGTAATATTAGCCTTGACGCGGGGAACAAGAGTAGGGATATTGTATGCCTTCGACAAAAAGATAATCATGGAAGTTGCCAATAAAAAGAGGGACCTGCAATGTGATAGTGGCAGTGGCCCTGCAAAAACAGTGGGAATGGGACATTGAGCAAAGTAATTGATGCCCTACTAATGTCAAGACAACTTTAAATGCTCCACTATGCATCAATATCAAATATAATTTTAGAAACAGAAGCAAGTTTTAAGTAACAAGTCCATGTACTACTTTAGAATCTGTATTTTTATGTCTCTATATGAATCACATAGAAGCATACTAAAGCATCTTGACCTCCCATCGGCATTCATATATCAGAGTCCAAACTAGAGTAAAATATACTGAATTTCATTATTTTCAATGCAAAAGCAAAACCAACCAATTATGACTTCCTCATGGAAGACTAGACTACCAGTACCAGCCAAAATAAGTCTTCCTCCTGGCATGCATAATCTTTAGGCTGGACTTTCATCAGATGACTTAACAACTCAAGGAAATGGTGGTGTACTTATTTTGTCAACCAACAAGTAATTTATTCTTATTGAAAAAACACAGATAATATGAAAACTAATAGCAAGCTGAGGTAATCAAAAGGAAACAAACAAAAATTGAGGAGCATTTATCTTGGACAAAAATGGCCTGTAACAATAAAATTAGCCCAATGAAAGCCTTTTCAATTATTATTAATGATGCTAAGTCTAATTTTCCCCACAACCACTCTATACATACATACAAAATACCCAACCAACTTAGAAGTAAAGGACCGGATTAAAACATATAATACTTAATTTAAACATCAATAATATCCAAGAATTTTTCTTTTCCATCTCATGTAAACTACATTTGCAAAATAAATAAGGAAATGACTACAGATTCATTTGTCTAGACAAGTTGGGGAATCCCATATCAACTAAAGTCACTGCCTATGTATAGTATGAATTATCAAACATGAAACCTTAGATAATCACAATTTTTCCAAGTCAGATAATAAAATTCTTTGAAACTAAAACACTTCACTTAAGCACTAGATGTTATATATATAACTAACTCATTTTTGTAGTTTTCAAGTAATGAATCATGTAACCTATCCTAATTTGTTCTATACTTCCTAGATTTTATTCTGTTAATCATCAGTTTAACCAATTTTTGGTTTCTAGTGTGGACCACTGTGGTGCTAATATGGCTGATGGCTAAAGCATTTGGGAAGTGTATCAAAAAACTAAAGCATATTGTTAAACAAAGGGATGAATGCGTATTTGTTAGCAGAGCAGAGCATACCATACATTATTACTTGCTGAAACTATAAAAAATGATACATAAACATAATATTCACAAGTTTTACAAACTTCAAACTGTTACTTACTGAAACTGTACAAATTGATACATAATAGAATATTAACAAATTATACATGCAAGTTTAATTTATACACACAATAAAACAACAAATCCTTCTTTATGCAGTTGGGTAATTTGTTAACCATTTTAAACATGGTTTACAAATCAATTTTCTTTGAATAAAATATGTCGACCACAAAAAAGTAATAAACGGACTGTCCTGGAATATTTTTTTACCTGCACTAACTCTCCGTCTTATATGCTAATATTCACTAACTCTCCATCTTCTTCCATTTAGATCTTCCCCAAATATCAAAAAATGGAAGCCCTAGAATAAAAAATATTGAGAAATTAAAATAGAAACAAAGAGATAGATAGATAGAAATGAAAAACCTGATTGCAATTATTCTTTGTGGAAATTTGAAGTTCAATTTACTCATTACAGCAAGGAGTTTAGTTTACTTCTATTGGCTAATTCCTTTCCATGAATCTCAAAATGTGATTGTAGTTTCATTCAATTAGCTAGTCTATCATAGAATAACCAATATCAAGTTGTAAGTAAGCTAAATAGAAAAATTAAGATTTTTAAGTTATTTTGCAGTTACTTGATTAAATTAGATTACTTTATGTTTGCTGATGGCCAATATCAGTAATTTAGCCAAACATTACAATCAGCAGGTAGAGATTTAAAAAGCAAAAAGAGGATATGAAAGGATATATAAAAACAGTTAAATTATACATATACGGGAAAGTGAAAGAGAATTAGACCTAGAAGAGGTATCGATTATGGTACTAGGGACTATTTTGGGATACATATCGTCAGGAAACCTCGTCGGCGACAACAAATGAGGGACATTGGTCGGAAAAGTATCGCCTACTACTAGCGATGACAATCAAACTGGATTTTTTATGTGCCCGGTCTCCCATGACAATGATGCAAACTCCTTTCGAGCTCCCTTAAGACCACCCCCATTCGGCATCAAAGACAAATCAAAAACCTTTGAGGTCTCCGTCGACCTTGGCGGTCTTGTTGTGGATGTTTTGGAGGAGTTTGGAGAGAATTCCTAGGGTTAAGGACGCCATTGATGAGAGAGAAATTGAATACTGCAATGGGGGATTACCATTGTAGAGAAAGAAAGGGGATTGAGCTGGGTATCGAATCTCAATAGGATGTCCGATTGGGATGTGGGTTTGTGAAGAGAGTTGATGCAGAGGGAGGGGGTAGGGTTAGGGTAGGGGTTTAATTTGGGCGAGATTTCTGTTTGTGTAAGATGAAATAAGAGTTTTAGATTAAGTTAAGAAGAATTGAGATAAATCTAGTTTGTTCTTGTGCTTTCTAAAATTTTAAAGTGGGCAAAGATTCAAAATGAGTTCTATTTTATTATATATATTGTAAGTTACAATTATTATAAATAAATTTAATACCTTAAAAAATTTAATGTATTTATATTCACTACAATTAATTATAAAAAAAAATTAGAACAAAATAGCGACCGATGTTATCTCTCGCAACAGAACTATGATCAATAATATATAGTGAATAATAATTTCTTCACTAATAGATTTTTTTTCCTCGCAAATTTGCATCATAAATTGGCACCAAAAATCTTTCTATCGCTCCAATTTTGTGAGAACAAAAATATAAATTGTGAAGGATATTTCTTTCGCTAATAACTATATTGTCACCATACTTTTTTCCTTCAATGTTCCTTCGCTAAACAACTCCTCATGTGAAGGAATAAATTCCTTCACAAAATTTTCTTCGTTACATCCCTATTTTGGTGTAGTGAACATGTATGTTATTTTAGTCCAATGTTTATGAGATGTATGTTGAGCATGTTATTATATGCTATGTGATGCATGAAAACTGTTATATTTTATTGGGTTGTCGAGCTCAACCTTGCAAATAACCAATTTTGCATGTTAAAGATCCAAGGTAAAGTTATGTGCTACTTGAAAGACATGAATCAGATGTGAGACATGAAGATTTAATATCCTAGCCAAGTTATTATTCTTGTAAACCATGTCTAAAGTTTCAGTAAATATATTAATGTTTAATTGTAATATTGTTTTACGATGTAAACTCTTGTAGTATTAAAATGATTCTGAGATATTTAGATGTAAAGGTTGAAAATTTTGGGAACGAGCATAGTTTGTAATAAAAAATTTTAATTATTCTATAAATTTAACTTGGTTGTATTATCGTTTAATGATGTAAAATTAGAGGTTGAATGTATTATTAACGACCGAAGTCGATAGTTGAATTGTATGAATTTTTGGGTCATTATAGTTGAGTGTTCTTCAGCATTTTTGTTCTGTGCTTGCTTATTTCTTTCATCTGCTGATGTTTTGTATATATGATGCCTTTGAAATGTATCCGTTGAAGACATCCGTTGAAGCATTAAATGCATTTGACATTTCTGAACTTTGATGGAGATGTTTTTCACAACTTCTGATTAGCAGTCTGGCCCACTAACACAGCAGATTGTTGTCTCACCTAACTCTTGAAAAGGTATTTTCTGCTGACCCATAGTACTTTCCTTAGCTTCTTCAATACGTTTCTTTGTTATATACTAAGGATGACTGTTGTGTCATTGGGACTCCTGATGACTTCAAAGTTTATAATCCATTCCTCATTTGTTGTGATTTACTTTTAAACAAATGGACAAGGCTTGATGCTTCTGACACAGACAGATGATGCTCTACAATTCTGATCGTGGTTTCTTGCCACCTTGGTGCTTGATCCGATACTAGCAAATGAGAACACTATGATTTCTCTTAAGGACTGACACACTACGATCTTTACTTGCTTGACTTGCAGACTCTACGCTTCCGAGAGCACACTACGATCTCTGAGTTGGCTCGATAAGCGTTTGGACCACTCTACGCTTCCAAGAGAGGCCTTCCAAGGCAGACACACTATGATTCTCGATACTCTACGATCCTGCCTTGGCTTCTGCAGTCTCTTGATCAGCTTGATAGACTGCGATTCTGTTGAAACTATCTATTACATCTCAAGATATAGATCAACCTAACAGCTTTGATCTTTTCGTCTATACATTCATTTATAGAATGATAAACATTAAAAGCTCAGATCAACCTAACAAATTTGATCTACCACTAAGTCCTTGTACAAATATTCCTTAAAGGACTTTACATGTAATCATGAATATTTACTTTTAACATCAAATTTAAATATGCAATCTCCCAACAGACCTGATAGAGAAAAAAGTTCAGAGTGGCCAGTTGGTCCAATATATAGCAGGTCGGGAAAGCGCCGAGGCCTAACAAAGAGAGGAAAATAGAGGGCCGACAAGGGATACGTAGCCAAAACAGAACAA
Organism: Panax quinquefolius; assembly: GCA_020205615.1. Classification (NCBI taxonomy): domain Eukaryota; kingdom Viridiplantae; phylum Streptophyta; class Magnoliopsida; order Apiales; family Araliaceae; genus Panax; species Panax quinquefolius. Next base: position 52,919,599 of record CM035174.1, on the reverse strand, counting down.
GCCTACTCAAGGCGTAATTGATGTTATTTTTGGTGGTTCTGTAGGGCGCATAACCAGATGGAAAAGGAACGAGCACCTCGATGAAGTACTATCAGTACCAGGGTCTTCAGCTAGGAAGGATAGAGCCTTCCTGGGGATGGACATCTCCTTTTCGGACGAAGATTATCCCACTTATCCCATAGAACCTTATGATGGGGCGTTGGTGATAACAGCTCAGGTTGGGGCGGTACACATGAGGAGAATGATGGTTGACAATGGATCTTCGGTCGACATACTGTACACCCATGCCCACCAGGGGATGGATTTGGAGGGAAAGAAGATGGAGCTAGGAGGGGAAGGCCCCTTATACGGATTCAGTGGAGACCCGGTGCACGTGTCGGGTACGATTGATTTGTCTGTCAGGTTCAACACAGCACCCCGTCAGGTTGAGGTTATGGTCAAGTTTTTCGTCCAGGTAGTTTCGACATACAATGCAATTTTAGGAAGGCCGATTCTGGCAGCCCTACAAGCAGTTACGTCCATACCTCATTTTAAAATCAAGTTTCCTACACCAAACGGGATCAGGGAGGTAAAAGGTGATCTTGATATCGCCCGAAGGTGTTATTGGAATACTTTGATCTCTTCAGGAGTCAGGGTAAGCAAGCAAAAGAAAATAATAGCCATTGAGATAGATTCGTTCACTGAAGGAAGTACTGAACTGTTTGTCTTGCTTGTCGAAGAGACCGAGAACGTGGAGTTGGTCACAGGGAGGAAGGAAAAGTTGATAAAGATCGGGTCGGGATAGACAAAATCATTCCGGACCGGGCTAATAGATCTACTTCGGGTCTATGCCAACATATTTGCATGGGAACCAATTGACATGCCAAGGGTTGATGAATCGATGGCGCTACACAGGTTACATGTGGACCCTAAGAGGAAGCCGGTTATACAAAAAAGGAGAATTTTTTCTCCAGAAAAATAGAGGATCACCGACGATGAGATTTCCAAACTCCTGGAAGTAGAATTCATCTTCGAGATTGATTACCCCGAATGGTTGGCTAATGCAGTATTGGTACAGAAACAAAACGGGAAATAGAGACTATATATCGACTACACGAATCTAAATAAGGCTTACCGGAAGGATTTATACCCTTTACCCAACATTAATCAGTTAATTGATGCCACTTAGGGATATGGCATGCTGAGTTTCATGGACGCCTTTTCAGGATACCATCAGATCTCGATGAGCAAATAGGATATCTCAAAGACCAGTTTCATCACATATCGGGCTATTTATGCTTATCGGAAGATGACCTTCGGGCTGTTAAATTTTGAGGTGACATATCAGCGAATGATGAACTACGTGTTCACAAGGCAGCTAGGCCAAAGCATGGAGGTCTATGTGGACGACATGATTGTGAAAAGTATGTCAGTCTGAGACCATTTGGAGGACCTAGAAAGCTTCTTTGAAATAGTCAGGCGATATAAGCTGCATCTGAACCTGACCAAGTGCACCTTCGGCTTGGGGTCCAAAACATTTTTGGGATATCTGATCAGTAAAAGGGGCATTAAGGCGAATCCGGAGAAAATCCAGGAAATCTTGGATATGAAATCACCAAAGTCCTACAAGGATGTGCAGAGGTTGATAAGTCGAATAGCTGCTCTTCGGAGATTTATGTCAAGATTAGCTTAAAGGTGTTTGCCATTTTTTGATACTTTGAAGGGGTCAAAAAATGAGAAAATTTTCAATGGATTTCAGAGTGTGAAGAAGCATTCCAAGGGATCAAGTGATACTTGTCCTCGGCACCTCTATTGATGAAGCCAGTTCCTTCAGAACCATTATACCTATATTTGGTCGCCAGCTCGATGGAAGTGGGGGCAACGTTGGTATGGGACAAAGGGGGAAAACAGTTCTCGGTCTACTATGTCAGCCATATTCTTCGATATGCAGAGACTCAGTATCCGAACCTGAAAAAGTTTGCCTATGCCCTAATCATTGTAAACAGAATGCTTCGGCACTATTTCCAAGGTCAGTTGGTAGTGGTATACACCGATCAACCATTGAAGAAGGTGTTGCACAGCCCAGAAGTCTCGGGTCAGCTTGCTACATGGGCGATGGAATTGACTAAGTTCGTTCTAGAGTACCATCCCTGAACGGCCATAAAAGGACAAGCATTGGAAGATTTCGTCGTTGAGTGCTCTTTCACAGAACCAGATGTGGGTTCGGTTATTGAAACACAGCAGGTACTAACTTCATGGACTCTCTATGTGGACGGGTCATCAACTTCTGACATCAGCGGAGCAAGGGTCATTCTGACAAGTCCCGAAGGATTTAGGGTCCAACAAGCTATTCGGTTTCAATTCAAAGCCATAAATAATGAAGCATAATATGAAGCTATTTTAGCCGGACTTCACTTGGCCCGAAGCTTAAAGGTTCAGAAGTTAGTTATTTATATTGATTCTCAACTAGTCATCAAGCAGATATTTGGAGAATATGAGGCTCGAGGGGCAAAAAAGACAAAGTACCTAGCCGAGGTAAAGGAAAAACTCGCATACTTCACTTCACATAGTTGTCAAGAAATTGATAGGCTAGGCAACACAGTAGTAGATGCTTTGGCCCGATTGGCAACAACTGAAGTGAGTTCCTTCAATGGATCAGTGTATCTAGAAGTGTTGGAATAACCCAGTGTTCCGAAGGTGGATGTCTTAGCTTTGGATCGACTGGACTGCTGGCTCATGCCGTACATCTCTTATCAGGATGTTGGAGTTCTACCTTCAGATCGCATTTATGCAAGAAAGATCAAGCACAGGAGTTCGAACTTCATCCTTATCGACGTAGATCTATACCGAAGGGCATTCAGTTTTCCCCTACTCAAGTGTTTGATACCCTCGGAGGCCGAGTATACACTTCGGGAAGTGCATGATGTGACACCCCCAAATCCCGGTACTTCATTACCTCAAGATTTGGTGTTCACTTAATCAAAACATTCATATCTAACTACCCAATCATAATATAATTGAATAATAAAACCTTCCTATACAGGATTACATTAATAAAAACAATATCTCCCAGGTTATCTAACCTTTATTACAATCATCAGCGGAAAAATTAAAACATGATCATAATTAAATCTATTACAAGCTTCATAAATAAAAGATAATTTAAACGTTGTCATCTAAACAAGCACTTTGTCCTTGCCCTTGCTTGTAGAAAGCTCTTCAAACTTCTTAACTTCATCTGCATTGTTTTGTGCAAGAGTGAGCAAATAATTTCCCACAAGAAGGATAATATACAATAACGGTCTATGAATGATAATTCACTGAGTTTTCAATGGTAAAGTATTCTTACCGGAACGCTAAACTTTAATTCAACAACTATGAGTTCAAAGAAATAATGAACGTTAAGTTAACAATAGATATCAACATCAAAGAATACACTGAGGGTCACAAGACCACGAACTATACTCTAGGTTTTAAGTATTTCGACTTTAACCTTTAACAGTCTAAAAGACTATAATCATCATCTTCGTCCTAGGTTAACAGGTGTTTCTACTGTAACCTTTAATAGTCTAAACGACTATATGGACCATCATTTAGTACTCCAGGTGATCAGCCCTTTGTACTATGTATTGCACAAACATTTTAACGATATTGCGTATTTCTAAAAATAATCCCCTAATAATAGGGTTTTCGTCTCAGCTTAGATCATCAGGTTCCGAACCAAATGAAGTTTGGTTGGGAATTAGCTTCCAAGGAATTCTAGATCTTTAGAATGCTCATCAACCAAGTACTGGTTGAATCAGATAGAAACAAATAACTATTCAAGAGTTTGATTATAATATCTTCATGAACAAGGTATATCGATGAATCAATAAGAGCTAGAGAATTAACAGTTTCTAAATTGAACAAACGTTATCATCAACAACATGCTTTCAAAATTGTGTGAGTACATAAGCAAACCAAAGGAAGTTTGGTTTGGGTTGACTTCAAGGGTAATTTAGAGTTTAGAAAATTCATCAACTAAGGATTAGTTGAATTGATAAAGAATCGCTAGGCAACTTAGATTTTGGTACAATAATGTAAGTTAGTACAATGACATTGGAGAACGAAGATTAAACAACAGTTATTAGTAGATGAATAAACACATTTCATACAACAACGTTGCAGACTTTGAATAACCAAAGTAATCTCGTTTGGAATGAAGAAATAAAGATTAACTAACTTGCTTCAACAATAAATGAGGGTTAAAGAATTCGCATGACAATAAATCGTTAAACAAAAGATTGGAGTTAGAGAATTTGCATAAGTATAATGTAATAGTGAAAAGTAACCTTGCACTGAATAATAAAGTAGCAAAGGTTAGGGAACTTACACAATGTAATAAATGAACTAGCTCAACGAAAGTGTAGAGTTAGAAAATTTGCCTCGAGCGTAAGCTAAAATATTATAACTCACATTCACCGATACACAGTATTAAAACCACAACATCTATTAGACATACTAATATTCACTTTTCAATATAAAACGCATTACTAGCTAAACTTGTTATTTTAGCACAAGTCTTAAGCTACCATTTACATTTCAGAATTCCCAAGTGTTAATCATCACAACACATAACTAACGTTCATTATATAAACTAGGTTATCACATAACGCGTTTTTGATTTACTAATTATTTTTGCAACTTTGACTTCATAATACATATAACACAACTCTGTATTAGCCTTGTTGTTACATGGTGGACACATTACCATAACCTTTAGCTAAGCCACAAAGAACGACCAAAGTCTGCAGAATTAGCAGACTTCAATTAATCTGAAATGGGCACTGCAGCGCTGCCACGCCGAGTTTTGTATTAGGAGGTCACACCACCACACGCTTAAGGGCTTCACGCTACCAAGAACGCATTTAACTCCGCTTTTGCGTAATGTAGCTTCTAAGACTTTTCTTAAGCCAACTAACACGAATTTCACCCACCAAACAGTGATAATAACACGTAAAATAAATATACAACTATCATAGACATGATTGCTAACATATTCAACCACTTAACACAATTTAACAATCACTAAAACTATTTTAATTTCTCAATTTTCATGTTTTGCATAAAAACTCAATTTTCTTGACATTCATCCTAAAAATCATCACTGTGAATTCAATACATGATCAAATCATCTCATTCAAATTACGTTATATTCTTATCTCAATGAATTAACATATACAAGCTTCAATTTATACCTTCCCATACAAATTAGCCACTAGAATTGATGCTTACATAGCTACACATGAAAACATATATATACTAACAAAATTTTTCTACTATTAACTTTAATTTGCATGAATTTCTCGTTTAAACACAACCTCCAATCAACATATACTCACATAATCACAAGTAATCCCATTGTACAACAACAATTCAACAATTTGAAATTAACAGATTATATAAAAGTTTGTCGTAGCCTCATATATACATATACATATATATACATGATACTAATGTTGTGTACAAATAATACCTTGAATTTGCTTGCAATCCTTGTTAAACTCACTGGAATCGTCGCTATGAATTTCTCAGGTTTCCTCTGAATCCTCTCTCAATACTCTCAAGCTTTGCAAACAAGAATGCGTATAAACAAGAGCTAAGCCAAAAAAATAACTGATAGCCAGCGTAGGAAATAAACTGATATTCTTAATACGCTGACTTAAGTCTAATAGCAGTTACACACTAACGTATATAATATAAATATATTATATTTTTTATTTTATTTGTTTTATTTATTTTATTTATAATTCACATATTAAAAGAAATCCAAAAGCCATAAGGCTTTGTTTGGAAAAAAGTCTTTAAAATAAAGACTTAATATATTTAAGTCTTGTTTAGTCACAACTAACTTAAACTACTTTAATTTTATTTTAACAAACAATTTAGTTTATAATTCATAATCACATACTATATTTTAAATAAATATTCCACTTAAACACATATCACAAAATTATATTCTCATTAAAATTTTATTTAATAAATTAATATACCATCTTAATTTATCACATCACAATAACAATATAACATCTCATGTTATCTTACAACATAATGACTATAAATTAAATTAATTTAGAATATTATCTAATAAATATAATTTATAGATATTTACTAACAAAAATCACATATTCATTTAATTTAAGAATTATTTTAAATTACAAAACAAAAACTTCATCAATAAAATATTTATTTAATTTAATAAATATTTTAAATTACAAATAAAATCTTGGATTGTTACACATGAAGGAATTTATGGAGATCATATGGGGGCCAAATCATTGGCATACAAAATTTTGAGGTAGGGGTACTATTGGTCGACCATCTTTCAGGAAGTAAAAGATTTTGTCAAAAAATGTCCTAAGTGTCAGCTAAATAGTTCCATCCCTCATCAGCCTCTCGAAGAGCTATATTCGGTCTTATCCCCAATTCAGTTTTTTATGTGGGGAATCGATATCTTGGGACCACAGCCAAAAGCCAAGGGGCAAGTCAGTTTTGTGATCGTAGCCATCGACTACATGACCAAGTTGGCCGATGCTAAACCTCTACAGAAGATTACCGAACATGAATGTCTTAAATTTTTCAAAGAAGGTGTTGTCTATCGGTTTGGTATCCATATAATTTTGGTCTCAGATAATGGCTGACAATTCGTGGGGTCAAAGTTTGAAGCTTTTCTGAAGAAGTTGGGTATTCAACATAGGAAGACTTCAGTTGTCCACCCTCAGTCAAATGGTCAGGTAGAAGTCACCAATCGGACTTTACTTAATGTTATTAAGAGGACGTTAGATGAATTGAATGGTCGGTGGCCTGAAGAATTACTCTGTGTTTTGTGGGTTTACCGAACTACCCCAAGGATGACAACTGGGGATTCACCGTTCAGATTAGCCTATGGGACTGATGCACTTATACCTATTGAGATCGGGTCTCCTTTACTTTAGGTTAGTCAGTACAAAGAGTTATACAATGATGATGGCATAAGACTAAATTTGGATCTCCTGGAAGAGGTTCGGGATTCAGCTTTGGTAAGGTTAGCTATCTATCAGAAGCGAACTGCCCGACACTATAACCAGAAGGTGAGACAAAGAAGGTTCGAGGTTGGAGATTTGGTACTTCGGGAATCAGAGGCATCCACCGCACAGAACACAGGAAAGTTGATGTTGAACTGGGAAATGCCTTATAAAATAATAGAAGTGTCGAAGCCAGATACTTATCGGCTTCGAGCAATGGATGGTTCGGAAGTAAAGAATACCTGGCATACTAGAAAACTTAGAAAATATTACCATTAAAAGTTATGTTGTTCTTTCCTTTTCTTATGTAAATTATTTTATTTATCAATAAAATAAATGAGAATTTCTCTTCGAGAAAATTATATACTTCATTTATATTCATAGTTCTACAAAACCGATCAGAAAAGATTTGAACAAAACCGATCAAAAAGTTACAAACAAATTAACTGATCGAAAAAGTTACAAACATAACTGACTGGGAAAGTTATAAAAAGAAAAAAGAAGATTACAAAAATTACAAACAAAAGTCCTACAAGTAACTACTCTTTGGGACCCTTATCCTCGGCTTCGGACTCTTCATCAGAGGAGTCGAGGATAGTAGCATCGAGCTTGATAGCAGTTACTTTCGCCCGAGCCTTCTCTCGATAAGCTTCATAACCTTCAGCAAAATGGGTTATGATCTTATCGGTAAGGGCGGGCAATTCTTCATACTCCTTGATTGCCAGCTGCCTGGCCTCGACACATTCTTGCCCCAAAGTGTTGTTCTCCTAAATTAACGGCATCATTTGGCCGTGCAATCCAGTGATCATGTCTTCAAGGGCGTGAATGGCCTTCTCCCTATCCTTGTTCCCCTCGGACATAAGCTCCTTCTCATTGAGGATCTCTTTAGCACGATTGTCAATACCAACGTACTCTTGCTAAAAATTGTAGTGAAGTTTCTGGAGCTCGTTGGTCTGACGTTCGACCTGGGTCACCTTATTCTGAGTGTCGGCATGGAGATCCTTCTCCTTTTTCAAATTTGACCTCAGACCCCGAACCTCAGCTTCAAGCAATTCCACATCGACCTTCAGGTGAGCCTCCTTTTTAGTGGAGTGGGCCATTGGTGGAATGGCTCGGGCGAGGATAGCATTGGCCTATGAAAGTCCAATAATAATCTAGAAAGAGGGTTGAATAGATTATTACCGATAAAAAATTATCTTAAGCCTTTTTCCATTTTTGGATAATTAGTTTGCAGTGTTAGAAATTAATATGCAAGACAATAGAAAATTCAATCACACAATGCTCAAAGATTTGTCTAGTTCACAACATACATCTCAGGTATGCTGTTATACGTCTAGTCTCAAGCTCCTCTCCAGGACTTGAGATCCTATTTCTATCTGTAAAAAATACTCCTTCAACATGCGGAGAAGCCTTTACAAAGTTTTATAGACAAACTTCCAACTGTTCCCAACTATTCTATCTTGGACAGCAAGCTCCCCGCTCCCTCCTCAAGTTTAGTTGTACCTCCTTTTGAGTTCAGTTCTATTCTATGATCTAGTCTTGAAACAACAACCTCTTCCTCACCTCACAAGTACACTAGAGACCCAACTTTCCACTGACCTCTCTAAGACTCTGGTCTTGGTCGAAGAATTACTCGTCTTTCTCACACGTACATAAAATAAACTAACTCTAACCTTTTCTCTTTTTACAAATGATATTACAACAACGTGCTTCTCAAATAAGCAAATAAGAATTTAGTACAGATTGATGCTTCTCAAATAAGCAAATAATAATTTAGTATAGATTGATGCTTCTTAAATAAGCAGATATCAATTAAAGAGCAAATATATATAAAAGTTCAAAGACTTTTATATTTGAGAAAATATGTTTCTTAGTAAGCAGATAGTAATTTGTGCTTTGATCAATAGTGCTTCTGTGTAAGCAAATATGTAAATTATGCATTGTTATAAAAGTTTAAATAACTTTTATATTTTGTGTGAAAAGATGTTTCTTGAATAAGAAAATAAGTCAATTTTAGCTTTTACTAAAAATGCTTATGTTTAAGCAAATATATAATTTAATGCAAATTTATAAAGAAATATTTATTCTTTGTTGAGTAAAGAAAAATCACTTTAAGTTTAAACAACTTTTTAGAGTGAAAATGCTTTTGAGTAAGCAAATAAGTTGTTTTAAGCTTTGAATCAAATATATAAGCAGATATATTCACTTAAGTTTGTGAAACAAAAGTTTAAATAACTTTTATATTATGCAACAAGTATTTTATGAATAAATGAATTTATGAACAAATACTTGAAAGGTCAGATATAAATAAATCAGTTAAGAAATGCTTGATATAACAAATATTATTGTTTAACTCAAACAATATGTGACACCCCCAAATCCCGGTACTTCATTACCTCAAGATTTGGTGTTCACGTAATCAAAACATTCATATTTAACTACCCAATCATAATAAATTTAATAATAAAACCTGCCCATACAGGATTACATTAATAAAAATATTATCTCCCAGGTTCTCTAACCTTTAATACAATCATTCAAGTGCAGAAATTAAATTATTACATCACGTCATTATTAAAAGTCTATCATCATAACGATAAAACAAAATTACAAGTCTTCATCACTTGTATATTTTTTCCTTTCATTTGCTAGTTGTAGGTATATCTACCTTCTCAACCATAGCTGCAATAAGTGTATAAATATGCAAGAGTGAACAAACAAAGCTCACTTGAAATAAGAATAAATATTTTACAACATTTGCCAAATAATAGGCTTAATAGAACTGAAAGATATGTTCTATTAACATTTCAACATTTGCCAACTCATAGGCTCAATAGAACTGAATGATATGTTCTATTAACATTACAACATTTTCCAATTCATAGGCTCAATAGAACTGAATGATATGTTCTATTAACATTCTTAAATATACTACTGAGGGTCAAATGACCATGAACCATGTCCACAGTTATAAGTAATATTTCAACTTTTACTTTAACAGTCATATGACTATAAGGACTCCACGTACTTAGGGGGATCAATCCTTCGTACAATGTATGGTGCACAACAATTTCAATGCTAAGCGTAAACCCCTAAACATAGGGTTGTTCATCTCAGTATTTAGAGTACAAGTCCGCACCAAAGAAAGTTTGGTTTGGATAAACTTTCAAGGGTAATTGAAGTTTAATGATCATCAACTAGGGAACTAGTTGAATCAACAATGCTTGATAATATAATAGTTGTTTAATAATAACATAACTTAGAACATTTGAAAATAATAAATGAACTGATTCTACATATCAAACTCATGCTTGAAATAACTATAGAGCATAAGCATTCAATAAATGAATAAAATGGTTAACCTTTGCTTGAACAGTAAAATAAGCTAAGCTTTGAGTCTTATAACATTAGAATGATATTCCTAAACGTACATTTAACTAATATAAAGCTGGAAACTAAAAACTTGCCAACAAGGTATTAACTCATGCAAAGAATTAAAACAGTTCAATAATAGAGACGAGAGTTCAAAACTACGTTCATTATAAAATAATAGAACTTAAGAAACTTGCTTAACTGTAAACAAGTTAGAATGAATCAATTAATAAGAATTTCCAATAACATTAGAGTTAGAGTTTGCTTGAATGAATTTTAGGAACAATTGATTTATTCAATAACAGTTAAGATAAAAGCTTACTCAATCAAAAGCATGAAGTTATAATAATAGAACTAACTCAATGAAAGTGTAGAGTTAGAAAACTTGCCGTGAGCGTAAGCTAAAATATTAAACTCACGTTCACCTATACACAGTATTAAAACCACAACATCTATTAGACATACTAATATTCATTTTTCAATATAAAACGCATTACTAGCTAAACTTGTTATTTTAGCACAAGTCTTATGTGAGACCCCAGATTTTTTGAATAAAGATTAAATTTTCTCGAAATATATTTTTTAATATTATGGAGTGGATTTGATATAATGTTATAGTTGTGGGTAATATTTACAAATTTTGCAAAGTACGCAAGTTGTTATATAATATTCGATTGGTTGAGGAATATTCGTTTTAACAGGAATATTCGCATAACTAAGACAATCATTGGTGGACCCCACACAATGTAATTATTATTGTTTTGATTGAAAAACGATAAAAATACTTTATGAAAATAACGCCGGAAGTTTTACCGTTATATCGTTGAAACACCCGTGTTAAAAAGTACAATATCTACGCGTGGTTGTATAGTAGCACACTGTGATTGATTATTGATGCTTACGTGAGAAGTCACCGCTTATACTCAATTATTGCTACAAGAATCGCCGTGATCATATCTATCATATTATTGATTCAATTATTGTCACTGTATCATCTACATAAAATGTTTTTTATTAAATCAATACTTGAGACATCAAAGTTATTCATATTATAAATTACAATATTTACAATGTCTAGAAGTTCTGTCAAGGAGAGGTTTGGTCACCTAATTGTGCGCCAATAGGGAGAAATCCTTATTGGAAAGCCCTCTCTTTCCTGGCAACGACCTAGTTGATAAATATTGTGAGTTATAATATTAATAATGAATATTGTTCGGAGTTGAATTTAGAGACGCGGACGTGATATTTGAGTCCAGAACGACGAAATTAGTAAAAATAGTCTATTAACACAAAATTTTCCAGGATTCACTATTTGGTCAAAAAGTCAACAGTTGACTTTTTTGGGAAAAGTCAAACTTCAAAATTTCAAAATTTATATTTTTGATAAAAATAGTTTTATTATGTTGGAATTGTTTGTGTTAGTGAAAATCGACATTTATTCCGATGATAATTGATGCCTAGGGGTTATATTTATAAATCGGGTAATTTATCGGATAAATGAAAAATTAATTGCTACTAATTCACATGCTTATATAACTATTTGTTCACATATGTGTACTATTGAATCACGTTATTTACTATTAGGGGAGTTGGTGCAAGATTGATAAACTTGCATGACTAAGTTAAAAATTGAGGTATAGATGGAGGTACTATACTGTAATTCATATTTTTTTACATGATTATACTATTGATTCACATGATTGAACTATTGATTCACATTATTTACTATTAGGGGAGTTGGTGCAAGATTGATAATACTTGCAGGACTAAATTAAAAATGAAAGAAAAGTTGGAGGTATTGTCTCGTAATTTTCGAGCCCCAAAACGCAATTATCGAAACTATATTTTCCTATAAATAAGCTCATTCTTCCTTCATTTCTCACCAATTCACAAAAGCTTTAGAGCGATTATTATAGATTATAGAGAAAAGAAGAAGAGAAATCTGCACACTCACTATTCCAAAGATCCAGTTTTTCCAAGGTAGGGAATATTATTTGTTGTACTCGTAGGGAGTATTATTTCTTTCTTATCTATAAAGAGAACTTCATTATTCCATTCTTATTATTCTCGTGGAATAACTCAGATACGCTGCTACCATATACTTGGTGAAATTCTTCTCGTTGTTCTATTCTTTATCATTCATTTGAACATCCTGCTCATGCGTTTCTACGCCTAACCGGTTCCGCTTTTTATTATTCTCGCTGGAATATCCTCGCATCTGCATGCTTTCACGCCGACCGATTTCGCTTTTATTATTCTATTGCAACATCCTCGTCTCATGCGTTCTCTACGCCGCACTGATTCCGCTTTTATTATTCTCGCTGAATATCCTCATCAAGCATGCGTTTCTGTAAACCGATTCCGCTTTTTATTATTCTCGCTGAATATCCTATCTCATGTGTTTTACGCCGACCTCGATTCCGTTATTTATTATTCTTGGAATAACCTCGCTTGTGCGGTCTATCGCATGCCCGGTGATTTCTTTTGTTATTTCATTCCTTATTATACTCAACTTGGTTAAAGTTTTGACTTCTATACTCCATGAAATTAGTGGAATATCCTCGATATTTGCGCTTCATCCAAAGATCTTTTCATGAAAATATTCTTCCGAGCATTCTTGAATTTTACTCTACAAAGCAAAGATCATGTTGACAATTTGGACGTTATTAGTTCCCTCGGATAAAATAATTCTTGAACTTGTTTTATTGAATTCTTATATCATTGTCATCATCCTCATGTTTATATTTTGTTGAAAGTCATATATGGCCTATATAGTGCATAGATGGACTTGGTATGATTATGACTGTGATTATTCTTGTGTAATCATGACCGTAATGTTACAAATGATGTGGTAAAAGTCCTCATTGGCCCGTCTTCGCATTGATGGACGCTTGTTGTTGGCATGATCATGACCATTAATGAATACACAAATATTCTTGGCCGTAGTGCATAGATAATTGTGGTCGTGATACTAAAGAATATCCTCGGTAGTAGTGCATGGGTGATTCGATGATGTGGATTATTTATTAAGCTGAGTCCCATTGATAAAAGTGATGAAAAACCTTCTAAATCATAAAAGATAGTAGATTTTATTCTCTACTTGACTCTTTTAATGGATTACTTATTCCGTACCGCAGCTTAAACTTGATGGTTGTTATATCAGATCGCTTTTAACACCATTAAAGGCTAACGATAATATATTCTCGCATTATCTTAGTCATAATATTTCCTCTTCGGGCTAGTTGAGCTCACCCTTTTACTTTTATTGTTCTCTTCAAGAAATGAAAACGTAGCAGGGACTAGTCGGGGAACCGAGTGACGGACCAGATGATAGCATTAGTAGTCCTCACTATTCTGTGAAATAGTGTAATAATAATTGTAATAAGGACTCCTTTTGAGTTTGTATAATCTCTAGTAGAAAATATTTGTATTCAAACTCACAGTTTATGTTTTGTCGTATTGTACACGATAGGTTGTACTTTATTAAGTTGTATTTGAATTTATGTACCATGTAAGTGGCGCACCCAAGATGGGTGACGATACCTAATTTTGGGGGTGTCACGGTTGGTATCAATGCTTAGGATATGATCCTGCCTAGATTTGAGATAAGAACTAGGAGGGAGAGACGGGAATTCTTCGCTAGTATGACCTACCTAAGTTTATTTGGTATTTAATTGGTCGGTCAGAGTATAGGGATAATATGTGATATGTTAATTAACCCTTGTTTTGTGGCAGTATTTGAAAATGGCATCTTAAAATGTTGAGATAAGCAATGAAGCACATGAGATCCTGGAGACACCTCTAATCACCAACCAGGATAATGTTATGTCAGGCGAAGAAGGGATTAGAGATATCCATATGGTGAGTGAAGAATTGATAGTTGCACCCGAGATAGTCGTAGAGGTAGCAGCTGAGAGTGAGGAAGAAGAGGAACCTGAGGAGAATTTATTAGAAGAACTTTATGATCAAATTCTGGAATTGCAAAATCGTATTCATGAGTTAGAAGAGCAGGCTGAAGAACGACAGGCGGTCGTGGAGCAAAGAGATGTACCAATTCAAAATTGTGTTACCCGATGTGCGATACTTGAACAGAAGCACTCTTTGTCAAAGTATAAGATATTAGAGCTAGAATCTAATAATGCTATGATCAAAGTTCTGATGAAAGAAGAAACAACTAAATGAATGAGAATAGAGGATGCATGGGTAAAAGCCGCACGACGCGTAGATATTACAGAAAAAGACGTCCGATCCAATAAAGCCAAAATAGATGAAATGGATTTTTCTTTTTGGACAACAATTGGGAGAATCCAACATCGAATTCGGAATTACCCAGTGCATAGCGGTCAACTCCAATTCGATATGGATCGGAGAATAATGATTCAAATCATGGATCAGGAATGGGACGAAGCACTTAAGGGTGGAATGTACCTTATAGCAAAGTTAAATCCAGTAGTTTAAGTGAGAGCATTTGTCGAGAAACTCGAACGAAGTTATTGCGGGTAAGTTAATTATAAACTCTTACGAAGTCTATACTTTATTCGATTCCAGTTCTATCACTCTTTTATTTCACCTAGTTGTGTTCGATGTTTGAATTTAACTCCGAAGAAGTTAGACTTTGACTTATCTGTTGAAACTCCATTAGGAGAAACCTTCATTACATCCACTATTTATAAATCTTGTTCAAATCAACACTTTCGCGTTACCTGTCAATCGTATCTCTTTGAAAATACTTGCCTTTGATGTGATTTTAGGAATCGATTGGTTAACTACTCATCATGTTTTTCGTAAGGTTGTTAGCTTTCATATTTCTAACCAACCTGTTATGCGAATTCAAGCAACCAAATCACTAAAGTCAATCATGGTCATATCAAGCCATAAATAAAGAGCCCCGGTCCTTTTGTTGTTGACTTCCTTGTGTGGAATACATCGAAGCGCTTTACTTCAGAGGTGACGCTGTGAATGACGATGGCAAGTTGATAGGTATCAATGTGACGTGTTACCCAAGTCTTGGATGAGAGTCATAGTTTTGAATGATATTTCCATTGTTAATAAATTTCCTTACGTATTCTTGAAGACTTCTTAGCCTACCCCTAGAGCGTGAAATCGAATTTTGTATTGACCCCGGTACAAAACCCATTTCTTAAACCCTCAAAATATTTCTTCAACTAAAACGAACGTAACATGCGCCAAAGACGTTGACTCGAGCTGTTGAAGATTACGATCGTACTATTCAATATCTTCATGGAAGAGCGAACGTGGTAGCTGACGTGTTGAGTAGAAGATCGTATGAGTTTACGAGTGCGATGTTGTTAACATAAAGACCCATTTCGTACGACTTACAAATGATGAAGACAGAGTTAAAGACTCTAAGAACCCACGTGAAGATAACGAATAAACGAGTAGAATTAATCGACTTTAATCGATAAAGTTAAAGCCGCTCAAGCTACACACCCGGAGCTGATGAATGTCAAGAATTAAGAAGGTTCAAGAGGGTGTTATTCTAGAAGCAAGAATCGATGAATAGAAGAAATCTCAACCCTCAATTTAATTGGCCCATTTGAAATCCTCAATAAAGTTGGAACTGTGGCTTATAGACTCGTTTTACCGCCAAGTATATCGCGTGTTCATAACGTTGTTAACATATCGACGTTACGTAAATATGGGGATGACCCAAACCACATTATTAATTTAGAACCCATTTGACGAGATATAGCGGATGATTGAACGTATGAGGAGATACGTGTTAAAAAATCTTGGATAAGAAGGATTATATTCGACACTCAAAGGTTATACCTCAAGGGTTAGAATTTGAAGTGAGGTCAAGGTATCCTCACCGTTTCTAAGATACTGTGTACGCACGTAAATTTCGAGGGCTTAAATTTCATAAGGAGGGGAGATTGTGAGACCCCGATTTTTTGAATAAAGATTAAATTTTCTCAAAATATATTTTTAAATATTATGGTGTGGATTTGATATAATGTTATAGTTGTGGGTAATATTTACAAATTTTACAAAGTACGCGAGTTGTTATATAATATTCGATTAATCGAGGAATATTCGTTTGAGCAGGAATATTCGCATAACGGCACAATCATTGGTGGACCCCACAATGTAATGTAATTATTCTCGATTGAGAAAACGATAAAAATACTTTTATGAAAATAACTACGGAAGTTTTACCGTTAACTCGCTGAAACACCCGTGTTAAAAGTACAAATAATACTGCGATGATTGATAGTAGCACACGGTATTGATTATTGATGCTTACGTGAGAAGTCACTCGCTTATACTCAATTATTGCTACAAGAATTGTTGCATCATATCTATCATATTATTGATTCAATTATTGTCATAGATCATCTACATAAAATGTTTTTTATTAAATCAATACTTGAGATTTATTAAAGTTATTCATATTATAAATTGCAATATTTACAATGTCTAAGTTCTCTGTCGAGAGGTTTGGTCACCTAATCATGCTACCAATAGGAGAAATCCTTATCGAAAGCCCCTCTTCCTCGGGAACGACCTGGTTGATAAATATCAGAGTTATAATATTAATAATGAATGTTTTTCTGAGTTGAATTTGGAGACGCGGACGTGATATTTGAGTCTGAATCGACTAAATTAGTAAAAATAGTCTATAAACAAAAAATTTTCCAGGATTCACTATTTCGTCAAAAAGTCAACAGTTAAATTTTTCGGGAAAAGTCAAACTTTGAAATTTCAAAATTTATATTTTTGATAAAAATAGTTTTATTATGTTGGAATTGTTTGTGTTAGTGAAAATCGACATTTATTCCGATGATAATTGATGTCTAGGGGTTATATTGATAAATCGGGTAATTTATCGGATAAATGAGCAATTAATTGCTACTAATTCACATGCTTATATAACTATTTGTTAACATATGTGTACTATTGAATCACATTATTTACTATTAGGGGATTTGGTGCAAGATTGATAATACTTGCATGACTAAGTTAAAAATTGAGGTATAGATTGAGGTACTATACTGTAATTCATATTTTTTTACATGATTATACTATTGATTCACATGATTGAACTATTGATTCACATTATTTACTATTAGGGGAGTTGGTGCAAGATTGATAATACTTGCAGGACTAAATTAAAAATGAAAGAAAAGTCGAGGTATTGTATTGTAATTTTCTGCCCCAAAACGTGCAATTATCGAAACTATATTTTCCTATAAATAAGCTCATTCTTCCTTCATTTCTCACCAATTCACAAAAGCTTTAGAGCGATTATTATAGAGAAATTAAAAGAAGAAGAGAAATCACACTCACTATTCCAAATTATCCAGCTTTTTCCAAGGTAGGGAATATTATTTGTTGTACTCGTAGGGAATATTATTTCTTTCTTATCTATGAAGAGAACTTCATTATTCCATTCTTATTATTCTCGTTGAATAACTCAGATACGCTGCTACCCTATACTTGGTGAAATTCTTCATTGTTCAATTCTTTATCATTCGCTTGAACATCCTGTGCATGCGTTCTCACGCCGACCGGTTCCATCTTTATTATTCTCGTTGAATATCTCGTCATGCATGCTCTACACCGACCTAATTCCGCTTTTATTATTCTCAGGAACATCCTGTCTCATGCAT
Source organism: Panax quinquefolius (assembly GCA_020205615.1). NCBI lineage: Eukaryota > Viridiplantae > Streptophyta > Magnoliopsida > Apiales > Araliaceae > Panax > Panax quinquefolius. The sequence continues at coordinate 52,901,571 of CM035174.1, read as the reverse complement.
CCTACGCCGCACCGGTTCCGCCTTTTTTATTATTCTGTTGGAATATCCATGCTGCGCTTTTACGCCGACTGATTCCGCTTTTATTATTCAAATGAATATCCTCGTCTGCGTGCATTTTACGCCGACCGATTCTTTTATTTATTATTCTCGTTGGAATAACTCGCCTGTGTCTTGGTCTATCGAATGCCCGGTGATTTCTTTTGTTATTCCATTCCTTATTATATCTAAGTTGGTTAAAGTTTTGACTTCTATACTCCATAAAATTAGTGAAATATCCTCGATATTTGCGCTTCATCCAAAGATCTTTTCATGGAAATATTCTTCCGAACATTCTTGAATTTTACTCTACAAAGCAAAGATCATGTTGACAATTTGGACGTTATTAGTTCCCCGGATAAAATAATTCTTGAACTTGTTTTATTGAATTCTTATATCATTGTCATCATCCTCATGTTTATATTTTGTTGAAAGTCATCTCATGCCTATATGTGCATAGATGGACTTGGTATGATTATGATCAGGGATTATTCGGTGTAATCATGACCGTAATGTTACAAATGATGTGGTAAAAGTCCTCATTGGCCCGTAGTGCATTGATGGATAGTTGTTGGCATGATCATGACCATTAATGAATACACAAATATTCTTGGCCCGTAGTGCATGGATAATTGTGGTCGTGATACTAAAGAATATCCTTGGCCATAGTGCAGGGGTGATTCGATGATGTGGATTATTTATTAAGCTGAGTCCCAGCGATTAAAGTGATGAAAAACCTTCTAAATCATAAAAGATAGAAGATTTTATTCTCTTCTTGACTCTTTTAATGGATTGCTTGTTCCGCTGCAGTTAAACTTGATGGTTGTTATATTGTATCAGTTTAACACTGTTGAAGGCTAACGATAATATATTCTGCATTATCTTAGTCATAATATCTTCTTGACTCACCTTTTTACTTTTATTGTTCTCTTCAGGAAATGAGAATGTAGCAGGGACTAGTCGGGGAACAGAGTGACGGACCAGATGATAGTACTAGTAGTCCTCACTATTCTGTGAAATAGTGTAATAATAATTGTAATAAGGACTCCTTTTGAGTTTGTATAATCTCTAGTAGACAATATTTGTATTCAAACTCACAGCTTTATGTTTTGTCATATTGTACACTGACATAAATTGTATTATTAAGTTGTATTTGAATTTATGTACCATGTAAGTGGCGACCCAAGATGGGTGACGATACCTAATTTTGGGGCGCCATAGTTGGTATCAAAGCTTAGGGATATGATCCTGGCTAAGATGTGAGATAAGAACTAGGAGGGAGAGACGGGAATTCCTTCGCTAGTATGACCTACCTAAGTTTATTTGGTATTTAATTGGTCGATCGAGTATATAGATAATATGTGATATGTTAATTAACCCTTGTTTTGTGGCGATTTGAAAATGGCATCCAAAATGTTGAGATAAGCAATGAAGCACATGAGATCGTGGAGACACCTCTAATCACCAACCGTGATAATGTGTTGTCAGGCGAAGAAGGGATTAGAGATATCCATGTGGTGAGTGAAGAATTGATAGTTGCACCCGAGATAGTTGCAAAGTAGCAGCTGAGAGTGATGAAGAAGAGGAACCTGAGGAGAATTTATTAGAAGAACTTTATGATCAAAATGTAGAATTGCAAAATCGTATTCATGAGTTAGAAGAAGCGGTCAAGAACTATTGCGAAAGGTCGTGGAGCAAAGAGATGTAACAATTAAAAATTGTGTTACCCGATGTGCGATACTTGAACAGAAGCACTCTTTGTCAAAGTATAAGATATTAGAGCTAGAATCTAATAATGCTATGATCAAAGTTCTGATGAAAGAAGAAACAACTAAACGAATGAGAATAGAGGATGCATGGGTAAAAGCCGCACGACGCGTAGATATTGTAGAAAAAGACGTCTGATCCAATAAAGCCAAAATAGATGAAATGGATATTTCTTTTTGGACAACAATTGGGAGAATCCAACATCGAATTTGGAATTACCCTGTGCATAGCGGTCAACCCCAATTCGATATGGATCGGAGAATAATGATTCAAATCATGGATCAGGAATGAGATGAAGCACTTAAGGGTGGAATGTACCCTATAGCAAAGTTAAATCCAATAGTTTAAGTGAGAGCGTTTGTCGAGAAACCCGAATGAAGTTATTACGAGTAAGTTAATTATAAACTCTTGCGAAGTCTATACTTTATTCGATACCAGTTCTATCACTCTTTTATTTCACCTAGTTGTGTTCAATGTTTGAATTTAACTCCGGAGAAGTTAGACTTTGACTTATCTGTTGAAACTCCATTAGGAGAAACCTTCATTACATCCACTATTTATAAATCTTATTCAAATCAACACTTTCACGTTACCTGTCAATCGTATCTCTTTGAAAATACTTGCCTTTGATGTGATTTTAGGAATCGATTGGTTAACTACTCATCATATTTTTCGTAAGGTTGTTAGCTTTCATATTCCTAACCAACCTGTTATGCGAATTCAAGCAACCAAATCACTAAAGTCAATCATGGTCATATCAAGACATAAGTAAAGAGCCCCGGACCTTTCGTTGTTTACTTCCTTGTGTGGAATGCACCGAAGCCCGACTTTCTGTAGGCGACGCTGTGAATGACGATGGCAAGTTTATAGGCATCAATGTGATGCGTTGCCCAAGTCTTGGATGAGAGTCACAGTTTTGAATGATATTTCCATTGTTAATAAATTTCCTTACGTATTCTTGAAGACTTCTTAGCCTACCCCTAGAGCGTGAAATCGAATTTTGTATTGACCCCGGTACAAAACCCATTTCTTAAACCCTCAAAATATTTCTTCAACTAAAACGAACGTAACATGCGCCAAAGACGTTGACTCGAGCTGTTGAAGATTACGATCGTACTATTCAATATCATCATGGAAGAGCGAACGTGGTAGCTGACGTGTTGAGTAGAAGATCGTATGAGTTTACGAGTGCGATGTTGTTAACATAAAGACCCATTTCGCATTTACTTACAAATGATGAAGATGAAAGTTAAAGACTCTAAGAACCCACGTGAAGATAACGAATAAACGAGTAGAATTAATCGACTTTAATCGATAAAGTTAAAGCCGCTCAAGCTACACACCCGGAGCTGATGAATGTCAAGAATTAAGAAGGTTCAAGAAGGTGTTATTCTAGAAGCAAGAATCGATGAATAGAAGAAATCTCAACCCTCAATTTAATTGGCCCATTTGAAATCCTCAATAAAGTTGGAACTGTGGCTTATAGACTCGTTTTACCGCCAAGTATATCGCGTGTTCATAACATTTTTAACATATCGACGTTACGTAAATATGGGGATGACCCAAACCACATTATTAATTTAGAACCGGACGAGATAGCGGATGATTGAACGTATGAGGAGATACGTGTTAAAATCTTGGATAAGAAGGATTATATTCGACACTCAAAGGTTATACCTCAAGGGTTAGAATTTGAAGTGAGGTCAAGGTATCCTCACCGTGCTCTAAGATACTGTGTATGCGTCACGTAAATTTCGAGGGCGAAATTTCATAAGGAGGGGAGATTGTGAGACCCCAGATTTTTTGAATAAAGATTAAATTTTCTCAAAATATATTTTTTAATATTATGGTGTGGATTTGATATAATGTTATAGTTGTGGGTAATATTTACAAATTTTGCAAAGTACGCGAGTTGTTATATAATATTCGATTAGTCGAGGAATATTCGTTTGAACAGGGAATATTCGTACAATGGCACAATCATTGGTGGACCCCCACAACAGAATTATTCTCGGATTGAGAAAACGATAAAAATACTTTATATGAAATAACTACGGAAGTTTTACTGTTAACCGTTGAAACACCCTTGTTAAAAGTACAAGAATATCTGGCGTGATTGCATAGTAGCAGAGCGGATTGATTATTGATGCTTACGTGAGAAGTCACCGCTTATACTCAATTATTGCTACAATGAATTGCGCATCATATCTATCATATTATTGATTCAATTATTGTCATAGTATCATCTACATAAAATGTTTTTTATTAAATCAATACTTGAGACGACAAAGTTATTCATATTATAAATTGCAATATTTACAATGTCTAGAAGTTCTGTCAAGGAGAGGTTTGGTCACCTAATCAAGCTACCATCAGGAGAAATCCTTATTGGAAAGCCCCCTCTTTCCTGGGAACGACCTAGTTGATAAATATTGTGAGTTATAATATTAATAATGAATATTTTTCGGAGTTGAATTTGGAGACGCGGACGTGATATTTGAGTCTGAATCGACTAAATTAGTAAAAATAGTCTATAAACAAAAAAATTTCCAGGATTCACTATTTGGTCAAAAAGTCAACAGTTAAATTTTTCAGGAAAAGTCAAACTTTGAAATTTCAAAATTTATATTTTTGATAAAAATAGTTTTATTATGTTGGAATTGTTTGTGTTAGTGAAAATCGACATTTATTCCGATGATAATTGATGTCTAGGGGTTATATTGATAAATCGGGTAATTTATCGGATAAATGAGCAATTAATTGCTACTAATTCACATGCTTATATAACTATTTGTTAACATATGTGTACTATTGAATCACATTATTTACTATTAGGGGATTTGGTGCAAGATTGATAATACTTGCATGACTAAGTTAAAAATTGAGGTATAGATTGAGGTACTATACTGTAATTCATATTTTTTTACATGATTATACTATTGATTCACATGATTGAACTATTGATTCACATTATTTACTATTAGGGGAGTTGGTGCAAGATTGATAATACTTGCAGGACTAAATTAAAAATGAAAGAAAAGTTGGAGGTATTGTATTGTAATTTTCGGGCCCCAAAACGTGCAATTATCGAAACTATATTTTCCTATAAATAGAAGCTCATTCTTCCTTCATTTCTCACCAATTCACAAAAGCTTTAGAGCGATTATTATAGAGAGAAAGAAGAAGAGAAATCTGCTACTCACTATTCCAGTATCCAGTTTTTCCAAGGTAGGGAATATTATTTGTTGTACTCGTAGGGAATATTATTTCTTTCTTATCTATGAAGAGAACTTCTGTTATTCCATTCTTATTATTCTTGTTGAATAACCCTGATACGCGGGCTACCCTATACTTGGTGAAATTCTTCCGTTGTTCAATTCTTTATCATTCTTGTTGGAACATCCTCATGCATGCGTTCTCCGGGACCGGTTCCATCTTTATTATTCTCGTTGGAATATCCTCACATGCATGCGTTCTACACCGGACCTAATTCCGCTTTTTATTATTCTCGTAGAACATCCTGTCTGCGCATCCTACGCCGCACCTTCGGTTCCGCTTTTATTATTCTCGTTGAATATCCTCGTCATATGCTTTTTTACGCCGGACCGATTCCGGCTTTATTATTCAGTTGGAATATCCTGTCTGTGCATTTTACGCCGGACCTGATTCTTTTATTTATTATTCCGTTGGAATAACCTGCCTGTGCGGTCTATCGAATGCCTGGTGATTTCTTTTGTTATTCCATTCCTTATTATACTAAGTTGGTTAAAGTTTTGACTTCTATACTCCATAAAATTAGTGAAATATCCTTGATATTTGCGCTTCATCCAGTATCTTTTCATGAAAATATTCTTCTGAACATTCTTGAATTTTACTCTACAAAGCAGTATCATGTTGACAATTTGGACGTTATTAGTTCCTGGATAAAATAATTCTTGAACTTGTTTTATTGAATTCTTATATCATTGTCATCATCCTCATGTTTATATTTTGTTGAAAGTCATCTGTGCCCTATGGTGCATAGATGGACTTGGTATGATTATGATCAGGGATTATTCGGTGTAATCATGACCGTAATGTTACAAATGATGTGGTAAAAGTCCTCATTGGCCCGTAGTGCATTGATGGATAGTTGTTGGCATGATCATGACCATTAATGAATACACAAATATTCTTGGCCCGTAGTGCATAGATAATTGTGGTCGTGATACTAAAGAATATCCTTGGCCGTAGTGCATGGGTGATTCGATGATGTGGATTATTTATTAAGCTGAGTCCCATTGATAAAAGTGATGAAAAACCTTCTAATTCATAAAAGATGGTAGATTTTATTCTCTACTTGACTCTTTTAGTGGATTGCTTGTTCCGCTGCAGTTAAACTTGACAGTTGTTATATTGTATCAGTTTAACACTGTTGAAGGCTAACGATAATATATTCTGCATTATCTTAGTCATAATATTTCCTACTAGGCTAGTTGAGCTCACCCTTTTACTTTTATTGTTCTCTTTAGGAAATGAGAACGTAGCAGGGACTAGTCGGGGAACGTTCGATTTTACCGGATGATAGCATTAGTAGTCCTCACTATTCTGTGAAATAGTGTAATAATAATTGTAATAAGGACTCCTTTTGAGTTTGTATAATCTCTAGTAGACAATATTTGTATTCAAACTCACAATTTATGTTTTGTCGTATTGTACACGACAGTTGTATTATTAAGTTGTATTTGAATTTATGTACCATGTAAGTGGCGACCCAAGATGAGTGACGTATACCTAATTTTGGGGGCGTCACATCTTAAGCTACCATTTACATTTCAGAATTCCCAAGTGTTAATCATCACAGCACTTAACTAACATTCATTGTATAAACTAGGTTATCACATAACGCGTTTTTGATTTACTAATCATTTTTACAACTTTGAATTCATAATACATATAACACAACTCTGTATTAGCCTTGTTGTTACATATTGGACACATTACCATAACCTTTAGTTAAGCTACAAAGAACGACCAAAGTTTGCAGAATTAGCAGACTTCAGTGTCTGGAAATGGGCACTAGCGCGGCCGCGCCAGTTTTTTACTGGGATGCGACGCCTTCTTCTAAGGGCCATGCGCATGTAACTCAGCTTTTTGCGATGCGAGCTTCAAGACTTTTTTTAAGCCAACTAACACGAATTTTACCCACCAAACAATGATAGTAACACGTAAGATAAATATACAACTATCATAAACATGATTGCTCACATTTACAATTAATTAGAATAATTTAACACTACCTAAAACTATTTTAATTTCTCAAAACTCATGTTTTTCATAAAAACTCAATTTTTTTGACATTCATTCTAGAAATCATCACTGTGAATTCGTTAGTTGGCCAAATCACCTCATTCAAATTACATTATGCTCGTATCTCATAGAACTAACATATACAAGCTTCAATTTATACGTTCACATACAAATTGGCCATTATAATTGATACTAAATGAGTAATATGAAAAAAAATATACAAACATATACTGTCGAAATTTTCTTCTGTCAAACATGAAATTAGCATACAAATTTCATATTTTAAACATAACTCTAGCATCATAAGCATGTATCATCACAATTACCAAATATCTATCCATAATTCACAAATTTTGATTTCACAGAATACAAACAACTATGCCGTAACTTCATATATGTATATACATATATATATATATATATATAATACAAAGTTTAGATAAATACCTTTAAATAAGTGTGATAATATCTTGCAATTGCAGACAATTCTTCTCAATTACTCTCAAGCTTTCTCTCAATTCTCTCAAACTTCTCTGAACTTCTTAGCTTTCTTCTCTTAGGCTTAGACTAGACAACTAACATGTATGCGTAATAAAAATAAAACTGATATAATACTAATACGTATACTTATTAGGATATCAATTATATAAAAATAACGTATAAGTTATAATTATATTATATTTATTTTTTTAATTTATTTATTTATTTATTTTATTTAAATAAACTAGAAATACCAAAAGCCATAAGGCTTGTTTGGTAAAAACCCTTTAAATATTAAAGAATTAATATATTAAGCCTTGTTTGGCAAAAAACTAAATTAAACTACTTTAATTTATTTTAATAACTCCTTATAATATAGTTATTTGTCACACTATATTTAATCAAGCTTTCATATTTATTCTAATTAATTCAAATCACAATTAATTAAATAAATCCTTTAATCACAAAACACAATACAAATAATTAATCATTAAATTGAAATATCAATATAATAATCATTTCCTTAATTTCTCAATTATTTATTTAACAAATAATTCTCCAAATAAAATTAAATCAATTAAACAAATATTTATTCAACGATAATCACATCCATTAAATATTTATAAAAATCAATAAATATTTAATATTACATTTAAAATTCTGGAATGTTACATCATTCTCTCCTTAAAAGGATTCTGTCCTCAGAATCACAATTCAAACAATCAAATCGTCACATTCTTCCCTACTTATAAAGATTCTGTCCCCAGAATCGACGACATAGATTAAACAAATAACTCAGGGTAATTTTTCATCATTTCAGCTTCGAGTTCCCATGTTGCCTCTTCGACATTGTGGTTTCTTCATATCACCTTCACAGAAGGTATCACTTTATTTCTGAGCACTTGTTCTTTCCTGTCGACTATCTGGATAGGAGTCTCTTCATAAGACAAATCTTTATCGAATTGCAATGGTTCATACTCGATCACGTGCTTGTAATCGGGTTTATACGGTCGTAACATCGAAATGTGAAAAACATTATGAATGTTTTCCAATTCTGGAGGTAGAGCCACCTCATAAGCCACTTTCCCCACTCTTCGTAGTATTTCAAACGGACCAATAAATCTTGGGCTGAGCTTTCCTTTCTTGCCAAAACAAATTTTCCCCTTCCAAGGAGAAACTTTTAGGAAAACGAAATTTCCTACCTCAAATTCGCGATTCTGCCTATGTTGATCGGTATACTTTTTTTGTCTGTCTTGGGCTGCTACAAATCTTGTCCTGATGAGTTTGATAACTTCAGCAGTTTGTTAGACCACTTCTGGTCCTAACAGTTGGTGTTCACCGACTTCATCCCAAAGACAAGGAGTTCTCGCACTTTCGCCATACAATGCCTCGTGGTCGGCATGCCGATGCTCGCGTGGTAACTGTTGTTGTAGGAAAATTCTACCAACGGTAAATGTTCGTCCCAGCTTCCTTTGAAATCCATGATGCATGCTCTCAGCATATCTTCCAACGTTTAGATTGTTCGTTCGCTTTGCCCGTCGGTTTGCGGTTTGTATGATGTACTCATTCGCAACTATGTTCCCATACATTCTTGTAGTCTCTTCCAGAAGTTTGATGTGAACCTTGGATCTCTATCTGACATATTTGACACTGGAACTCCATGTCTTGACACGATCTCTTTAACATACAGTTTCGCTAGCTGATAAAGATTAAATCTAATCTTAATTGGCAAAAAGTGTGCAGATTTTGTTAGTCTACCCACTATCACCCATATCGCATCGTATCCTTTCTGAGTCGTTAGAAGTCCTACCACAAAATCCATTGTGATATGCTCCTATTTCCATTTCGGTATTTCCAAAGATTGAAGTAACCCGCTTGGTCGTTGATGTTCAACTTTCACCTTCTGACACGTCAAGCATTTTGCAACGCATTCTACAACGTCTCTTTTCATATTTAGCCACCAAAAATGTCGCCGCAAATCTTGATACATCTTTGTACTCCCTGGATGAATCGAATATCTTGTGTTCTGTGCTTTGGTCAAGATTTCATCTTTAAGCTCTGGCACTGCTAGAACCCAGATTCTTCCCTCGAATCGTAGTAGTTCTTCGGTATCGATCTTGTATTTTACATCACTACTATCAACCACTTTCTCTTTGATCGTTTCGCATTCTTTATCTTGTAGTTGAGCACTCTTCACATTGTCCACCAAAGTTGGACTAGCATCTATCTGGAATAGTCATTTATCGGAGTCCTTTGGAAATTTGATTTCCAACTCTAGCTTTGTCATTGCTGAAATAAGCTCCTCCTGAGTGGTTATCAGCATCAACTTCTCTCCTCCTTTCCTGCTCAAAGCATCTGCAACCACATCTGCTTTGCCCAGATGATAAAAGATCTCACAATCGTAATCCTTTATCAATTCCATTCATCTTCTTTGATGCATATTCAGGTGCTTCTGTGTGAAAATATATTTCAGACTTTTATGGTCTGTGTAGATTTCACATTTCTCTCCATAGAGATAGTGTCTCCATATCTTGAGAGAAAATACTACTGCAGCCAATTCCAAATCATGAGTCGGATAACCTTTCTCATAATCCTTCAGTTGTCTTGATGCATACGCAATAACTTTTCCGTTTTGCATAAGAACACAACCCAATCCCTTATGTGAGGCATCACTATACACCACAAAATTACCTGTACTATCTGGTAATGATAACACCGGTGCCATACTTAATTTCTTCTTCAAATCCTGGAAACTTTCTTCACACTTCTCCGTCCAAACAAATTTCACAACTTTCCTTGTCAAATTTTTAATGGAGTGGCTATCTTAGAAAAATCTTAAATAAATCGTCTGTAATAATCGGCCAGTCCCAAGAAACTTCTCACTTCTGACGGTGTTCTTGGTTGTTCCAAATTGATCACAGCTTCCACTTTTGATGGATCCACTGAAATCCTATCTTTGTCAATCACGTGCCCAAGAAAGTACACACGATCTAGCCAAAATTCGCACTTAGAGAATTTTGCGTACAACTTCTCCTTTCTTAGTTTTTTCAATGTCAAACGTAAGTGTTCCACGTGCTCTTCTTGAGTTTTGGAATACACCAGAATGTCATCAATGAATACCACTACAAACTTGTCTAAGAATGGTTTAAACACCCTATTCATCAAACCCATGAATGCAGCAGGTGCATTGGTTAAACCAAAAGACATCGCCAGAAACTCATAATGTCATCTGGGAGTTCAAATGTCGTTCATGGTATATCCTCCTTCCTCACTTTCAACTGGTGATACCCACTTCTGAAATCTATTTTCGAGAAGTATTTAGCACCCTTCAACTGATCAAACAAGTCATCTATTCTTGTTAACGAATATTTGTTTTTAATACTGACTTTGTTTAATTCTCTATAATCAATGCAAAGACGCATTGACCCAACCTTCTTCTTCACAAATAACACTGGCGCTCCCCACGGTGATACGCTTGGTTGAATATACTACTTTTCTAACAATTCCTACAACTGTACCATCAGTTCCTTCATTTCTACTGGAGCCATTCTGTACGAGGCCTTCGATATCGGTGATGTTCCCGGCACTAAGTTGATTACGAAAAAAATATCTCTGTCAGGCGGAAGTCCTGGCAAATCCTCTAAAACACATCCTCAAATTCCCTCACCACTGGTATCTCTTCCAGTTTAACATTCTTTTTCTGAGTATCGACTGTGTAAGCTAAATAGCCCATACAGCCTTGACTCAACAAATTTCTTGTCCTGTATAATCGTCAGACATTTCATTTGTCTAGGCGGCTTGCTACCATAAAATACTACCTTTGACGGGGTCATAAGGTTTACACACTTCTTTTGGCAATCAATTACCGCTCCATATTCGAACAGCCAATCCATTCCAAAAATAACATCAAACTCTCCAAGTCTAATTGGAATCAAATCTACCATCAAGATATTCTCCTTAATGTTCACCCTACAGTTCTTGTATACGAATCTAATAGGGATTACCTCCTTATTCGCAATTTCTATGTTCAAAGGAAAATTCAGTTCTTCTCTAGGCAATTCTAACCTCTTAGCAAATTTATCAGAGATAAACGAGCAAGTAGCACCCAAATCAAATAATACATAAGCATCAATATCATTGATTGGGATAATACCTGACATGACATCTTTTGATTGCACAACATCTTGCATAGTCATGTTGAAGGTTCTAACTGTGGGTTTGTTTGATGTTGTACCTCCACTATTACCTCCATTGCTTCTGGTTGTCACTCCATCCTTCTTCTTAGGGCATTCACGAGCAAAGTGATTATTGGATCCGCATGTGAAGCACACGTTTTTCTTAGGTTGAGTGCAATTTGGGGCGATGTGACCCTCTTGGCCACAATTGAAGCATACGCGTTTCCCTATCAAGCACGCACCCTTGTGAAACTTCCTGCATGTAGCACATGCTTCAAACTTCTTGTTTTGCTGATTACCCTGCTGGTTTCCAGTACCCACGTTTCCATTCCACTTCCTCTTCGAGTTGTTGTTGTTGTTGTTGTTATTTCCACCACTACCACCTCCATTCTTAATTTCTACCTCATTCTTCTTCTTCTATTCCTGATTGAACTTTGTCACTGCCTCGCCCCCACCTTCAACGAGTATTGCTTTCTCCATCACTGCTGCGAAAGTCTTCAATTGGAACAGGGAAACCCTACTGTACAACCAGGGCTTCAGTCCCTGTTCAAACCTCTTTGCCTTGCGTTCGTCCGTGCTAACTTGATAAGGCGCAAACCTCGCCAACTCGTTGAATTTAGCGGCATACCCTAATACCGTCATTGTTCCCTGCTTCAGTTCCAAAAATTGCACTTCCAGTTGACCCTTCGAACTCTCAGGAAAATAGGTCTCGGAGAATATCTCCTTAAACCTATCCCAGGTCATCATCCTTGGTCCTTCTCTAGTTTTATTGGCCTGCCACCAATAACTAGCTTCTGCTTTCAACATGAATGTTGCGAAAGCAGTCTTCTGATCATCCCCTACCTTAACAACATCGAACACCTTTTCTATCTCCATAATCCAAGTCTGTGCCTCGACTGAATTCACTGACCCACAAAATTCAGGTGGTCCAACCGCCTTGAACACCTTAAACGTTGTTCCTTGGTTCTGTGGTTGATTCTGCAATGCTCCTGTCAGTAACGTCACTAATTGTTGAACGGGGTTAGCATCAACATTGTCGTTATTGTTGGTTCCTTCAGTGGTTCTCTGTCATGGTGGATGACGTCTGGGAGGAATTTTCTATTAAAAATACACTCATTAGGCTATTATTCAACTCTTTTAAATATTTCTACTTAACTTGCCTCCACAAAAGAAATAACCACATAACACTCTGAATAAAATAACAACTTTTATTTATTCATAACCTCTTTGAAAATATAAAACAATAGCATCACTGCTATTTACATTACTTTCCTGAACTATAAAAGTTTCAGGACAACATAATCGTCATATCCCATAGGTTACATAACACTTGGGATTTACAATTTATTTAACATTTATAACTCGCATAGTAACTATGATGTTCTACTAAGATACTTCTTAGCCTTACTACGCTCTTCTTCCATAATCCGAAATATTGTTCTGCGATCTAATACATACGATGGCAGCGTCTCGAACTGAATCGGATAACCCATGACCCGATCTTGAGCTCGATTAACCACGGTGTTGAATACTCTATTCATTTCTTCCATCCTTATTCTTTTTGCATGTGCATCTTTCACCGCTATCCTGGCTCGTTGAAACATCTCCTCATGCGTCTTCGGCTCTTGCCCTCTTCGTAGCTTCTTCCTTCAGTTTGTTCTTTAGTTCTGCTACCTCCTCGATCAGTTGTTCTTTCTCTCCTTCAGTCTGTTCTAGCTTCTCCTCGACATTAGTCATTCGTTCCTCACAATCCTGGATCTCATCATCTTTCTGTGTCATTGCAGTATGTTGTTCAGTTACTATCTCTTGCAATTCCTCGATTGTATCCTGAAGTTCCATGTTACGGTCGTAGACTTCATCGTACATACGAGCAACTATAGAGGTTAGTGGAGTCTCCTCCTCCTCGTCCTCGTCATCCTCATCCTCCTGTGGCAACTCAACGGGATTCTCCTCATCTGTCTCCACATCATAATCCTCACCTTTAACCACTATGACCAACGGGGCTGACTCCCGTGGCAGTAGTTGTTCCCAAATAACTTGAATGTCGCGAGGCTCCTCCTCTATAGGCATCTGAGGTCTATCCTCCCTAGCCTGACTGGATTCTCCAACATTAGTCATCCTGACAACAAAATTTTAAGTTTTAATTATTAATCATCGCTACTCGACACTCACGAGCACAAAAGTTATAAACACATAAGCACATAAGTGTTTTATTACTCCTTTCTTAAAACTCGATAAGAGTTAATCACCACTATCTTTTCAAAGGTTACTTCCTAAGGCTTTTCCCCACCTAAGGTTCATAACCTAAAGCTTTGATACCAACTTGTGACACCCCCAAATCCCGATACTTCATTACCTCAAGATTTGGTGTTCATGTAATCAAAACATTCATATTTAACTACCCAATCATAATAAATTGAATAATAAAACCTGACCATACAGGATTACATTAATAAAAACATTATCTCCCAGGTACTCTAACCTTTAATACAATCATTCAAGTGCAGAAATTTAATTATTACATCACGTCATCATTAAAAGTCTATCATCATAACGATAAAAAAAAATTACAAGTTTTCATCACTTGTACATTTTTCCCTTTCCTTTGCTAGTTGTAGGTTTATCTACCTTCTCAACCATAGCTGCAATAAGTGTATAAATATGTAAGAGTGAGCAAACAAAGCTCACTTGAAATAAGAATACATATCTTTACAACATTTGTCAAATAATAGGTTTAATAGAACTGAATGATATGTTCTATTAACATTTCAACATTTGCCAACTCATAGGCTCAATAGAACTGAATGATATGTTCTATTAACATTACAACATTTTCCAATTCATAGGCTCAATAGAACTGAATGATATGTTCTATTAACATTCTTAAATATACTACTGAGGGTCAAATGACCATGAACCATGTCCACGCTTATAAGTAATATTTCAACTTTAACTTTAACAAATATATACTATAAGGACTCCACGTACTTAGGGGGATCAATCCTTCATACAATGTATTGTGCACAACCATTTCAACGCTAAGCGTAAACCCCTAAACATAGTGTTGTTCATCTCAGTATTTAGAGTACAAGTCTGCACCAAAGAAAGTTTGGTTTGGATAAGCTTTCAAGGGTAATTGAAGTTTAATGATCATCAACTAGGGAACTAGTTGAATCAACAATGCTTGATAATACAATAGTTGTTTAATAACAACATAACTTAGAACATTTGAGAATCATAAATGAACTGATTCTACATATTAAAACTCATGCTTGAAATAACTATAGAGCATAAGCATTCAATAAATGAATAAAATGGTTAACCTTTGCTTGAACAGTAAATAAGCTATGGTTCGAGTCTTATAACATTAGAATGATATTCCTGAACGTACATTTAACTGATAGCATGATGGAAACTAAAAACTTGCCAACAAAGTATTAACTCATGCAAAGAATTAAAACAGTTCAATAATAGAGAAGAGAGTTCAAAACTATGTTCATTATACAATAATAGAACTTAAGAAACTTGCTTAACTGTAAACAAGTTAGAATGAATCAATCAATAAGAATTTCCAATAACATTAGAGTTAGAGTTTGCTTGAATGAATTTTAGGAATAATTGATTTATTCAATAACAATTAAGATAAAAGCTTGCTCAATCAAAAGCATGAAGTTATAATAATAGAACTAACTCAACGAAAGTGTAGAGTTAGAAAACTTGCCTCTAGCGTAAGCTAAAATATTAAACTCATGTTCACCTATACACAATATTAAAACCAAAACATCTATTAGACATACTAATATTCACTTTTCAATATAAAACGCATTACTAGCTAAACTTGTTATTTTAGCACAAGTCGTAAGCTACCATTTACATTTCAGAATTCCCAAGTGTTAATCATCACAACACTTAACTAACGTTCATTGTATAAACTAGGTTATCACATAACGCGTTTTTGATTTACTAATCATTTTTTGCAACTTTGAATTCATAATACATATAACACAACTCTGTATTAGCCTTGTTCTTACATATTGGACACATTACCATAACCTTTAGTTAAGCTACAAAGAACGACCAAAGTCTGCGAAATTAGCGAGACTTGATTAATCCGGAAATGGAGCATCAAGGCGCCTTCGCCTTAAGGGGTCATGACGTCTGAGAACTTCGCCTTTTGAGAGCATGAGCTTCGGCACTTTTCTTAAGCCAACTAACACGAATTTTACCCACCAAACAATTGATAATAACGTAAAGATAAATATACAACTATCATAAACATGATTGCTCACATTTAAAATTAATTAGAATAATTTAACACTACCTAAAACTATTTTAATTTCTCAAAACTCATGTTTTTCATAAAAACTCAATTTTTTTGACATTCATTCTAGAAATCATCACTGTGAATTCGTTAGTTGGCCAAATCACCTCATTCAAATTACGTTATGCTCGTATCTCATAGAACTAACATATACAAGCTTCAATTTATACGTTCACATACAAATTGGCCATTATAATTGATACTTACATAAGTCATATGAAAAAATATATACAAACATATACTATCGAAATTTTCTTCTCTCAAACATTAAATTAGCATACAAATTTCATGTTTTAAACATAACTCTAGCATCATAAGCATGTATCATCAGAATTACCAAGTATCTATCCATAATTCACAAATTTTGATTTCACAGAATACAAACAACTATGCCGTAACTTCACACACACACACACACACACACACACACACACACACACACACACATATATATATATATATATAATACAAAGTTTAGATAAATACCTTCAAATAAGTGTGATAATATCTTGCAATTACAGACAATTCTTCTCAATTTCTCTCAACCTTTCTCTCAATTCTCTGAACTTCTTAGCTTTCTTCTCTTAGGCTTAGACTAGACAACTAACATGTATGCGTAAAAAAATAAAACTGATATAATACTAATACGTATACTTATTAGGATATCAGTTATATAAAAATAACGTATAAGTTATAATTATATTATATTTATTATTTTAATTTATTTATTTATTTATTTTATTTAAATAAACTAGAAATCCCAAAAGCCATAAGGCTTGTTTGGCAAAAACCCTTTAAATATTAAAGAATTAATATATTAAGCCTTGTTTAGCACAAACTAAATTAAACTACTTTAATTTATTTTAATAACTCCTTATAATATAGTTATTTGTCACACTATATTTAATCAAGCTTTCATATTTATTCTAATTAATTCAAATCACAATTAATTAAATAAGTCCTTTAATCACAAAACACAATACAAATAATTAATCATTAAATTGAAATATCAATATAATAATCATTTCCTTAATTCCTCAATTATTTATTTAACAAATAATTCTCCAAATAAAATTAAATCAATTAAACAAATATTTATTCAACAATAATCACATCCATTAAATATTTATATAAATCAATAAATATTTAATATTTCATTTAAAATTCTGGAATGTTACACAATATATAAGAATAATTTATCTATTATGTGAACTTTTATAAATAATGTCACTTAGTACTATAAGGAATCGTACGGTTCGAATTCCTCTTGGTAGAGGTGTATCTCCGTAGCCTTGCGGCGTCTAAGTACGACAAAATTTATAATTTCATAATTGATATTTTTATAAATATTTTTAATAGATCACTACAATTCTCAAATCCAGTTCGGATGACTACTCTTTTTGGAGCAGTATCTCAGTGTCGTTTTGAGCTATCAAGTGTTGTATCTATTTTACGATATTTATATAAATAATATCAATAAAAGGTTACTGAAAACTATAAGTAATCATACGGTTCAAATTCCTCTTCATATAGGTGTATCTCCGTAGCCTTGCGGCGCCCAAGTTTCCTTTTATTTGATAAATAGATAAAATATAGATATATAGTGTGACGCCCCCAAAATAGGTATACATCACCCATCTTGGGTCGTCAAATATATGGTTCATAATTCAAATACAAACTTAATTATACAACAAGAGCTGAGAGTTTTTTTTACTCGAATATTGTCTCATAGACAGTATCCAAACTCAAATTCAATCCTCATTACATTTATTATCACACTAAATAGTGAGGATTACTAAAACAACCATCTCGGACCATCACTCTGTTCCCCGACTAGTCCCGGCTATGTTATCATTTCTTGAAGAGAATAATGAAAACAAAAGGGTGAGCTCAACTAGCCCAGTAAGAAATATTATGACTAAGATAATGCAGAATAAGTTATCCTTAGCCTTTAAAAATGTTAAACTGATTGAATATAATATACAACAAGTTTAACTGCAGCGGAATAAGAAATCCATTAGAAGAGTCAAGTAGAGCATGATATCTACTATCTTCTATGATTTAAAAAGGTTTTCATCAACTTTATCATTTGAGACTAAACTTAATAAATAAACCACATCATCGAATCATCCCTGCACTACGGGCCAAAGATATTCATGTAATCATCAATGGTCATGATTATATCGAATAATCCCTGGTCATAATCATATCAATCAATAGTCCATCTATGCATGTAAGTCAAAGATGACTTTCATCACAATATAAGCATGAGGATGATGACAATGATATAAGCATTTAATTAAATGAAAGCAAAGGATAAATTTTAAAGATTCATAATTTAATTTATCTAGTATTCAATAATGTCCAAATTGTCAACAAGATACTGCTTTGTGGAGTAAAATTCAAGAATAATATCCATGTATAAAAAATATTTTGGACATAAAAGAAATCAATTTTTCGGGTGAATAGTACCCCGTGAATAGTACCCCATGAATAGTACTTCGCGAATAGTAACCCGACATAAAAAGTACCACAAATACCTGAGTGAATAATATTATAGTGAATAGTAACCGTGTAAGACCCCGAATTTTTTTTTTTAATAAAATGAAATAGTAAGGGTTGAATTGATTAATGTGGTTAGTTATGAGTAAAATGCGCGAATATTTTAAAATAAACAGGTGGTTATAAAATATTCATTGTTGTCGGGGAATATTCGTTTGGTCGTGGAATATTCAATGCTTTGTCGGGAATATTAAATGCGACGGTATGCAGTCTTTTGTGGTCCCCATAACGGAAAGCGATTGGATGATGAAAAAGACAAGTATGAATTGTTTATATAAATAACGGCGTAGTTAGTGCAGATTATCTTTGTTGGAATACCCGGTGGTTAAAACACGATGTCTGGCGTTATTACCTGATGTACAGCAGTATTGCACCAATTATTGATTCTTACGTGAAGGCACTACTCAATAATTTTTACGGTGAATTACTATTCGATATTTTATTTTATTGATTCAATAATTGTTGCGTTGATATTTTATATTCTTGTTGTTTCAATAATTATCACTACACATTATTTTCCATTATCAAAGCAATAATTCATATTATCTGAATAATATTATTAGAAAACATTGTTGGCAATGTCTAGAAAGTTCTGTCTAAGGAGAGATTTGGTCACCTAATTGCCACATGATGAAGAGAAATTCTTATTGAAAGCCCCTCTTTCTGAGGAGCGGCACGGTTGTCGATCTTGTGATTTTGTAATATTATTTATGAATAATTAATTATTGATTTATATGATGAGGGAAATATTGATTTTATGTGGATATAGATGAAGAAAATTTTTAAAGTGACAATTGTTAAAAATTGATATTTTATTTTTTCTAATAAAATAATATTTTATTATAATATTATAATATAATAATGATAATATTTTTACAATGAATGTGGGATATATGAGTATATGAGGAGGAAGAGTATTTTTGTTGCAAAAGTTGTTTAACACTTGTTTTGTGTGTCAGTGGACCCCATTTCTTGACTGAAATTTGATTATAGCCTGTAAAATCATCCGTATATGGATTTCGGTCAATTTCTGTTTGGAATTTGGAAAAACTTTCTTCTGCAAAGTTGTAGAGAATTGAATTTCCTATAAAAATTCATGAGATTCGAATTTTCTGACAAAAGGGCTATTTGTTATGAATTATTAAAGTTCCGAAGTTCTGAAATAATTGATTTTTGGGAGTTTTAGTTAATTATTTTGAGAAAAACATTTTTTGTGCAATTAGTTGGCTCACATGTGTTATGAATGATCTGAATTCAGATCTTCAAAGTTGGGCTAAGAAATTTATAATATATATTAATATTTTATTAAATTTTACATTTTTGGTGTTCTAAGCATTTTTCTATAAATAGGGTGCTTAGGTTAGAATTGAAAATCACACGGCTGAAGTTTTCTCTCTATTTCTCTCTCTATAATATCGGCGTATTTTGTGAGTATTTTAGTACTTTGAGTATTGCTATATCGGTGCAAGTTCTTTCAAAGATATATCCAAAGATTCGAAATGAAAGTCTTATTCTTTACGAGGTAAGGGATGTTGTTTTCTTCTCAAATGATATTATTTCTTCAATATCATTATGTCGAAATATTGGTTGGAACTTTTTATCAAATTTGGAACTTTTTCATGTATAGGGGTTCTTATTCATGAGTTACTATTCATGAGTTACTATTCACGAGTTACTATTCATGAGTTACTATTCACGAGTTACTATTCACGAGTACTATTCACGAAGCGTGATGATGGTTTTTTGTGAAATTTCTTTCTTTTGAGGTCAGAGTTACTATTCACGTATACGGCACTATTCACGTATACGACACTATTCATGAATACGACACTATTCACAAAAAAATTAAATTTTCTTTTCTGTGTCCAAGATTGTCTGTTATGATTCCTATCTTTGATTGGATCTATGTTTTGATCTTCATTCTTGAGTTTTACTCCAATCTGGTTATTTATGAAGTATTTTTGAACTTGGATTATTTAAAGTACGAATCCTTAATACTTGTTCTTTTATTTCACTAGATTCGTTTTCTTTAAAATATTTTTCATCATCCTCAGTCCTAAATGATGATATTACTGAATATCTTTGGCCAGTAGTGCAAAGATGAATGATTTCTCGATGAATATATTTGGCCCGTAGTGCAAAGATGAACAGGTGTTGAGATGAACATGGCCAAGATGATTAATATCTTTGGCCCGTAGTGCAAAGATGAACAGGTGTTTAGATGAACATGACCAACTGATGAATATCTTTGGCTTGTAGTGCAAAGATGAATATTTGATTCCAGATATATATTGATTGATGTTACAGGGATAAAATATCGACGATGAACTTTTAAATTCATATATAGAAGATAGTAGTTTGCATTCTCTACTTAACTCTTCTAATGAATTATTATTTCCGTTGCGAAGATTGATTTAAAACTGGTTGTCAATTGTATTCTATTAGATTTTTCCCTGTTGAGGACTAACGATATATTGTTCTATATTATCTTAGTCATAATGTTCTTTACTGGGCTAGTTGAGCTCACCCTTTTCCTTGTTGTTCCATTTTTCTTCTCAGGAGGCGAGAATGTAGCGAGTACTAGTCGGGGTGTGGAATGATGGTTCTAGAAGTTGTTCTAGTAGTCCTCACTATTCTATAAAATAGTGTATTAATAATTGTAATGAGGACTTATTTGAGTGTGGATATTGTCTAGATGACAATATTTGTATTTAAACTCACAGTTTTTATGTTGTATTAATAAAGTTGTAGTTATTTCTGTACCATGTATTTGGCGACTCAAAATGGGTGATGTATACCTAATTTTGGGGGCGTCACAGTTGGTATCAGAGCTTAGGGATATAGTCTCTGGCGGAGATCGGGGAATAGTACTAGGAGGGAGAGCGAGTAATCCTTTCGCTAGTATGTCATACCTAAGCTTATTTGTTGGTCGATTGAACTATATGGTTAATATGTGATATGTTAATTTGTTTAATTAACCCTTATTTTATGACAAGATGTTTAAGAATGGCAAATTTGAGAATATTAACGGTGGAGTTAATGAGACCGTGGAAACACCTTTAATCACCACCCGTGGAACGTCAACAGAAGGCAATATTCCTCCTCATAAACAACACCCTTGAGCGAGCGATGAACGACGGGATGTTTAGGAGCTTTTTGTAGTTCATGCAAAACCAGACGAGGGAGACTCATGTATAGAATACGGGTGGAAATGATAGCGACGCGCGGCTTGTCACGGCCAACCAGTTCAAAGAGTTGGGACCACCAGAATTTAAGGGAAAGTCAGATCCGATCATGGCGGAAACATGGGTCAAGCAAATTACCAAGAAATTCGATGTCTTGGGATGCACGGAGGAACAGAAGGTTCCATTCTCCACCTTTATGTTCCCTGGCGAGGCAGATTACTGGTGGGTGTGACACCCCCAAAATTAGGTATACATCACCCATCTTGAGTCGCCAGATACATGGTACAGAATTCAAATACAACTTAATAATACAATTGTAAATGTACAATACGACAAAAACATAAATATGAGTTTGAATACAAATATTGTCTACTAGATATTATACAAACTCAAAAGGTGTCCTCATTACAATTATTATCACACTATTTCACAGAATAGTGAGGACTACTAATGCACCATCTAGGACCATCACTCCATTCCCCGACTAGTCCCAGCTACGTTCTCATTTCCTGAAGAGAACAGTGAAAGAAAGGGTGAGCTCAACTAGCCCAGCAAGAAATATTATGACTAAGATAATGCAAAATAAATTATCATTAGCCTCCAACAATGTTAAACTGATAAAATACAATAGACATCAAGTTTAACTACAGCGGAACAAGCAATCCATTAAAAGAGTCAAGTAGAAAATAAAATCTACTATCTTTTATGATTAAAAAGGTTTTTCATCACTGTTATCGCTGAGACTCAGCTTAATAAATATTCCACATCATCGAATCACCCTTGCACTACAGGCCAAGGATATTATTTAGTATCACGACCACGAATTATCCATGCACTACGGGCCAAAGATAATTGTGTTTTCATCAACGGTCCTGATCATGCCATAAAACAATTCATCTTTGCACCCTTGGCCGAAGAGAATCCATAGCCATAATCATACCAAAAACTGTCTATCAATGCACTACGGGCCAATGAGGACTTTTAATTTTCACATCATTTGTAACATTACGGTCATGATTATACCGAATAATCCCTGGTCATAATCATACCAAGTCCATCTATGCACTACAAGCCACAGATGACTTTCAATAAATATAAACATTAGGATGATGACAATGATATAAGAATTCAATTAAACAAGTTCAAGAATTAATTTGTCCAGGAACCAATAACGTCCAAATTGTCAACATGATACTGTTTTGTAGAGTAAAATTCAAGAATGCTCAGAAGAATATTTCTATAAAAAGATACTGGATGAAGCGTAAATATCAAGGATATTCCACTAATTTCATGAAATATAGAAGTCAAAATTTTAATCAACTGAGTATAATACCAAATGGAATAACAAAAGAAATCACCATGCATCTTGATTGCGCATGAGGAGTTATTCCAATAGAATAATAATAACGGAACCAGTCGGGTGAAATTCACACAAGCAGATGTTCCAACGAGAATAATAAATGCGAATAATAAATGATGGAACCAGTCCCACAAGCATAGCAGAGCGAGGATATTCCGACAGAATAATAAAGACGGAATAATAAAAATGGAACCAGGTCCGGCGTATAGCACAGACAGGATATTCCGACAGAATAATAGAAGAATGTCACCAAGTATAGGGTATTCCACGTATACAGGTTATTCCAACAGAATAATAAGAAATGGAATAACTACAGTCCTCTTCATGAATATAAAAGAATAATATCCCTTACCGTAAAATAATACTTGATATAAGAGTAGTGAAGTAGCAGAAAACTTTTCTTCTATCTCTCTATAGTCTCTCTCTATAGTTTCTCTCTATAGTTTCTCTCTCTAGAGTTCAGTGAATTCGTAAGAAAATAATGAAAGAATGAGCTTCTATTTAAAGGAAAATGGAATGCATAGTAACTAATCCATGAACGGTCCCAGTTGATTTACTTTTAATCGACGGTCCATATTTAAAGAAAAATCTTTTAAATAAAATATAATATATTCTATTTATATAAAAAGATTTTTACTATGCAAACACTATCTTGAGGCACTATGCAAAACACTATGCATAATAAAATATAATATATTCTATTTATAGAATAACTTTAATAAAGTATTTTGTTTTATATAAAAGATTTTACTATGCGAAACACTATGCATAATAGAATATAATATATTCTATTTATAGAATAACTTTAATAAAGTATTCTATTTTATATAAAAAGATGTTTCTATTTTATTACGTTAATAATACTGAATAAAACAAAACTTCTAAATCAACAATAATTGAATCAAATAATGTGAGATCTTGTCGCAAAGAACTATTGTAGCAATAATTGAACAAAACTGAGTGACTTCTCACATAAATATCAATAATTAATACCATGTGCTACTATGCAACAATGCGTATTACTGTACTTTTACTACCAAGTAGTTCAACAGTATCAACGGTAAAACTTCCGCCGTTATTTTCAATAAAATATTTTTGTCGTTTTCTCAATCCGACAATAATTCTGTTGTGGGGTCCACCAATGATTGTGACGTCGTACGAATATTTCTTGTTTAAAATGAATATTCCCCGACCAATCGAATATAATATGACAACTTGCATACTTTAAAAAATTTATAAATATTACTCACAACTATAACATTATCTCAAATTCACACCATAATATAAAAATATTATTTCAAGAAAATTAATTCTTTATTCATAAAATCTGGGGTTTCACAGTGGGAGTCTGTGAAACGTACCCAGCCTGCCGCACTCCGCATGTCTTGGGAAACGTTTCAGAAAATTTTCAACGAAAAATACTTTCCTGAAAGTATTCGCCATATGAAAGAGGTAGAGTTTATTAGACTAGAACAAAATAACATGGCGGTGTCCCAATACGGGAAAGTTCACGAGTTATCGGTTTGCACCTCATTTGGTAGAGAATGAGGAACGAATGACGAGGATGTTTACGAGAGGTTTAAAACTCGAGATTCTACGATATCTTATCTCTCATAAATTTTCTTTATATTCGGATGTTGTCAACATGGCTCAATTATTAGGCGAGATAATGAGTACGTTCAACCAAGAGATCGCAACGAGATCATCTCGGTGACGGCAATCATCGAACAACGATAACCAATGGAGAAAGAAAAAAAATACGGACAAGAGCGACAACCACTCTGGTGGTAATCGTGGCCGTGAAAATAAAAAGAAGCGAGTCGGGGAGATTTTAAAAGAGGAGATTCAACAATGACATTGCGAAGATGTCGGCACCACCAAAGAAGAATCGGTTTTAAGGGAGGAGAACGACCACCGGGTCATTATCTTATAAATGTGGAAAAGAGGGACACATCATTGGCAAATCGTCAGCAGTTCAAGGTATGCTATAATTGTGGAAAGGAAGGACATATCGCTCGAGATTATGCAGTGGCGAAACCAAGTCCAGTGGGGATGGTGACTCAAAAGGTCATCCCGGAAAAGTCAAAGTCAACGGTTCTGGAAGAAGCGTTTGTCGTGGTATCGAATCGACATCGCGAGGAACCCAAACGAGGTGATCACGGGTAAGCTAATCATAAATTCATGCGAAGTTTATACATTACTAGATCTGGGGTGCTACCCATTAATTTATCTCTCCCGCTTGTGCTCAACGTTTAAACTTGACTCAAGAAGAAATTAGACTTTGACCTATCTGTGGAAACTCAGTTAGGAAAACTTTCATCACATCCACTATTTATAAATCTTGTTTGATCCAAGTTGGCACCATCGCATTACCCGTTGACCTTATTTCTTTAAAGATACTTGCTTTTGATGTG
Source organism: Panax quinquefolius (assembly GCA_020205615.1). Taxonomy (NCBI): domain Eukaryota; kingdom Viridiplantae; phylum Streptophyta; class Magnoliopsida; order Apiales; family Araliaceae; genus Panax; species Panax quinquefolius. Next base: position 52,875,982 of record CM035174.1, on the reverse strand, counting down.
ATTTTGGGGATTGATTGATTAACTACTCATCATGCCAAAATTGATTGCTTTAAATAAGGTTGTTAGTTTTCATATTCCTAAGCAACTTTGTTATTCAATTCAAGCAACCAAACCATTGAAGTCAAACACTTTCATATCAAGTCATAAAGCTATTCGTTTATTGAAAAACGAATGTCAAGCTTTCTTAGCCCATGTTATGGATTTGAATAAAGACACGTCAGATTTGAATAATATTCCTATTGTTATTGACTTTCCTGACGTATTTCCTGAAGAATTTCTTGGCTTACTCCCAAAGTGTGATATTGAATTTTGTATCGACTTTGAACCCGGTACAAAACCCATTTCTAAAAATCTCATGGCTCCTATTGAACTTCAAGAGTTAAAAATTCAACAATAGAATTTGGTACCCGAGCCTTTATCTGGTGACTTCCTTTATGGAATGCTCCAAAGCCAGACTCTCCGTAGGGGACGCCATATTCGTGCGGTAGTAAACTGATAGGTGTCATTATGACGTGTTATCCAAGATTGGGATATGAGTCACGATTGAGAGCAACCTAAGTCGATGTCGAAATCGTAGCTTTACATGCTTAAATAGCTATTATCGAAGATTTTGTGGAAAGATTTTCTCGAATTGCTACTCCATTAACGCAGCTGACTCGTAGAGATACAAAATTCGAATGGAGCAAGGAATGTAGGAAGAACTTCGAAGAACTCAATAGGAGACTCATTTTGGCACATGTTCTGACCATACCATCCTTGAAAAGTGAGCGTGGTAGCTGACGTGTTGAGTAAAAGATCGTATACGAGTACGAATGCGATATTGTCAAAGACCCATTTCATATAACTTATAAATGATAGATATAGAGTTAAAGACTCTAGGGACTCACGTGATGATATACAAGTAGAACCGAATTTTATCGATAAAGTTAAAATCGCTCAGGCTACACACCGGAGCTGATGAATATGAAGAAGGAGGTGCAAGAAGTTGTTATTCCAAAAGCGAGAATTGGCGATGTGAGGAAAGCTCAAACCTTCGATTTATTGGTCTATTTGAAATCCTCGATCGAGTAGGAACTGTGGCCTATAGACTCGTTTTACTGCCAAGTATGACACGTGTTCATAACGTTTTTCACGTATCGAAGTTACGAAATTATGTGGACGACCCGAACCACATCATTGAGTTAGAACCAAGGCGAGATAGCCAGAAGACTTAACGTCTGAGGAGGTACACATCAAGATTTTTGATAGGAAGGAGCATGTCCTATGCACAAAGGTCATACCACAAGTCAAAGTTTTGTGGAGGAACCATGCTATTGAAGAAATGACCTGGGAGTTAGAAACGGAAATGAAAGCGAGGTATCCTCATCTTTTCGAAACACCAGGTACGTACGTCAATTTCGAGGAAGAAATTTCATGAGGGGAGGTTGTAAGACCCCGAATTTATTTTTTAATAAAATGGAATTTCCTCTATTTATTATTTTGAAATAGTAAGGGTTGAATTGATTAATGTGGTTAGTTATGAGTAAAATGCGCAAATATTTTAAAATAAACAGGTGGTTATAAAATATTCATTGTTGTCGGGGAATATTCGTTTGGTGGTGGAATATTCTTTAGCTGCTTCGGGAATATTAAATGCACGCAGTAGATCTTTTGTGGTCCCCATAACTTGAAAACGATTGGATGAAGAAAAGACAAGTATGAGTTGTTTATAAATAACTTGGCGTTGTTATTCTGAAGATTATCTTTGTTGGAATACCGGTGGTTAAAACACACGATGTCTGGCGTTATTGCTGATAGCACAAGATGTTGCACCAATTATTGATTCTTACGTGAAGGCACTACTCAATAATTGTTACGGTGAATTCTTGTTCGATATTTTATTTTATTGATTCAATAATTCTTTGCGTTGATATTTTATATTCTTGTTGTTTCAATAATTGTCACTACTACGATATTTTCCATTATCGAAGCAATAATTCATATTATCTGAATAATATTATTAGAAAACATTATTGGCAATGTCTAGAAAGTTACGTCTAAGGAGAGATTTGGTCACCTAATTGCGGCGCCGATGAAGGAGAAATTCTTATTGGAAAGTCCCTCTTTTTCTTGGGAACGGCACGGTTATCGATCTTGTGATTACTGTAATATTATTTGTGAATAATTAATTATTGATTTATATGATGATGGAAATATTGATTTTATGTGGATATAGATGGAGAAAATTTTTAAAGTGACAATTGTTAAAAATTGATATTTTATCTTTTCTGATAAAATAATATTTTATTATATTATTATAATATAATAATGATAATATTTTTACAATGAATGTGGGATATATGAGTATATGAGGAGGAAGAGTATTTTTGTTGCAAAAGTTGTTTAACACGTGTTTTGTGTGTTGGTGGACCCCATTTCTTGACTGAAATTTGATTATAGCTTGTAAAATCATCCGTATGTGGATTTCGGTCAATTTCTATTTAGAATTTGGAAAAACTTTCTTCTGTAAAGTTGTAGAGAATTGAATTTCCTATAATAAGACATGTGATTCGAATTTTCTGACAAAAGGGCTATTTGTTATGAATTATTAAAGTTTCGAAGTTCTGAAATAATTAATTTTTGGGAGTTTTAGTTAATTATTTTGAGAAAAATGTTTTTTGTGCAATTAGTGGGCTCACATGTGTTATGAATGATCTGAATTCAGATCTTCAAAGTTGGGCTAAGGAAATTTATAATATATATTAATATTTTATTAAATTTTCTGTTTTGGTGTTCTAAGCATTTTTCTATAAATAGGGTGCTTAGGTTAGAATTGAAAATCACACCAGAAACTGAAGTTTTCTCTCTATTTCTCTCTCTATAATATCAAGCGTATTTTGTAAGTATTTTAATACTTTGAGTATTGCTATACGGTGCAAGTTCTTTCAGCAGTATATCCAGTATTCCAGTCAGAAGTACTATTCTTTCTGAGGTAAGGGATGTTGTTTTCTTCTCAAATGATATTATTTCTTCAATATCATTATGTCGAAATATTGGTTGGAACTTTTTATCAAATTTGGAACTTTTTCATGTCGGGGTTACTATTCACGAGTTACTATTCATGAGTTACTATTCACGAGTACTATTCACGAAGCGTGATGATGTTTTTTTGTGAAATTTCTATCTTTTGAGGTCGGAGTTACTATTCACGTATACGGCACTATTCACGTATACGGCACTATTCACGAATACGATACTATTCACAGAAAAATTAAATTTTCTTTTCTGTGTCCAAGATTGTCTATTATGATTCCTATCTTTGATTGGATCTATGTTTTGATCTTCATTCTTGAATTTTACTCCAATCTGGTTATTTATGAAGTATTTTTGAACTTGGATTATTTAAAATATGAATCCTTAATACTTGTTCTTTTGTTTCACTGGATTCGTTTTCTTTAAAATATTTTTCATCATCCTCAGTCCTAAATGATGATATTATTGAATATCTTTGGCCTGTAGTGCAAAGATGAATGATTTCTTGATGAATATCTTTGGCCCGTAGTGCAAAGATGAACAGGTGTTGAGATGAACATGACCGACTGATTAATATCTTTGGCCCGTTGTGCAAAGATGAATAGGTGTTTAGATGAACATGACCAACTAATGAATATCTTTGGCCTGTTGTGCAAAGATGAATATTTGATTCCAGATATATATTGATTGATGTTATAGGGATAAAATATCGACGATGAACTTTTAAATTCATATATAGAAGATAGTAGTTTGCATTCTCTACTTAACTCTTCTAATGCATAATTATTTCCGCTGCGAAGATTGATTTAAAACTGGTTGTCTATTGTATTCTATTAGATTTTTCCCTGTTGAGGACTAACGATAATTTGTTACATATTATCTTAGTCATAATGTTCTTTACTGGGCTAGTTGAGCTCACCCTTTTCCTTGTTGTTCTATTTTTCTTCTCAGGAGGCGAGAATGTAGCGAGTACTAGTCGGGGTGTGGAATGATGGTTCTAGAAGTTGTTCTAGTAGTCCTCACTATTCTATAAAATAGTGTATTAATAATTGTAATGAGGACTTATTTGAGTGTGGATATTGTCTAGATGATAATATTTGTATTTAAACTCACAGTTTTTATGTTGTATTAATAAAGTTGTAGTTGTTTCTGTACCATGTATTTGGCGACTCAGAATGGGTGATGTATACCTATTTTGGGGGCATCACAAACTGGGTGAATAGTAACCCGTGAATAGTATCCCAGGTAAAATTATTGATATTTAATAAGAAAGTTCAGATCAATATTCCAATGAAATGATACTGGATGAAGCGCAAAACTTCAAGGATATCCCACTAATTTCAGGGATTATAGAAGCAATACTTACCATAGTAAGTTTAGATTTAAGAATATGAAAAGAAATAACATATGAAATTGCAAATGGATTTTCACTTGTCATACAGTACGTAATCCGCGCAGACAGGTTATTCCGACATATTAAAGGATGAATACGAAAAGTAGTATTCCTTATAAATACGAAAGAAATAATATCCCTTACCTTAGTAGAAGGCTAGATACTACAATAGTGAAGTAGCTGAATACTCTTCTTCTTGCTCTTTATAGTTTCTCTCTCTATAGTGTCTCTTGTGAATCTCAGTGAATTTGTGAGAATGAAAGAAGAATTAAGTTTCTATTTATAGGAGAATGGACTAAATAGTAACTTACTCATGAACGGTCAGGATTGATTTACTATTAGAACGGACGGTCCATATTGATTATTATTAAAACCACAACCGACGGTCCAGATTGATTTACTTTTAAAACCACCACCGACGGTCCAGATTGATTACTTTTAAAACCACCATCGACGATCCAGATTAATTTACTATTAAAACAACCACCGACGGTCCAGATTGATTTACTATTAAAACCACCACCGACGGTCCAGATTGATTTACTATTAAAACTACCATCAATGGTCCAGATTGATTTACTATTAAAACCACCATCAATGGTCCAGATTGATTTAACTTATTACACTTTGGTACCCCTAAAGTTTTCCAAGTCTGTATTATTCCCCTCTAACTTTTGTAATTCACTTATCTTCAATAAACACATTCTTAATACTTCAACAATTATTCATCATTAATATTATAGCTCATAATATTTAACAAGCAAATCATTCCCAGGAAAGAGGGAGCTTTCTGATAAGGATTTCTCCCTATTGACGCGCAATTAGGTGACTAAACCTTTCATCAACAGAATTTTTTAGACATTGTCAATATTGCAAATAATAATATGAATAACTTTGTCGTCTCAATTATTGATTTAATAATATAAAATATTATGCAGATGATATTGTGACAATAATTGAATCAAATAACGTGAGATCTTGTCACGTGATTCTTTGTGGCAATAATTGAGTAAACCGAGTGGCTTCTTACGTAAGCATCGATAATCAATCTGGTGTGCTTAGTATGCAACCACGCGTATTACTTTACTTTTACCACCGGGTAGTTCAACAGCGATTAACGGTAAAAACTTTCGTAGTTATTTTTATAAAAGATATTTACGTGCTTTTCTAACTACTAAAATACTTGGTTATTGGGGTCCACCAATTATTGTCTTAGTGTATACGAATATTCCTGTTAAAAGCGAATATTTCCGAATTATCGAATATTCTCTATACCGACACATGAATATTTTATATCAATTTGCTTACTTTGCAAAATTTTTAACTATCACCCTTAACTTTAACCTTTTATCAGTTTAACCATTTATTAAATAGAATAATAATTATAAGAAAATTAGATACTTTCATTTCATATAATTCGGGGTCTTACATATAGAATTATGTATAACAATTTATATTCGTATATCTATAAATATAAATAAGTAAGAGATAATTCAAATAAAATAAATCAAACCACTTATCTCAATTTGCTTAGACCAATTTTCCTCTTATCAAATGATTAGAAATTTGAAAAGTAGAGAGAGAAAGCTTCTTAGAGAGAGTGTGTGTAGGAGAGAAATAAGATTTTCTTGAAAGTGAATTGGTAAAATGAAAAGAAAGAAAAGGCTCATATTTATAGATTTTTTGAGTTAGGGGTAAAATTATAATTTTCAAAATCTAATTTTAAATCAATGGCTAAGATTTAATAATTTTGAAATCAACGGTTCGGATGAAAAAGTAGAGCACGCGGATTGCAAAATGAAAAAAAATCAAACTTCCGCCCAGGCCAAATGTCATCAACCTTATCATTTATTGTTCAATGTATTAATTCGGTCGAGAGTGGAACAAAAAGCAGCTAGATGTTACATATATATATATACTGACAAACGGTTGATATATATATATATATATATATATATATATAGGGCAAAGGGTGAAAATCTTTTGATGTTTCTTTCAGATAATAAAACTGCACCCTTTAAATTAATTTTTTTTCAAAATACTTTTAACGTTACGTTTTTGGGTCCATACGTCACACTGCCAGATTAACGAAAGACAAACGAGGTTAAAATGTGATGATGTGGCAGGTTTAAATATAAAATATATTCTAAATAAAATAATATATATCATTTAATCAAAATAAAAAATACTATAATTCAAAATAAAAAAAAAGCATAACATATTTACATCATTTAATAAAAATAATAAAATTCAAAACAAGTATTATGATTATTTTAATAATTTTTAATATTAATTTTTAAAATCATATTAATTTAAAAATATTATGATGTAATTTGAATTTTTGGAGATAGTATTTAACAACAGTACTCTTACAATTATTAATTCTATCCACACTTCATAGTTTAAGGGTCATTTATTGCTTTTTCAATTAACGATAATTTTACAATTATTCTAATGACGCTTAATACTTAACTGCTATTTATTTTTGTGGCAATATTATTTTTGCTCCGTTTAGTCTGTTTATTTTGTATCTAAGAGAATTACTAATATTAGTTTTATTTAGTATTTTTTTAATTTGATTTTTTTAGTATTTTTAAAATTAGTATTTTAGTATTTTTTTAATTATTATTTGATGTAAATATGTTATGTTTTGAATTTTAGTATTTTAATTAAATGATGTAAATATGTTATACAACTTATTTTATTTAATTAGTTGTTTTGATTAGTTAACAAAATAATTTAAATTTTATTATTTTGATTAAATGATGTAAATATGTTATACTTTTTATTTTGAATTTTGGTATTTTTGTTTTTGATTAAATGATATATATTGTTTTATTTAGAGTATATTTTATATTTAAACACCTACGTCATCATATTTTAACTTTTTTGTCTTCATTATGGCGAGCATATGCGACCCAAAATGTAACGTTAAAATCTTTTGGAAAAAAAAAAAATTAGTTTAAGGTCTGAGTGGGACGTGGGATAAACATCGGGCGTTTTTACCTTTGCCTATATATATATATATATATATATATATGACACACACTGACACTATATTATTATATATATATATATATATATACACACTTAATGCACAATTTGACCAACATGATTTTTAAACACCAAAACCAATGCCAGCACACACGATTTTTTAAATATGTAATCACATATGCATACTAGTCCCAAAAAGAATGTCCCATTTAGCATATTAAAGACTCTTAGTAGGATTATATATATATATATATATATATATGTGTGTGTGTGTGTGTGTTATAAATGCATGCATGTTTCATATATAAGTTATACACACACATGCACATTACATATATTATGCGCCCACACACTCTTTTAACACACACACACGCCATATTATATATATATATATAGAGAGAGAGAGAGAGAGAGAGAGAGAGAGAGTCTGGTTCTTAGGCGGGCTCTTTTAGCGGTCTTCAGAACGGACTTGAAAAAAAAGGAATGATCTCGCCAACATAAAAACACAGGTCACATTCTCTCTCCTCAAACTTCCTTCTTCAAATTTTAGGCACTTCCTTTTCCAAAGAAGCAATAGAATCTTCACAAATCGGAAGCAATAGAACCGTGCCCTAGAATCGATTCCCTCACAAATTGAAAGTCCAAATCTTCACAAAGCGTCCCTGAAGCAGAGTAAAGATTCCTACTAAATCGAGCATGTTGCAAATTCGAAGGACAAGATTCCTACAAAGAGAATCGGAAGGTAAAGATTCTTACTTAATTTTGTAATTGTTGTTTGATTTGAAAGAAATCTAGGGTTTCTGGGATCTTTTGGGGAAAATTGTTTATCGGTTTTAGTTAGAAGATTCTCCCCCAAAGTGTACTTGTAAATGGGTTTCTTCGGCTTCTTTGGGTCATATATACTTGCTTATGGCTTGATTTTTGCTAAAAGTCATTAGATACTTCTTTCGGCACTTCCTTATGGTCTAACTTGAGTACTCCGATTAAGACTTACGTGCCGAGGCTGAGGAGGGGAAATTTCGAAAGAAATGGTTTTTGCTGCCAAAAACACAAAGTTCAAAGGGATATTTGGGTTGTCTATAAGGGAGGGAAGTCGTCAGTTTCTCCATAAAAACCGAAAACGGAATAATTTACGATAACATCTTTCATTAAATACAAGAAGCGATAAAATAGGGACTGCACAATCTCGAATTATGCTCCTCCCCTCCTGCTCCTCGTTCAGCCTCTTCTTCCCAAGTAGTAGGGCCAAAAAATATTAATACTAGAGAAAGTCATCATGGCAAAAATACTGGGGCTTGTACAACATTGATAATTTAAGTGTTGTTGGTTTTCGTATTGTCATTACTTGTATTTTATTTTATTTACAGGTTCAGGGTTGCAAGATGATGTTGGTTATGGAAATTACCCCCAAAATCAAGAGTCGTCGCAACAACAGTTACCATGACAGCATAGGAATGCTACCGTATGAAGCCTTGTATGGTATAATCTAGTAATATATCTAAATATATAATCATGTTATCTTAGCATGCTAGAGGGTCACTTCGATAATGTTTGTTGCTTGTATTGTTATTTATTCTTCCTCCAGATTATGAAAGAAATATGCATGTCATCTATGTCTTAATGTTGTTATGTGTAAACGGCTTTAGCAAATATGTTAGTGTTGCTAGATTTATGAGATAATAAAACCAAGTCGTGAATTTTGTTGTAATGCAGTGTCTTCTGGGAATCAAGATGGCTATCTTCTGACTTAACTTAATTTATAGATGGATCCCCAAGGAATTTGAAGTTTACAAAGAAGGGTTGGAGGAATTTGCAGATATTGAATCCTCATAAGTTGTTCTTAGGATATCTTCATGTGATGCATACATGTCTGTTGTACCAAGGAATTTGATGGCAACGCATTTGGTGTGATATCAATTTTATCTAGGAAATTGCCTACCTAAGTGATAAAAGATCAACCAAGATATTTTGGCACATTTTTGTTTGTTTGAGATGATAATTTTTTATCATATCAAATTTTGTGTAAAATATTTTATGAGAAATATTGTGATAGTTATCAGCTTTCACTTTCTTTTAAATTAAGAAACCTTGCTTCAAATATGATTGTTAATTGAAGTTTATGAGCTTGAAAACAAATTTTATTTTATTTTTAAAATTCCATTACTGGCATGGCCAAAATTTCAATTAATTGAAGTATTTAGAACTGTGAGCTGCTACAATCAGTGTCTTGAAGTCTACTATGACCTGCTCCTTTTATTAAACCTATTATGCTCTGTTATAACTGCCTGTTTAGAACTCTAGAAGAACCCAAGCTGTTAAAAGAATGCAAGACATCAAGAAAAATCCGAAAACATGAAAGTGAAATATGTATAAATGTGTGTGCAGGATTTTTTTTATTTTATTTTTCTAATAAAAATGTAAATCCCAGGTCAATTTGCGAGGGAAAAACCAAAAATTCTTCATTAACCGGTTTCTTCATTATTTTTTTTGTTTCACCTTCAAAATCAATAAGAGCCTAAAAAATTACAACAAAAAAAGTTTATGTATTACCCTACAATGGTGGAATGTATTTGAATCTGATACAAATCAAATGTTTAGAACATAGCTGGTTGGACCAAACAAAATCTGGATAGATGAACTTCTGTTTTCAATATGCAGAGCCTACATCTCCATCAAGCAACTATGAATAAAAACTAGAGTGTTCCACCATACAACACAACCTAAATTCATAATGCTGCCAGTTCAGCCTTTTTATCCTCCAATAGCTTCAATTCTTTGCACCAATCTTCTAATTTAGCCAGCTTGTCCAACTGTTCTGGTTTCATTTCTTCTTGCACAGTTTTCTGCTTTTGAGCTTCTGTCAGACAAATCTGAGAATAAAACATGATGTCAATTAATTATCAATTGAGAAGGACTATACAAAGCAAGGGCGTACAATCGTAAAGCATAGTAATCGAGTCAAAAGTTGCTTACCTAACGATGAAATTGTATCAAATGACAATTATAAAATTGCTCGAGTCCTAAATTTGGAAAAGTTTACCATACTACTCCAAGCATTTCTAAATACTAGAAAAAAAATCCAAAACTAGTAAATATACTTGTGCCAACAACATAATTTACCAGATGAAAGAAATAAAGATTAAAAACATATACTGATTCCTGGAGCTGAACAATTACAAACTCCTCTTTTTCTAAACTCAAGTTAAAATCATATATTCTATTCTGAGATACGTATGCAAAGTGCTCCCTAAATATGATGGTTCAAAGCAACATCATTTTTTGACATATATTAGCACTTCAGCCTATACTTCAGGAACTGATATATGATGTTTTAATGGCTCAATTCCACAGATTGCACATCCATAATATTCATCAAATTAGATTCATAGGGTTTTACACAGAACCTAACTATGCCATATATGATAATTAAGTTTTCCAAATGTAAAATTAGTGCATTGAATAGGCTTTAGTTTAGTAGATGTGTACATACCTATTCATCAAATTAGATTCATAGGGTTTTATAAAAGAAAAAATCACAGAAACCCAACATACATTCATTTTCTTTACCCAAAAATTGATGGATAAAAGCTTCGTTCGCTCTGAAATTTGGAGAAGGAAGTGCCTAAAATTTAAAGAAGGAAGTCTGAGGAGAGAGAAGGTGACCTGTGTTTTTATGTTGGCGAGATCATTCCCTTTTTTTTAAGTCCGTTCTGAAGACCGCTAAAAGAGCCCGCCTAAGAACCGGACTATATATATATATATATATATATAAATGATTTTAAATTTTTCTTTCATTCGATAAATTATTGAAGATAGTCCAAAATTTGGAATAAATTAGCATCCATACAAGATATCTGGGATTTGACACATCTAAGTATATATATATATATATATATATATATATATATATATATATGACTTTTATGCAAACAAAACATGTCAGTACATAAGTCTCATAATAAATTATACAACTCTTGCCAGCATATGAATAGACGGTTTTGTCCCAATTTAAGTGTCATGTTTTATAATAACTTTTTGCCAACACAACACTTGCATGTACTTTAATACATATGCCTGCATGATTCATACATATATATGTATATATATATATATATAAGCAATAAAATAATTTTACTTAAAATAATTTTTAAAATAATAAAATTAATTTGAGAATAAATAGAAAATGCCCACAAGTAAAAATAATGATTTAATCAAAATTTCCATTTTCTTTCCAAATTCGGTCAAACAAGTATTTGATGATCAACATATGATTTTTGTCTAAAAATGCATGACACAATTCATTTCTAGCACATTAACAAGTATTGTCCCAATATAAGTGACCCATTTGATTTAGCACTTTAAAACATCAAGATCAAGAAAATAAATTAAATAAGATTTTATATTTTTGGTCAAAGTAAATTGTGACGCCCTCAAAATTAGGTATACGTCACTCATCTTGGGTCGCCACTTACATGGTACATAAATTCAAATACAACTTAATAATACAACTGTCGTGTACAATACGACAAAACATAAACTGTGAGTTTGAATACAAATATTGTCTACTAGAGATTATACAAACTCGAAAGGAGTCTTTATTACAATTATTATTACACTATTTCACGAATAGTGAGGACTACTAATCTTATCATCCAGTGCATCACTCTGTTCCCGATTAGTCCTCGCTACGTTCTCATTTCCTAAAGAGAACAATAAAAGTAAAAGGGTGAGCTCAACTAGCCCAATGAGAAAATATTATGACTAAGATAATGCGAGAATATATTATCGTTAGCCTTGACAATGTTAAACCGATACTGATATAACAACCATCAAGTTTAAGCTGCGGTGAACAAGCAATCCATTAAAAGAGTCAGTAGAGAATAAAATCTACTATCTTTTATGATTTAGAAGGTTTTCATCACTTTTATCATTTGGGACTCGACAATAAATAATCCACATCATCGAATCACCCCCGCACTACTGACGAGGATAGTCTTTAGTATCACGACCACAATTATCCATGCACTACGGGCCAAGAATATTTGTGTATTCATTAATGGTCATGATCATGTCAACAATCATCCATCAATACACTACGGACCAATGAGGACTTTTACCACATCATTTGTAACATTACGGTTAAATGATTACACCGAATAATCCACAGTCATAATCATACCAAGTCCATCTATGCACTACATGTGCCAGATGACTTTCAAAAAATATAAACATGAGGATGATGACAATGATATAAGAATTGATAAAAAACAAGCTCAAAATTATTTTATCCAGAACTAATAACGTCCAAATTGTCGACATGACCTTTGTTTTGTAGAGTAAAATTCAAGAATGCTCGGAAGAATATTTTCATGAAATGATCTTCGGATTAAGCACAAATATCGAGGATATTCCACTAATTTCATGGAGTATAGAAGTCAAAACTTTAACTTACCGAGTATAATAAGGAATGGAATAACAAAAGAAATTACGAGAATGCGATGAAGCCACTTGCAGACGAGTTATTCCAATGAATAATAAATAACGAGAATCAGTCCAAATAGTAAAATGCATGACGAGGATATTCCAACGAGAATAATAAAAAGACGGAATCAGTCCGTAGTAAAAATGCATAAACGGATATTCCAATGAGAATAATAAAGATTTTAATCAAGTCCGGCATAAAAACGCATGCATGGGATATTCCAAATGAATAATAAATACGGAATCAGTCCCATTAGAGACGAAACCATGACATGATGTTCCAACAGAATGATAAAGAATGGAACAACAGAAGAATTTCACCAAGTATAGGGTAGCTCGCGTATACAGGTTATTCCAAAAGAATAATAAAGAATGGAATAACAGAAGTTCTCTTCATAGATAAGAAAGAAATAATACTCCCTACGAGTACAACAAATAATATTCCCTACCTTGGAAAAATTGGATACTGGAATAGTGAGTAACATATTTCTCTTCTTCTTTCTCTCTATAATAATCGCTCTAAAACTTTTGTGAATTGGTGAGAAATGAAGGAAGAATGAGCTTCTATTTATAGGAAAATATAGTTTCAATAATTGCACGTTTTGGGCTTCGAAAATTATAGTACAATACCTCCAACTTTTCTTTCATTTTTAATTTAGTCTTGCAAGTATTATCAATCTTGCACCAACTCCCCTAATAGTAAATAATTTGAATCAATAGTTCAATCATGTGAATCAGTAGTATAATCATGTAAAAAAATATGAATTACAGTATAGTACCTCCATCTATACCTCAATTTTTAACTTAGTCATGCAAGTATTATCAATCTTGCACCAACTCCCCTAATAGTAAATAATGTGATTTAATAGTACACATATGTGAACAAATAGTTATATAAGTATGTGAATTAGTAGCAATTAATTGCTCATTTATCCGATAAATTACCCGATTTATCAATATAACCCCTAGACATCAATTATCATCGGAATAAATGTCGATTTTCACTAACACAAACAATTCCAACATAATGAAACTATTTTTATAAAAAATATAAATTTTGAAATTTTGAAGTTTGACTTTTCCCGAAAAAGTCAACTGTTGACTTTTTGACCAAATAGTGAATCCCGAAAAATTTTGTGTTTATAGACTATTTTACTAATTTAAGTAGTTCTACTCAAATATCACGTCCGCGTCTCCAAATTCAACTCCGAACAACATTCATTATTAATATTATAACTCATAATATTTATCAACTAGGTCGTTCCCAGGAAAGAGGGGGCTTTCCAATAAGGATTTCTCCCTATTGGCGCGCAATTAGGTGACCAAACACTTAACAGAATTTCTAGACATTGTAAATATTATAATTTATAACATGAATAACTTTGTCGTCTCAAGTATTGATTTAATAAAAAAATATTTTATGCGGATGATCTTGTGACAATAATCGAATCAATAATATGAGACATATGATCACAAAGAATTCTTGTAGCAATAATTGAGTATAATGAGTGACTTCTCACGTAAGCATCAATAATCAATACTGGTGTGCTACTATATGCAACCACGCGTATTCATCGTACTTTTACTACCGAGTAGTTCAACAGCTTTAACGGTAACTCTTCCGTAGTTATTTTCATAAAAAGTATTTTTGTGCGTTTTCTCGATCCGATAATAATTCCGTTAATAATTGGTCCACCAATGATTGTCTTGGTTATACAAATATTCCCCATTAAAAGCGAATATTCCCAGACCAATCGAATATTATATAACAACTTGCGTGCTTTTGCAAAATTTGTAAATATTACCCACAACTATAACATTAAATCAAATCCACACCATAATATTCAAAAATATATTTAGAGAAAATTTAATCTTTATTCAAAAAAATTTGGGGTCTCACATAAATAATATAAATAAAACAATTACAATAAAAAATCCTATGGAGAGGATTCTACCCTTTTAATTAAATTATTTACTAATTATTGTTATCATAAAAATAAATCTAAAAGTTAGAGACCCAACAGCCTACAATAAAGTGGAGGAGTGTATTAGAAATGATGAACACATGATAAATAAAGGGAAATGATTTAGGCTTTCAAATTTACTTGGTATTGGGCCTTTATATATGCCACCAGATACTCTTCGGAAGTGTATCCTTTGAACCATTCGTCATTTCCAGGTAACTTAAAGTGTTTGAGTTGGACGAAGGGAAACACTTCTGAAGGGCTCCTCGGCCAGAAGGTTGTTGGTGTTCCTTGTGAAGAGCTGGTGTTGGTTGTTGGTTTTGAAGTAGGGGTCAAAGTTCGTAAAGGATCGGCCTCCATGATCAGTACTTTGGGCTCTACGGTTTGGCGTGATCTTTTAGAATGAGGTTTGAGAGTTTCCTCTTCAGTCTCCTAAGAATCCTCAACGACCGTAACCGGTGCAGGAGGAGGGGTTGTCAGCTTCAGAACGACCGAAGAAGATGGCTTGGAGGGGCCCTTGGTGGGAGGCCTCTTCTTATTCTTCTTCAGCAAAGCCATCTTCTCCAATCGGTTCGTCTTCATAATGTTTTTGAGGGTGGAATCGGCGGTAGTGGGGTTCGGAGGAGCTATAGCTGAGGTGGAGCCAGTCGAAAGCTCAGAGATAAGGATGGTCTCCTCTTCTAGCGTTTCATCATTGATGGGAAGGAGGATCGGCTCGGGCTTGATAGTAAGGGGGGCTAAGGACTCTGCAGCCCCTTCGGGTTTGAGAATTATCAGTGCACAAAGAGAAATAAGTCAGAAAGTTGGTTATGAAAGCCAATTGAAAGAAAGTAATCGAGTTATGGATAGGTTCAGGATAAGGTACTTACATCCATGTTTGTATAACCACGTCTTGTTTTATAAAACTTCTAGACCCCATTCGTTCTTTCTCAGCTTCTTGTAGAACTCCTTGAAAGCGTCGGCCCGATCCTTCGAGAATTTGGACACTTTGGCAATGGGATCTTCAAGGGTAGCCCAGTTCGGTAGGAGCTTGAGATCAGTTCCCCTCATGAAGATCCACTATGGGTGCCACCCCTTGTTGCTGGTGGGAGTCTTAATGAAGGTGGCTCTACCTGGCTAGCGGTTTAGTTACCGATGGCCATGTTCTTTCGACCTGCCGACAATGAATAAAATGAAAAATAAGTCAAGGCTAGGAGTGATCCCGACCTCCTGGCACAAGGCAATGAAACTGATTAGGTGGATATATGATAAATGGATTTTATATACACTTATCCGGTATCTTTTACTTGAATTAGTTGCTTATATTTATGTGTCTTAGTTACTTTTCATGCATTTTGTGATCATTTTGTAGGTTATACATTTGGGAGCGGTGTGAGCGACTATTGGTAAGGAAAAGCAAAGAAAACGCAAAGAAAAGCAAATCGGACATCATTTGGGCTTTCATGTTTACTTCATGTTCTTGAAAGTATTATGCATACAAGCCAATCATGTATGATGATAAAGCATATACTGTGTAATCAATCTTATTTATTTATTAATAAAAGAATTATTTATTAAAGGCATTTATTATCTACATGGTGCTGTTTTAATAATATGTGATAAACCCATAGTTTTAAGCAACGCTTTTAGAATAATGATGATGATCATTCTAATGAGATCTAAATTCTTAGAAAGCTTAAAACTAAAATAGTTCCCAATCATTGGATTACTAAATTGGGGATTAGTGAATCCGGATACATTGGTACATACGTTGCTTGCTCATTGGATGAGGATGATCGATCTCATGATCATTTGTGTGGAGACACTAAAGCAAGTATGTAGGTGCTTATTATAGAATAAGTTCACTGAACGTGACTCGCTAAGGAATACCTAATGGAGTTTTACTTACACATCGATAGGAATTCTCAGTAGTGATAGTAAGTACAAATGATCCTTGAGACTTGAGATCATCATAGTATCTTATATATAATGAATTACACTTTGACTTATTCCTTAAGACTCTTAGAGTATATCAAAGGGTATGCTTGGGTGTAATAAGTTATATATGAAGATAATGAATGATCGATAAAGAATCTACCACTTCTAGTAAAAAGGAGTGATGTCTATGTGATTCGATAAATGACAACCCAGAATCCTTGGCCAGGTGGAATGAAATTAGAAAGTAGTTTCTAATTTGCATTCATTAGGAGTTGTTCATTTAGGAATCGAAATACATATAATTAAATAAAATAAGACTTGACAGTAATTCCATGTCTTATATTTAATTGGGACATTGTATGGTGGAAGGATTGAATTGTACGGTAACTATTTACTCAAAGGTTCTTTTATGATTAATGTTGAAATCTATATTATCCGGAAAGTCGTTGATCGCTAGGAGGCTTATCCTATTGTAGAATAAATATTATTTATTTAAATAAATTATTTGTTTAATTTATTTATTTAAATGAGATTAGAATTGTTCTAATTGATTTATTCACAACCGGTTTAATATGGAGAACCTAAAGGGTCACACCATAAAAGGAAGAATAATTATTTAAGAAGTTAATGGCATAATTGTAATAATATGTTAAGTATATTTAATTTAATCTATGGTGATAGAATAAATTAAATAGCCTAATATTATTATTTAATATTTTAGAAATATTAAATATAAATTAATAAGAGGAGTCTTATTAATATTATTATAATTATTATTATTTTAATTTCTAAAAGGTTTAGGAATTAATTTAATATTAGTACTCTCATTTATTTCTAATTGGATTAGGAAAGAAAATTAGTTAAAGGAGTTTAATTAATTTCCCCTAATAGGATTAGGGAGCCCATTTAATTAAAAGAGTTTAATTAAATAAATAATACCTTATTTTAATTAAAATAGGGTTACATGATATCTTTATAAGATGAGTCTTATATTAGATATCTAAAATATCTGTATAATTCCAAGATTTGAGAGAACACCCCTTTTCTTATTCAGATAGGAAAAACTAGGGTTTGAGCGAATCCTTCTTCTTGAAAAATTCATCTTCCTTGGTGGATCACCCATAGAGGCCATACACTTGGGTGGCTTACATTGATCAAAGGAAGGAATTTACCCTAGATTCAGGAGATCGCGAGAAAGTGGGAGGTGAACTTCATGCACTGAGGAAGCTTCGTTTCTACATGGGTATGATTTCGTAATTTCTTATTCTTCGTTTAATTAATAATATGCATAAAGGATGATCCGGGTAATTGGTTTGTGAAAAATTTTAAAATCGATTTTATCTAAACTCGCTAAATTTTGCAATTTGATTGCTACTTTGATTTTCATAAAACCTAACAGTGGTATCATGAGCCAAACTTTATGCGAATTATTAATTATTTTGATTCCATATATGTATGGGTATGAATTTAGAATTATTTATTGGGCATAATTTGTTGTATAAAATTATTATTTTATGAAAAAAAAAATTATTTTACCGAAAAAAGAAAAAAAAAAAAAAAGTTTTGGAATTTATTTTTTTTTGAATTCGGTAATTTTTTTTTTTAGGCGGAGTCCGGTTTAAATTTTTGTTTTTGTGTGGCCACCACGTAGGAAACAAGTATTACTTCTTGGGAGAAATGTCCAGGAAATAAAAAACAAGTATTACTTTTTGAATTGATCAGGATACAAGGCCATCACGTGTACATGAATTAAAAGATGGCGAGAATCGCTTTTTTTTGTTTCTTCGTGGGGCCCATAGTTGTTATGTTATATATTATATATAATATTGATAGCAAAAGCGGTCCTAATCTTAAAAAAAAAAAAGTACGACTTTTATTATATATATATATATATAATCATATATATATATATATATATATTAATTTTAATAATTTTATAATTAAAATAAAAGAGTTTATTTTAATCTTGAAATTGGATTTCATGCAACATAAAATTGCTTTATTAAATGATACTCATATATATATGGAATGATTTAATTTATTGATACATATGATGATGTGTATGATAATAAATGGGATTGATTATGACAATTGACCATATGATTGGATTTATTTTAGTTGGATGTTTGAATGAATGGGTTTTATTAAATGGGGTTCTGCGTACCTCGTCTTTTCTGGTTTTCTTCTTGATGTAAATTCTATCTCTCTCCTATGTACTTCCCCTTGACTGCTGATCAAGGTTTCTATTTAAATTAAATAGTTTAATGTAATAGGATTAGTTAGAATTTTTTAGAAGAACCGAAGACCAAGATCAAGGAGCGCTTGAAGACCCGTTTGTAATGGAGCCCGGGTTTAAATGTAATAGTTATATTTAAATGTTTATTCTATGCACCCTAGGGTTTGACCTTTTGGTTCACTTGGTGGCTCTAGTGAACCAAACTAGAATAAAAGTCCATAATCAATCCAGGTAGAATATAGTATTCTATATGTGCATGCTAGTATTATATATATTATATATTATGCAAACATGCTTCGCATGTTTAATAATATGACGCGTATTTTATATATATATTTGCATGCGCTTTAAACAAGATGAGACAAATAATAACAAATCCTCAAAGTTTTTTATTAAGTCTTAAGCGTTCAAAGATATTTAGAATATCGAACGTCAGCTTTCTAGCATGATAAAATTAATAGAGTATTAAATATTTAATATGAGTTTGTTGTGTCACCACAAGGCAAGTATTAAGTATTTAAAATGTTAATTTATCACATTTGATGCTTATAAAGAAAATTGAACAATATTGTTTTGTTGTGTCACCACAAGGGCGATATTTTTCTTTTTTGAATATATGGAAGTGCTAGGTTGGACTTAACTTAGATAATTTTGATTCGGATGTGCCACCACTTGATCAAAATAATCCAAGAGGTAAAATATAAGGAGTTACATGTTGATGTAATTGACAAGGAGTTGTCTACCTATTTATTTATATATAGTTTGTTGTGTCACCACAAGGCTATATATATTTGAAATGGGATCCTTATTCTCACTAGCAAAAACTTTAATTAGATTTTGCCGAACTATATAAATGAGGGTAATATATTTTGAAGAAAATAGTGGGAGATACCAATATAAAATAAGACCTAATCTATTTTGGTAATTAATAAATGAATGTTTGCTAAAATATTGTCTTTTTACATGCGAAATTTTGAAAATGTCACATTCACTAATTTCAACTGCGAAGCATACTTGATGCTAACAAACCGAATTTAATCAACTAACTACTGCGGATTTGGTTGAGGAATCTGAGAATTGTTCTCACTTCTTTGAAAGATTTCTTATGTCCTAAATTCGCCGTGCACTGCAAAAAAAGTTGCGAGAGGCGACCTCGAGGAAGAGATTGCTACTTTTAAACAAAGGCAAGATGATGCATCTGTGGCTCAATGCATCATGCTCGCATCCATGAGTAACGAGCTTGACGTCGGCATGAAAACATGGATGCTCCTACTATGCTTCTGCACCTTGGAGAGTTGTATGGTGAGCAAAGTAGGGCGCTAGATATGAAATATCTAAGGAGCTCTTCCGATCTCGGATGACCGAGGGCACTACTGTGGAGACTCAAGGACCTAAAGATGATCAATCGATTGAGCGTCTTGGACAACTTGGGTTCGTCATGGATGGGGAGTTGAGTCAAGATTTAGTCTTGCAGTCCTCCCGGACACCTTCTCACAATTTGTTGTGAATTTTCACTGAACAAGTTGGATGTCGACTTGCACGAATTACTTAACATGTTGAAATCGGCCAAGGTCACTTCCCATCCAAGAAGAACCATGTCTTCTTGGTGGATGATTCTTCCAAGAAAAGGAAGAGGCCCAAGGTATTTTCTCGAAAAGAAGAAATCCAAGAAGGCTAAGGGGAAAGGCGAAAGTGAAGGATCAAAAGAAACTGATCCAACTAGCAAAGGAATTTGCTTCCATTGCAATAAGCCGGGTCATTTGGAAGAGGAACTGCAAGGATTATCTCGAGAACAAAAGGTAAGAAGCTTGGAGAAGCTTGAATCCTAATCAAGGTTTGTTTATGATTGAAATTAATTTTTCCGAAAGTCAATCTTCTACTTGGGTATTGGATACCGGATGTGGTTCTCACATATGTAATAATATCTGAGGGGACCGGTCGGAAGTAGAAAGTGAAAGCAAGGATGAGGTCGTCTACGAGTGGGAAATGGAGCGAAGGTTCTTTGCATTAGGTAGGGACTTATTGTTTAGCACCGCCACTGCGGCAAGTTCATTAATTTAAATAATTGTTATTTTGTTCCAAATATCATTAGAAACATTATTTCTATCTCTCAGATTGGATATGGATGGTTTTAATATTATAATAAAGAACAACAGTTTGTTCCATTTATAATGATAATGTTTTATATGGTGTTGGTAATTTACTGAAATGGACTTTATATACTTGACTTGCATGAAAATATATTTCAAATTGAACAAACTAAGAAAAGAAAAAGAGATGATGTTAATTATACCTTCATGTGGCACTTTAGAGACTTGGTCATATTAATGAAACAAGATTATCCAAGTTGCGTAAAGATGGGCTCTAGAGCTATCGATTACACGAATCATATCCAACTTTGTGAATCTTGTCTCATGGGTAAAATGACTAAATCTCCTTTTAGTGGAAAAGGAGAAAGAGTTCTGAGTTGTTAGCGTTGGTACACACGATGTATGTGGACCTATGACAACGACCGCACGAGGAGGGTATTCTTATTTTATTACATTCAACGGACGACCACTCAAGATTTGGATATGTGTATTTAATGAAATACAAATCAATCATTTGAAAAGTTCAAAGAGTTCGAAGTGAAGTTGAGAAGCAAATCTGGTAAGAGTATTAAGATTCTTCGATCGATCGAGGAGGAGAATACTTAAGTGGTGAGTTTCTCAATTGTCTCAAAGAAAATGGTATAATCTCACAATGGACTCCACCAGGAACACCACAGATGAATGGTGTATCTGAAAGGAGAAATCGAACATTGTTGGACATGGTTCGATCTATGATGAGCTTTCTGACCCTTCCGGTTTCATACGGGGATATGCCTAGAATCTACCGTGATACCTACTTAACAAGGTACCTACAAAATCCGTCCCCAAGACCCCATATGAGTTATGGATAGGGAGGAAACCAAATCTTAAGCATGTTAAGACTTGGGGTTGTCCATCTTATGTCAAAAAGTTTGAAAACAATAAGTTGCAAACTAGATCTGACAAATGTAGATTTGTGGGATATCCTAAAGAAACATCGGGGTATTATTTCTATCATCCAACTGATCAAAAGGTGTTTGTTGCGAAACATGCTGCCTTCTTGGAAAAGGAGTTTATTCTTGAAGGGGTCGATTGGGAGTAAGATATATCTTGAAGAAGTTCAAGAACCACAAAATACTACTGAGATCAAAGTGAGGTACCTAATCAAGTAGAGATTCTTCACATACCACACCCTATTCAGAAATCTGGAAGAGTACCAAAGATACCAGACGGTATGGACTTGTCATAGAAGATGACAATGAGGTACGCATCATAGATGATGATGATCCATTGAATTACTGAATGTTATGAGTAGTAAAGACTTCGTAGAAATGGCAAGAAGCCATGAAATCCGAGATGGACTCCATATATGAGAACCAAGTATGGACTTTGGTCTCACCACCAAGGCATTAAGCCTATTGGGTGTAAATGGGTATTTAAAAGAAAGATCGGAGGAAGCGGATGCGGCAAGGTAGAGACCTATAAGGCCCGGATTTGGTTGCAAAAGGTTTCAAACAAAGACAAGGAGTTGACTATGACGAAACCTTCTCACCAAGAGATGCTCAAGTCCATTCGGATTTTGCTTGCGATTACAGCACTTACCATGACTACGAAATCTGGCGGATGGACGTGAAAACGGCCTTCCTCAATGGGAAACTTGAGGAGGATGTGTATATGACACAACCCGAGAGGGATTTGTTTCAAAGGTTGGAACAAATCAAGTCCATAAGCTGAACGATCCATTTATGGATTAAAGCAAGCTTCTAGTAGGTGGAACATCCGTTTTGATGAGACAATCAAAAAGTTTGATTTTATCAAAATGAGGATGAACCATGTGTACAAGAAGGTTAGTGGTAGCGCTATTTCATTCCTTGTATTATATGTTGATGATATATTCCGATAGGGAATGATATTCTATCTTTGTAAACAATTAAAATCAAGTTATCTAAACACTTCTCCATGAAGGACTTGGGAGAAGCATCCTATATTTTGGGGATAAAGATCTATAGAGATAGATCTAATAGGATGCTTGGCTTATCCCAAGGAACGTGCATTGACATGATGCTAAAAAGGTTTAGCATGGAAGATTCCAAAAGAGGTCTCATGCTTGATGAGCCATGGAATACATCTCTCCAAGAAACAAGCCCCAAAGACACCGAGGAGAGAAACTGTATGAGTAAGATTCCTTATGCTTGAAAGAATAGGATCTATCATGTATGCGGTATGATATTTACTAGACCGGATGTCGCCTTCATGCACTTAGTGTAACAAGCGAGATATCGGTCGAATCCGGAGAAGAAGAACACCGGAAGGCGTTGAAAAATATCCTAAAGTACTTAAGAAGAACTAAGGATGTATTTCTTGTCTCACATGGAGTCCGAATTAAAACTAGAGGGCTTCACAGACTCAAGTTTTCAAACAGACCAAGATGACATAATCCGTTTGGGGTATGTGTTTACCTTAAACGGTGGCGCGATGAGTTGGAAAAGTTCCAAGTAGCAACGATTCTTGATTCAAAAGGATGAGAGGCGAGTACATAGGCGCAAGTGAAGGCTGCAAAGGAAGCTGTTTGGATGAAGAAGTTCATTCTACCGAACTTGGTGTGATTCCTAGCATTAAAGGACCGGTGCCTTTATTACGTGACAACACTTGGAGTCATTAAGCATGAAGCTAAGGAACCTGTGTCTCATCGAAATCCAAACACGTGTTGCGGCGATTTCATTTGATCGGAGAGATCATTGAAAGAGGAGACGTCACCTGAGAGCGTGTGGACTCTCAAGACAATATTGCGAGATCCATTTACTAAAGCGTTAACACAACAACAGTTTGATCGTCACTTAGAGAGATGGGTATGAGATACCACGGCGATTGGCTTTAGTGCAAGTGGGAGATTGAAAGTATTATGCATACAAGCCATCATATATGATGATAAAGCATATCTTGTGTAATCAATCTTATTTATTTATTAATAAAAGAATTATTTATTAAAGGCATTTATTATCTACATGGTCTTTGTTTTAATAATATGTGATAAACCCATAGTTTTAAGCAACGCTTTTAGAATAATGATGATGATCATTCTAATGAGATCTAAATTCTTAGAAAGCTTAAAACTAAAATAGTTCCCAATCATTGAATTACTAAATTGGGAATTAGTGAATCCTGATAGATTGGTACATATCGTTGCTTGCTCATTGGATGAGGATGATAGATCTCATGATCATTTGTGTGGAGACACTAAAAGCAAGTATGTAGGTGCTTATTATAGAATAAGTTCACCGAGCGCGACTCGCTAAGGAATACCTAATGGAGTTTTACTTACCGTCGATAGGAATTCAGTAGTGATAGTAATACAAATGATTCTTAGACTTGAGATCATCATAGTATCTTATATATAATGAATTACACTTTGACTTATTCCTTAAGACTCTTAGAGTATATCAAAGGGTATGCTTGGGTGTAATAAGTTATATATGAAGATAATGAATGATCAATAAAGAATCTACCACTTCTAGTAAAAAAGGAGTGATGTCCTATGTGATTCGATAAATGACAACCCGTAAATCCTTGGCGAGGTGGAATGAAATTAGAAAGTAGTTTCTAATTTGCATTCATTAGGAGTTGTTCATTTAGGAATCGAAATACATATAATTAAATAAAATAAGACTTGACGATAATTCCATGTCTTTATATTTAATTGGGACATTGTATGGTGGAAGGATTGAATTATACGGTAACTATTTACTCAAAGGTTCTTTTATGATTAATGTTGAAATCTATATTATCCGGAAAGTCCGTTGATCGCTAGGGAGGCTTATCCTATTGTAGAATAAATATTATTTATTTAAATAAATTATTTGTTTAATTTATTTATTTAAATGAGATTAGAATTGTTCTAATTGATTTATTCACAACCTTTAATATGGAGAACCTAAAGGGTCACACCATAAAAGGAAGAATAATTATTTAAGAAGTTAATGGCATAATTGTAATAATATATTTAAGTATATTTAATTTAATCTATGGTGATAGAATAAATTAAATAGCTTAATATTTATTATTTAATATTTTAGAAATATTAAATATAAATTAATAAGAGGAGTCTTATTAATATTATTATAATTATTATTATTTTAATTTCTAAAAGGTTTAGGAATTAATTTAATATTAGTACTCTCATTTATTCCTAATTGGATTAGGAAAGAAAATTAGTTAAAGGAGTTTAATTAATTTCCCCTAATAGGATTAGGGAGCCCATTTAATTAAAAGAGTTTAATTAAATAAATAATACCTTATTTTAATTAAAATAGGGTTACATGATATCTTTATAAGAGGAGTCTTACATTAGATATCTAAAATATACGTAATTCCAAGATTTGAGAGAACACCCCTTTTCTTATTCTGATAGGAAAAACTAGGGTTTGAGCCAAATCCCTTCTTCTTGAAAAATTCCTCTTCCTTGGTGGATCACCTATAGAGGCCATACACTTGGGTGGCTTACATTGATCAAAGGAAGGAATCTACCCGGAGATTCAAGGAGATCGCGGAGAAGTAGGAGGTGAACTCGTACATGAGGAAGCTCGTTTCTACAAGGGTATGATTTCGTAATTTCTTATTCTTCGTTTAATTAATAATATGCATAAAGGATGATCCGGGTAATTGGTTTGTGAAAAATTTTAAAATCTGATTTTATCTCGCTTCCGCTAAATTTTGCAATTTGATTGCTACTTTGATTTTCATAAAACCTAACAGTTCTTGGTTTGGAACTTAGCTTACATTGAAGAGCATCGTCTTAGATTTTTGGAACATTTTGAATCATTCCAATCGGAGTTCGGATGCAAGAGTTATGATCGTTGTACCAACGGACGTCGAACGTCATGGTTTTGGGTGGTCATTTGCATAGCAGTAACTTCCAGATCAATTTCAGCCTTCATCCGCCCAGAATTTCTCAATCCTCAAAGAATGAAAGTTGTAGATCTCGTCGATATCTTCGATTTGGTAGGTGGCAGGCCCCGTAACTCCTCCCGAATCAAAAGTTATGGCCGTTTTCCCAAAGGACGTCGGAGCAGAAAATGTCAGAACTTGGGGCCAGCGCCTGGGCGCCAAAAATAGGCCTATGCCCAGAGCCGGGGCGCTGGGGAGCAGTGTCTGAGTGTCAAGCCCAGCGCTGGGGCACTGGGGAAGAGGTTGGTTGCGGCTTGGACGCGTTTTGGGTGAATTTCGATTCCTTTTTGACTCCAAATTGGATTGGGTTTGTTCCTAAGCTCAAAATTGGACTTGTAATCTATAAATACTTGATGAAAGGCATAAAATAAAGGGAGATTACATAGCTTAGCTTAGATAAAACACTCCATTAGATTAGAACATGAACCTTAGTTCTTATTAGTTTTGGAGATTGAAGTAACTTAGAGATCATTGAAGATCAAGAGCAAGAGCAAGAGGGGAGCATCAGATTTGCTGACAAAAGATTTTATTCTCTTCACTTATCATACTTTTATCTTTTAATGTTTATTCAGTTGTGGATTCTTGGTTTTAATTCATTAATTATGAACTAACTCTTTTATTAAGATTTCAACTGAACCTTTTATGTCTATAAATTAGTTATTTGATTTATTCCAATTATTTGTGTCAAAGTGAATTGTTTATCTTGTCTTGTGCATATTGATTAATTATCTGATCAGTAATTACCTTGTTACTCTAGAAGGAATTGAAAGGGGAATTCTAGGGTTAGAACTGGGCATGGTAACATGTAACTTAGTTATTTGCATGGTGAATAATTAGGTTTGTGAATTGAATGAAAATATATATTCACCACATGTAATACATAAGGAATTGGAATTAAAGGAGTTTAATTCAATTATTTTGCATAGGAATATAACAAGATTAATCTGGATTAAATAGAAGGCAATTGATCACTTGGAAAAGGACTTTTGGCATTTGAGAATTCCTGTTAACAATTCAGTAGGCATAATAATTGGGATAATTGGATAATTGATTTATAATTCATAATTGGGGATATTGAAGTCTTAATCTTTATTTATTTAAATTCATTCGTTAAAATCTTAGTTTTAATTAGTTAATTTAGTTTTTTTAATTAGAAAAATCACGATTTGAGATTGTTTAAATAAAATTAGTTTGGTTAAGAATTAGTACTTGGTGATTTTTATTAAATAATTTCTCGTGGGAACGATACTCTATTTTCACTTTATTACTTGTTGACTGTGTATACTTGCACGTATTCATTGATTGCGAAATCGATCAACAAGTTTTTGGCGCCGTTGCCGGAGAATTAGTTTAATATTTTTTTACCAATATTAATTTCAATCAAATTAGTCTTAATTTAAACATTTTTATTTTTATTTTTAATTCTCTTCTTATATTTCTCTCATTTTAGGTACCATGGATGACTTTAAGTATTAATGGCCATACACGAACGTGACTCAACCAAGGGGGATAGAGATTGACAGACTCGCGACACTTTCCGCAATGTCAGCACAAATTAAAGAACTTTCGAGGAAGTTGGACGTTATCGCATCCCAACAGAGTCGAAGGATGACAGTTATGTGTGACTATTGTGCTGGCAATCACCCGAGTAATCAATGCACCATCAATCTTGGGCCGGTATAGTATGGTGGTAACTACCTCAATCAGTATGCATATGATAATTATGAACAAGTTTGGGGGTATCACCCGGATTTTTCATGGAGCTACAACTATCAAGACCAATACTCTACTCCAAATCCAACATACACGCCGGAATTCTCATATCAACCTCTATTAAAAGAAGAAAATTCAAGGTTGGAGGAATTGTGGTCCAAGTTCGAGGAGAGAGAGATTAATCAAACGGGGTCAATTCTAAATCTTGCGGATCAGATAGAGCAAATGACCAAAGTCATAAACAACCTTCCTCCAAACACTTGGCTTTATGACATGGATGACGAAATTGATGAAGTGCCCGAACCAAATCTACAACTGGATGAGACACGAGATGTTGAAAAAGAGGAGACAAGTAGGGATAATGAAAATAAGGTCGGTGAAGAACTAACTATGATTACCAACGAGGAGGAGCCGATGTTATTAGTGCCCCAAGTTCCTTCTCCGCCAAAGTTCAAGAATCCGGTTAGATTTTCAAAACCATGTCGTACTCCTTGTGACGTAAAAGCGAGTAAAACTTCGAAGCCATGGTTCAATGTGTTGGAGAAGATAGAAGAAGATATTGTTGTGTCTGACAAGCCTCAATGCCAAAATCTATTCGCAGACACAATGGAAAAAACACCTAGATGTTGGACGTTCTTTAATGTGATCTTATCTAAACAAAGCATGCTAGGTGACTTTAATACAATGGCTATCATAAATGGGAACCTACCAAAAGCTATATTATTTTCGATGGATGGAGGGTTCCTCAACTTTCGAAGAGGAATTGGATAGCATTGACCAGACAAAGTCAGGCTGAAAGACTATAAATCAATGAATCGGGAGGCAACCCAGAATTTTATATTTATATGCTTTACTAGTTTATTTAGTAGATAGGAATTAATTTGCTTAGTAAGTTCTCTTATAATCTAATACATGTTGTCTCTCTTCATTGCAGGTATTGGAGGTTCAATGGATAGGAAAATGATCGTCGCTACCATCGCCACCAAAGACTTCACGCTTTAGTGATTACGGGAAGTTCTCTTCACTTATCGCTATATTCTTACAATGAGGACATTGTAATTGCTAAGTTTGGGGAGAGTTTAGTTTAGTTCGTTATTGCATGTTTAGTTTCATGTTTATGTTATGTTATTTTGCATATGTTGTTAATATAGTTTAGGTTCATTATAAAAAAAAAAATCAAAAATTCAAAAATAATAGTTAGTTACTTTGTTCATTTTGCATAAGTCCAGCGGTTTGTTATAGTTAAGTTTATTTTGGCCAATGATGAGATTAGAATTGGGTAGACAAGTATAATATTGACTATTAGAGCTTTGATGTGATTTCTTGTTATGAATTGAATCTTTTTCATTTGAAACTAGTATAATAATGATATACAAAGAAAACAACTTGTTGATTGATTGAGTTTAAATTGATACATAATGGGACTCTAAAGGATAATGCTAGTTTGAATGAAAGAATGACAAGAATAAGTAGTGATGACTAAAGTTAGACAAGAACCTAAGTTTGGGGGAATATATGTGGGGTATATAAGCTTTTAAAAAGAAAAGAAAAGAAAACATGTTGAGTCTTGTGGTGGGTTGAGGAGAAACACTCCCCATAAACACAAGCGTGAGATGGAGCGTAAAACGCACTCACCAACCATCTATCAAAAGAAAAAGAAAAGGGAAATAATCACGGGAAAAGAGCAAAAAGCCCCCGTGTAAAAAAAAGAGAAGGAAGAAAAGAAAATATAAGTATCCTGCATGTACCCTTGAATTTGGTTGAGTTTAATTTTAGTTGAATCGTGCCTATCTTTGAGATTTCTTGAGTTTACACTTTATGATGCCTTCGAAGAGACTTGTTATGTGTTAAATTTGATTTTATATCAGTTAGCATAGTTGTTGAGCACACACACGCACTATACCAGTAATAACAGTTTAAGACTTGATGATTGACTAGGAAATTGTTGATTAGTTTTGATATGAAGTATTGTCGTGTTTGCTTGATTGCTCTAAGGTCGAGTGAATAGATTTGATTCTATCAAATACTGCTGAATTCGTAGGCATATAGATTAGTTGCATTTCATTGCATTGCATTACATTATGTTGTGTTACTTGGGGACAAACAACAGTTTAAGTTTGGGGGTATTTGACAAGTGAATTTTATATACACTTATCCGGTATCTTTTACTTGAATTAGTTGCTTATATTTATGTGTCTTAGTTACTTTTCATGCATTTTTGTGTTTATTTTGTAGGTTATACGTTTGGGAGCGGTGTGAGCGACTATTGGTAAGGAAAAGCAAAGAAAACGCAAAGAAAAGTAAACCGGACATCATTTGGGCTTTCATGTTTACTTCATGTTCTTGGTTTGGATCTTAGCTTACATTGAAGAGCATCGTCTTAGCTTTCTGGAACATTTTGAATCATTCCAATCGGAGTTCGGATGCAAGAGTTATGATCGTTGTACCAACGGACGTCGAACGTCATGGTTTTGGGTGGTCATTTGCGTATCAGTTACTTCCAGCTCAATTTCAGCCTTCATCCGCCCAGAATTTCTCAATCCTCAAAGAATAAAAGTTGTAGATCTCGTCGATATCTTCGATTTGATAGGTGGTAGGCTCCGTAACTCCTCCCGGAACAAAGGTTATGGCCGTTTTCCCAAAGGATGTGGGAGCAAAAAATGTCAGAACTTGGGGCCAGCGCCGGGGCGCCCAAAATAGGCCTATGCCCAGCGCCGGGGCGCTTGGGAGCAGTGTCTAAGCGTCAAGCCCAGTGCTGGGGCGCTAGGGAA
This sequence comes from Panax quinquefolius, assembly GCA_020205615.1. NCBI lineage: Eukaryota > Viridiplantae > Streptophyta > Magnoliopsida > Apiales > Araliaceae > Panax > Panax quinquefolius. The sequence goes on along the minus strand of CM035174.1, from coordinate 52,845,488 downwards.
GAGGTTGGTTGTGGCTTGGACGCATTTTGGGCGAATTTTGACACCTTTTTGACTCCAAATTGGATTGGGTTTGTTCCTAAGCTCAAAATTGGACTTGTATTCTATAAATACTTGATGTAAGGCATAAAATAAAGAGAGATTACATAGCTTAGCTTAGATAAAACACTCCATTAGATTAGAACATGAACCCTACTTCTTATTAGTTTTGGAGAATGAAGCAACTTCGAGATCATTGAAGATCAAGAGCAAGAGGGGAGCATCAGATTTGCTGACAACAAATTCTATTCTCTTCTCTTATCATAATTTTATCTTTTAATGTCTATTCAGTTGTGGATTCTTGGTTTTAATTCATTAATTGTGAACTAACTCTTTTATTAAGATTTCAACTGAACAATTTATGTCTATAAATTAGTTATATGATTTATTCCAATTATTTGTGTCAAAGTGAATTGTTTATCTTGTCTTGTGCTTATTGATTAATTATCTGATCAGTAATTACCTTGTTACTCTAGAAGAAATTGAAAGGGGAATTCTAGGGTTAGAACTGGGCATGGTAACATGTGACTTAGTTATTTGCATGGTGAATAATTAGGTTTGTGAATTGAATGGAAATATCTATTCACCGCATGCAACACATAAGGAATTGGAATTAAAGGAGTTTAATTCAATTATTTTGCATAGGAATATAGCAAGATTAATCTGGATTAAATAGAAGGCAATTGATCACTTGGAAAATGACTTTTGGCATTTGAGAATTCCTGTTAACAATTCAGTAGGCATAATAATTGGGATAATTGGATAATTGATTTATAATTCATAATTGGGGATATTGAAGTCTTAATCTTTATTTATTTGAATTCATTCATTAAAATCTTAGTTTTAATTAGTTAATTTAGTTTTCTTAATTAGAAAAATCATGATTTGAGATTTTTTAAATAGAATTAGTTTGGTTAAGAATTAGTACTTGGTGATTTTTATTAAATAATTCCTCGTGGGAACGATACTCTACTTTCACTTTATTACTTGTTGACCGTGTATACTTGCATGTATTCATTGATTTCGAAATCGATAAACAATATACGTGTTCGACACAAGTTGTGAGAACCTGATCCCCATGAAATAGAGAAAGGAGGAGATGAATTCATGAAGGGGGAATCGAACCCCATATTTTAATGCCCAAAGAGGGATGACAACCCAATCGCCTTCGGGATGCCAGAACATCATTTCATCCGGTTCTGGCACCCGAAGCTTGTACTCTTTGGGAATGTTGAATAAGGTTCGGATATCAGAAAGTTGAAATAAGTTGACGGTCGATTTGGTGTTGATGTGGGAGAAATCATTTTTGGAAGAGTAAACGCTTCGAATTTTGGTCTCGATACTGACCGAAGTAGAGGGAATTGAAGAGTTGGCTACTTCAGACGGTGGTTGTGACGCCCCCAAAATAGGTATACATCACCCATTCTGAGTTGTCAATATATGGTACAGAAACAACTACGACTTTATTATTACAACATATAAACTGTGAGTTTAAATACAGATATTGCCATCTAGACAATATTCACAAGCAAATAAATCCCCATCATAATTATTGATACATTATTTTACTAAAATGGTGAGGACTGCTAAACAACTCTCTCTAGAACCTTCATTCCATACCCCACTAGTACTCGCTACATTCTCGCCTCCCGAGAAGAAAAATGGAACAACAAGGAAAAGGGTGAGCTCAACTAGCCCAAAAAAGAATATTATGACTAAGATAATATACAACAAATTATCGTTAGTCTTCAACAGGAAAAATCTAATAGAATACAATAGACAACAAGTTTTAAATCAATATTCGCAAATGAAATAATAATTCATTAGAAGAGTTAAGTAGAGAATGCAAACTACTATCTTCTATGTATGAATTTAAAAGTTCATCGCTCTATCTTTTATCCTCAGTAACATCAATCAATATACATCTGGAATCAAATATTCATCTTTGCACTACAGGCCAAAGATATTCATCAGTTGGTCATGTTCATCTAAACACCTGTTCATCTTTGAACTACGGGCCAAAGATATTCATCAGAAATCATTCATCTTTGCACTACAGGCCAAAGATATTCAATAATATCATCATTTAAGACTGAGGATGATGAAAAATATTTTTAAATAAACGAATCCAGTGAAACAAAATGACAATGATTAAGGATTAAGGATTCGTACTTTGTTTTATCCATGTCCAAAAATACCTCAAAAATAATCATAGTGGTGTAAAATTCAAGAATGATCAAAACATGGATACAATCAAAGCTAGTATTCGTATTAGATATTTTGGATGAAAAGGAAAATTTTCATTTTTTCGATGAATAGTCTCAGTATTCGTGAATAAGATCAGATATCGTGAATAAAGGTCGATACGTGAATAGTAACTCTCACACTAAAAGTTCCAAAATTGATTAAAAGTTCAGATTAATACTTGATAATCATGATATTAGAATAAATAATATCATTAAAAAAATATCCTTTACCTCGAAAGATCAAGATTTCTTTAGGTGAAACACCTAATATAAAGGCTATGACTTAAACTTGCAATCAGTATAGCAATACTCAAAGTATACTCAAAATACTCACAAGAATACGCCGATAATATAGAGAGAAAAACTTCGCTTTACGGTGTGATTTTCAATTCTAACCTAAGCACCCTATTTATAGGAAAATGCTTAGAACACCAAAGTAGAAAATTTAATATAATAATAATATATATATACAAATTTGTCTACGCACCTAGAACCATCTGAATTCAGCAACTTGCATGTGTTTAATGAGGCTAACCAAACACAAAAACGTTTTTGTTAATTAAAACAATTAAAACTTCCAAAAATCAATTATTTCGGAGCTTCAGAACTTAAATAATTCATAATAAATAGCTCTTTTATCAGAAAAATTCAAAACTCGCGATTTTCTATAGGAAATTCCATTATCTACAACTTTGCAGAAGAAAGTGTTTCCAAATTCCAAACAGAAATTGACCAAAATCCACAAACGGGCGATTTACAGTGCTATAATCAAATTTCATCGAATAAATGGGGTCCAATTTACATGTTTAACATGTTTTAAACATTTATTGCAACAAAAATACTCTTCCTCCTCGATACTCATATATCCCACATTCATTGTAAAAAATATCACCATTATTATATTATTAAAATATAATAATATATTTAAATGAATTATTTTATCGTAAAAGATAAAATTTCAATTTTCAACAATTGTCACATTAAAATTTTCTCCATATATATCCACATAAAATCAATATTTTTCTCATCATATGAATCAATAATTAATTATTCACAAATAATATTATGAAATCACAATATTGACAACCGTGCAGCTCCCAAAAAAGAGGGCTTTCCAATAAGAATTTCTCCTTACTAAATACAAGCAATTAGGTGACCAAACCTCTCTTTGATGTAAACTTTCTAGACATTGCCAATAATGTTATCTAATAATATTATTCAGATAATATGAATTATTGCTTCGATAATGAAAAATATCGTAGTAATGACAATTATTGAAACAACAAAGAATATAAAATATCAACGCAAAGAATTATTAAATCAATAAAATAATTGAGCATTAAATCATCAGTAACCATTATTGAGTAGTGCCTTCTTACGTAAGAATCAATAATTGGTGCAATACTGCAGTGCTACCGTGTGTTTTAACCAATTTAGTATTTTAACAAGATTAATCTGTAAATAACTACGCCAAGTTATTTTTAAACAACTTATATTTGTCGCTTTCTTCATCCAATCGCTTTCCATTATGGGGCCCACAAAAGATCACGCTACGTCAGCATTTAATATTCCCCAACAATACGAATATTCCACGACCAAACGAATATTCCCAACAATAATGAATATTATAGAACCACTTGCTTATTCAAATATTTGCGTATTTTACCCATAACTATCCACATTAATCAAATCAACCCTTACTATTCCAAAATAATAAATAGAGGAAAATAAATTTTATTTATTAATAATTTGGGGTCTTACAACCTCCCTTCCTTATAAAATTTCGTCCTCGAAATTGACGTACGTACCTGGTGTTTCAAAAAGGTGAGGATACCTCGCTTTCATTTCTGTTTCCAATTCCCTGGTCATTTCTTCTATAGCATGATTCCTCCACAAAACTTTAACTTGTGGTATGACCTTTCTTGGCGTAGGGACATGCTCCTTCCTATCCAAGATCTTGACAGTACCTCCTCATACGTTAAGTCTTCTGGCTATCTCGTCCTGGTTCTAACTCTATAACGTGATTCGGGTCTTTCACATATTTACTTAAGGGCATATATGTGAAACACATTATGAACACGAGAGACATACTTTGAGGTAACGTGAGTCGATAGGCTACATTTCCTACTCGGTCAAGAATTTGAAATGGACCAATAAATCGTGGATTGAGCTTTCCTCTCTTCCCAAATCTTGTAACTCCCTTCCATGGAGCAACTCGCAACAATACATGTGTTAGGTTTGTAATATTCATGAACGCAATCAAATTGCAAAAATTAAGCGGAAGCGAGATAAATCAGAGTTTAAAAAATTTACAAACCATATACCCGGATCACCCTTTATGCACAATTATTAATTAAACGAAAAAGATGAATAAGAAACATACCCTTGAAGATTCGAGCTTCCTCAGGTACAAGTTCACCTCCAATCCTTTTCGCGTTCAACTTGAATCCACCGGGTTTGGTTCCTTCCTTTGATCAACGTTAGCCACCCAAGTGTTTGGCCTCTAGAGGTGATCCACCAAGGAAGAAGAAGGATTCAAGAAGATGGGTGGTCAAGCAAACCCTAGTTTTTCTAACTCTATAGAAAAGAGCGCATTCCAACAAATTGAATTATCACATTAGTCTTGATATCCGATATAAGACTCTTCTTATAAAGATATCAACTAACCCTATTAAAATAAGGTATTATTTAATTAAACCTTTTAATTAAAAAAGGGGCTCCCTAATCTTATTAGGGATAATTAATTAAACTCCTTTAACTAATTTTCCTTCCTAATCCAATTAGGAATAAATGAGAGTACTTATATTAAATTAATTCCTAAACTCTTTTAGAAATTAAAATAATAATAATAATTATAATAATATTAATAAGACTCCTCTTATTAATTTATATTTAATATTTCTAAAATATTAAATAATAATATTAAGCTATTTAATTTATTCTATCACCATAGATTAAATTAAATATACATAACATATTATTACGATTATGCCATTAACTTCTTAAATAATTATTCTTCCTTTTATGGTGTGACCCTTTAGGTTCTCCATATTAAACCTATTGTGAATAAATCAATTAGAATAATTCTAATCTTATTTAAATAAATAAATTAAACAATTAATTTATTTAAATAAATAATATTTATTCTACAATAGTGATAAACCTCCCTAACGATCAACGACTTTCCGTATAATATAGATTTCAACATTAATCATAAAAGAACCTTTGAGTAAATAGTTATCGTGACAATTCAATCCTTCTACCATACAATGTCCCAATTAAATATAAGACATGGAATTACCGTCAAGTCTTATTTTATTTAATTATATGTATTTCACTCTTAAATGCACAACTCCAAATAATGCAAATTAGAAACTCCTTTCTAATTTCATTCTCCTTAACCAAGGACTACTTTGGGTTGTCATTTATCGAATCACATAGACATTTCTCTTCTTTTAATAGAAGTGGTAGATTCTTTATCGATCATACATTATCTCCATGTACAACTTATTATACCCAAGCATACCGCTTTGATATACCCTAAGGGTCTTAAGGAATAAGTCAAAGTATAACTCATCATACACAAGATACTATGATGATCTCAAGTCCAAGGATTACTTGTACTACTATCACTACAGAATTCCTATCGACAGCAAGTAAAACTCCATTAGGTATTCCTTAGCGAGCCACGCTCAATGAACTTATTCTCTAATAAACACCTACATACTTGCTTTAGTGTCTCCACACAAATGATCATGGGATCAATCATCCTCATCCAACGAGCAAGAACGATGTACCAATCTATCCTGATTCACTAATACCCAATTTAGTAATCCAATGATTGGGAACTATTTTAGTTTTAAGCTTTTTAAGAATTTAGATCTCATTAGAATGATCATCATCATTATTCTAAAAGCATTGCTTAAAACTATGGGTTTATCACATATTATAAAACAAAGATCATGTAGATAATTAAAAGCCTTTAATAAATTAATACTTTTTATTAATAAATGAATAAGATTGTTACAAAGTATATGCTTTATCATCAAACATGATTGGCTTGTGTGAATACTACTTTCAATCTCCCACTTGCACTAAAGCCAATCGTCATGGTATCTCATACTCTTCTTCTCTAAGTGACGATTATCCCGCATTGTTGATAAGCTTTAGTTAATGGATATGTAATGTTGTTCATGAGAGTCCACTATCTCTATAGTGATTTCCCATCTTTCAATGATTCTAATAATCAAATGCAAGTGCCACAACACATGTTTAGATCCAAGATGAGACTTAGAAACTATTCCTAGTTCTGTAATAAACTTTTAATCCAAATAATCAACTTGCAGCTTCATTTATAGCTATATACTTTGTCTTTATCACTAAACCAAAGAACTCTTTTGTCGTTTGGAACCTTTCCAATTCATCGCACCACCGCTCAAGGTAACCCTTTACCTTAAAGTGGATTTTTCTGTCGCTTGGTCCGTCTCAAAAACTTGAGTTTGTTAAGCCCTTTAGTTTTAATTAAGACCCACCATGAATATGATCACATCCTTAGTGCTTAAGTAAGCACTTTAAGATGTTTTTCACGCACTATAGTGAACTTCTCTATAATATGACCGATCAACATCGTGTCTCGTACATTTCATTGCATACATGATTGTCACTCATGCGACCTCTCTTTTTCGTGAGTCTGTGGGGACTATTAAGAGAGATACACTCCATAGCTCATCGACATGAGACATCTCTTGAGTTTGCCATGCTAAACGACTTTAGCATCAAATGAATATACGCTCCTTGGGTTAAGTCGAGCATCCTCTTGTATCTATCTATATAGATTTTATCCCCAATTAAGATACTCTTCCCAAACCATTCATGGAGGAATGTTTAGACAACTTTATCTTTACTGATTGTAGCATTGGTATGTCATTCCTTATCCGTAGTATATCAACATATAGTACTAGGAATGTCACGATGCTCCCACTGACCCTTTTGTACACACTAGGTTCATTCTTATTTTTGATAAAATCAAACTCTTTTGATTGCCTCATCAAAACGAATGTTCCATATTTGAGAAACTTGCTTCAATCCATTTCTCTGAGTGTCTACAACACTTACCTCATCGTATGTAACTAGATCATCATCTTCTATGATGTGTACCTCATCATCATCATCTATGATGAATCCATACCTCCTAGGTATCTTCGATACTATTCCAGATTTATGATTCGGTTGTGGTACAATAGGTCTATCTACAGGTTCCTCTTATTTGACTTATAGTGTTTTGTGGATCATGAACTCTTCAAGATCTATAATCCTCCCACTAGCCCCTTCAATGATAAACACCTTTATCTTAGAAGGCAGCGTGTTTCGTAACAAACACCTTTTGCTAAGTAGAATTATAGAACATATACCCTAAACTTACTTTAGGATGTCCCACAAATCTGTACTTATCAAATTTTGTCCCAAGCTTATCCTTTTGAAACCTTTTCACATAAGTTGGAACCCCTTATCTTAACAAACTTAAGATTAGGAATCCTCCCTGTCCATAACTTTTATGGAGTCTTGGGGCCGGATTTTGAGGTTACCATTTTCGTAGATATGCAGCCATTTCTAGGACATTATCCCGTAAGGATACCGGAATGCTCAGTAAAATCATTTTGGACCGCACTATGTTCAACAAGGTATGATTTTTCCTTTCGTATACATCAATCAATTATTACGTATCATGAGGTGTCCATTATGAGAAAAACCATTTGAGATGATCTAGAAACTTATCAGACAAGTATTTATTCCTCGATCTAATCAAAGAATCTTAATACATTTGCCAATTTGTTTCACTTTTGAATTCTTTGAACCTTTCAAATAATTCACACTTGTATTTCAAAGAAATACACACATTCAACTCTTTGAATGATCATCTCCTTTTCTTATACTAGTTTGTTCAATTTACAAAATAATTTTTCACGTAAGTCAAGTATACAAAATCCATTAAGTAATCTATCATTTCTATACACTAAACATTATTATTATAAATAGAACAACAATTGTTCTTAATTATAATACCAAAAATTTTATTGTCCAACAATAAAATGGAAATAATGTTTCTAACAAGAATTGGAATACAATAACAACTTATCGACTTAATAGATTTGCCTCAGGCATTGCTAAACTATAAGTTTCTATGGCTAATATGGCAACCTTTGCTACATTTCCCACATTAGGATTACTTATATTTGTTTAGCTTTCTACTTCGCTTGGTCCTTCATAAATCTATATTTATGATAACCAAAATCGGTATCCAATACCCAAGTAGAACCTCGACTTAAAGAAAAAATTATTTCAATCATGAACAAAAATCAGATTGTAACCAAACTTCACTAAGCTTCTTTGGTTAGCCTCTGCAAGATGCTTCTCGCAGCTTTCTTTCCAAAGGTCCAAAGCTTATTGCGGTGGAAGCAAACTCCTTTGCTATCCGTGATCGCTTTTGTTCTTATTATCCTTTGTTTACGCCTTTCTGCTTACCTTCTTTGAATCGCTCTTCTTTCGTAAGATCCTTTGGCCCCTACCAAGAAGACTTGATCTTTCTTGGTTGAAAAATGACTCTCAACATTTTCAACATGTTAAGCAAATCAAATGAGGTCGATATCTAGCTTGTTCATATGAAAAATCACAACAATTGTGAAAGGAGTCCGAGAGTGAGTTCAAGATCAAATCTTGCTCAACTCTCCATCCATGACATAAAAAAACTCGTTGTCCTAATTGATCAATCAAATTGATAATGTTAAGGACTTTTATCTATATCAGTAGTGTCATCTGGTCATTCTAGATCTAAGAGCTCCTTAGATATCCGATATCTATCGGTCCCCATTTTCCTCACCATCAACTACTTGATGTGCGGGAATATAGTAGAAACATCCATAGTTTCATCTTCGATCGAAGCTCATTACTTTCATAGATGCGAGCATGATGCATTGAGCCAATCATGCATCATCTTGCCACTTTCTAAAAGTAGCAATGTCTTCCTCGAGGCATTGGTTCGCAACCATTGCGAGGATAGATGTATTAAGGACATAAGATAACTTTTCAAATGCATGAGAACTATTCTCAAATTCCTTAACCAATCTGCTTAATACTGGTTTGGTTAAATAACATCTAATATGTTTCGCAGTTGATAGTAATTTAGACATTGTAAAATTCTCAGAAATGAATTTGTAATTAACAACATTTTAACATACATTCTTTTATTAATTACCAAAATAAATTAGGTCTTGTTTTAAATTGGTATCTCCCACTATTTTCTTCAAACTATATTACCTCACTTATATAGTTCTAAGAAAAATTAAATTAAAGATTTGCTAGTGAGAATAAGGATCCCATTTCAAATGTATATAGCCTTGTGGTGACACAACAAACTATATATAAATAAATAGGTAGACAACTTTTGTCAATTACATCAACTATGCAACTCTTTTCTTTTGCCTCTTAGATTATTTTGATCAAGTGGTGGCACATCCGAATCAAAATTATCCAAGTTAAGTCCAACCTAGCACTCCATATATTCAAAAAGAAAAATATCATCCTTGTGGTGACACAACAAAACAATATTGTTCAATTTTCTTTATAAGCATCAAATGTGATAAATTAACATCTTAAATACTTAATACTTGCCTTGTGGTGACACAACAAACTCATATTAAATATTTAATACTCTATTAATTTTATCATGCTAGAAGGCTTACGTTCGATATTCCAAATATCTTTGAACGCTAGGACTTAATATAAAAAAATTGAGGGTTTGTTATTAATTTGTCTCATCTTGTTTAGCGCATGCATTTACATATATATATATAAATACGCGTCATATTAATGAACATGCGAAGCATGTTTGCATAATATATAATATATATAGTATAAGCATGCACATATAGAATACTATATTCTACCCGGATTGATTATGGACTTTTATTCTAGTTTGGTTCACTAGAGCCACCAAGTGAACCAAAAGGTCAAACCCTGGGGTGCAAGAATTAATATTTAAATATAACTATTACATTTAAACCCAGGCTCCATTATAAACGGGTCTTCAAGCACTCCTTGCTCCTTGATCTCCAATTCTTCAAAATTAATTATATCTATTCCTATTACCAAACTAATTAAAATAAATAGAAACCTTGATCAGCAGTCAAGGGGAAGTACATAGGAGGGAGATAGAATTTACATTCGTAAAAATTAGAGAAGACGAGTACACGCAGAACCCATTTAATAAAAATCCATACATTCATGCATCCAACTAAAATAAAATCCAATCACATCGTCAATAGTCCATAATCAATCCCATTTATTATCATACACATCATCATATGCATCAATAAATAACATTCATCTTATGAATAATAAATATTTAATATATATATTGATATCATTTAATGGGCAAATTTAGTTAGTATAAAATTTAATTTTGAATCAAAATAAACTCCTTTATTTTAATCCAAATTTAAATCAAAATAAAACTATTTTATTTTAATTTATCCAATTTTGAATAAAATAAACTATTTTATTTTAATCAAAATTTTAATCAAAATAAACTCCTTTATTTTAATTAATTATGGAATCTAATTCCATGTAAAAAAAAACTCCTTTATTAAAGGAAACACTTGATTCTCTTTCCTATTCACAAATAAACTCCTTTATTTTGAATAATATGAAATCTTATTTCATATCTAAATAAACTCCTTTAATTAAGGAAATTAGGATTCTCTTTCCTATTCACAAATAAACTCTTTATTTTTGAATAATATGAAACTTATTTCATATCTAAATAAACTCCTTTATTTAAGGAAACATATAATCCAATTTCAACTCCAATTAGTTATCATAGAATCCAATTCTAACTCTAATTAGTTAAGATGAAATTTAATTTTAAAATTAAAATAAACTTTTATTTTAATTATAAAATTATTAAGAATGATATATATATATATATATATATAATCGTATTATATATTATATATAATATACTAACTTTTACGCCCGGTTTATAGAAAGTTTCAAAAGGAGTCAATCAAACCTTTAAAAGTATAACCTTTTTAATTTTTAAAAGGTTAATCACTTGGTATGATTTTTATATATATATATATATAGAAATCATGTGGGAATATAAGGAACGGATACCTCAATAGATCAACCTTTTGAAAAAAAATGTGATACCTCAACAGATCCCAACAGTTCGCGAAATTCAACAGGATTTCGGAATTAAATTTTTTTTTTTAAATAAATTTCACACAACAAAATATGCCCAATTAAATTATTCTAAACACATATCAATATACATATCAAATTTAAACAATTAATAATTCGCATAAAGGTTTGGCTCTGATGCCACTGTTAGGTTTGTAATATTCATGAACGCAATCAAATTGCAAAAATTAACCGGAAGCGAGATAAATCATAGTTTAAAAAATTTACAAACCATATACCCGGATCACCCTTTATGCACAATTATTAATTAAACGAAAAAGATGAATAAGAAACATACCCTTGAAGATTCGAGCTTCCTCAGGTACAAGTTCACATCCAATCCTTTTCGCGTTCAACTTGAATCCACCGGGTTTGGTTCCTTCCTTTGATCAACGTTAGCCACCCAAGTGTTTGGCCTCTAGAGGTAATCCACCAAGGAAGAAGAAGGATTCAAGAAGATGGGTGGTTGGCTAAACCCTAGTTTTTCTATCTCTATAGAAAAAGAGCGTACTCTCCAACAAATTGGAATTATCACATTAGTCTTGATATCTGATATAAGACTCTTCTTATAAAGATATCAACTAACCCTATTAAAATAAGGTATTATTTAATTAAACCCTTTTAATTAAAAAAAGGGGCTCCCTAATCTTATTAGGGATAATTAATTAAACTCCTTTAACTAATTTTCCTTCCTAATCCAATTAGGAATAAATGAGAGTACTTATATTAAATTAATTCCTAAACTCTTTTAGAAATTAAAATAATAATACTAATTGTAATAATATTAATAAGACTCCTCTTATTAATTTATATTTAATATTTCTAAAATATTAAATAATAATATTAAGCTATTTAATTTATTCTATCACCATAGATTAAATTAAATATACATAACATATTATTACGATTATGCCATTAACTTCTTAAATAATTATTCTTCCTTTTATGGTGTGACCCTTTAGGTTCTCCATATTAAACTGGTTGTGAATAAATCAATTAGAATAATTCTAATCTTATTTAAATAAATAAATTAAACAATTAATTTATTTAAATAAATAATATTTATTCTACAATAGGGATAAGCCTCCTAATGATCAACGACTTTCCGGATAATATAGATTTCAACATTAATCATAAAAGAACCTTTGAGTAAATAGTTACTGTACAATTCAATCCTTCCACCATACAATGTCCCAATTAAATATAAGATATGGAATTACCGGCACAAGTCTTATTTTATTTAATTATATGTATTTCGACTCTTAAATGCACAACTCCAAATAATGCAAATTAGAAACTCCTTTCTAATTTCATTCTCGCCTTAACCAAGGACTACCGGGTTTGTCATTTATCGAATCACATAGGACATTTCTTTTCTTTTAATAGAAGTGGTAGATTCTTTATCGATCATACATTATCTCCATGTACAACTTATTATACCCAAGCATACCTTTGATATACCCTAAGGGTCTTAAGGAATAAGTCAAAGTATAACTCATCATACACAAGATACTATGATGATCTCAAGTCCAAGGATTACTTGTACTACTATCACTACAGAATTCCTATCGACAGTAAAGTAAAACTCCATTAGGTATTCCTTAGCGAGCCAATGCTCAATGAACTTATTCTCTAATAAACACCTACATACTTGCTTTAGTGTCTCCACATAAAATGATCATGAGATCAATCATCCTCATCCAATGAGCAAGCAACGATGTGTACCAATCTATCCGGATTCACTAATACCCAATTTAGTAATCCAATGATTGGGAACTATTTTAGTTTTAAGCTTTCTAAGAATTTAGATCTCATTACAATGATCATCATCATTATTCTAAAAGCATTGCTTAAAACTATGGGTTTATCACATATTATAAAACAAAGATCATGTAGATAATTAAAAGCCTTTAATAAATTAATACTTTTTATTAATAAATGAATAAGATTGTTACAAAGTATATGCTTTATCATCAAACATGATTGGCTTGTGGTATTACTTTCACATGAGACATGATTGAGGTATACTACTTTCAACATGATCCCCTATACTAAATTCCATCGAGCCTTTCGATGAAGATCCGTGATAACTCTCCAATATTGTCCACATCTTTCATGAAGATCAAAGATAACTCTTTGTCGATCTTGTGAGGTCTTGTATACGTTATCGAATCATTTGGATCTTTTTATGTAGTCATACGTACTAACTTGGGTCCCAACAATGTTGCTTTACCCACCTCATCCCAACATACCGAGAGCTTACATTTTCATCCATATAATGCTTCGAATGGAGCCACACCTATACTTGCCTGATAACTGTTGTTATAGGAGAATTACACCAATGGTAAATACTTATCCCAACTTCCCTTGAAGTCTAGGACACAGAGTCTTAATAGATCTTCAAGAGTTTGAATAGTCCTCTCTGATTGTCCGTCCGTTTGAGGATGGTATGTCGAATCAATCGTAAATCTGCGCCCATAGCTTTTGCAAGCTAACCCAAAATCTTAAAGTGAATCTTGGGTCACGATCCAAAAACTATGGATATTGGCATGCCATGCAACCTCACAATCTCATTCACGTACATACTAGCAAGACGTTCAAGGAATAAGTCTCCGTGATAGGCAAGAAATGAGCGGAACTTGGTTAATCTATCAATAATAACCCAAATAGCATTGATGCCTTGAGAAACCGTAGGAAGACCCGTAATGAAATCCATGGTAATGTGTTCCCACTTCAATTTCGAATCTCAAGTGGTTGTAATGGACCCTTAGGTACTAGATGCTCCGCCTTTACACGTTGACAAGTTAAACACATTAAGATAAACTTTGCAATCTCTCTCTTCATATTGTTCCACCAAAATGTATGTCAAGATCACGATACATTTTGGTACTTCCAGGATGGATTGCAAAAGGTGTATTGTGTGCCTCCATCATAATCTTGTACTTCAAATCGAGTCGTTAGGGACACAAAGTCCGGAGTGGACTCAAGTATTCCTTCTTCATCAATTCTTGCTTCGAATAGCACCTTCTTGTACTTTCTTCTTCATACGCATCGGCTCCGCCTGATGGTTTGAGCAACCTTAACTTTTCTATTAAAGTTGGCTCTACTCGTATACTTGACATCATCGCACTCATTCCATCGTAAGATATGATCTTCTACTCAACGCAGCACGCTTCTACTCAATGCCAACGCTCGCTTTTCGTGATGGTATTGAATAGTGTGGTCGTAATCTTTCAACAACTCGAGCCAACGTCGTTGCCGCATGTTGAGTTCCTTTGAGTGAAGAAATATTTGAGGCTTTTATGGTCCGAATATATCTCCACTTTCTCCCCATATAGATAGTGCCTCCATATCTTTAACGCGAAACGATCATTGCCGCTAACTCTAGATCATGAGTAGGATAATTCCTCTCATACTCTTTAAGTTATCGCGAGGCATAGGCTATGACTTTCCCACGTTGCATGAGAACACATCCTAACCCTTTGCTCAAGCATCATTTGAGATAACAAATCCATCCGTACCGGATGGTATTGTTAGAAACAGTCCGAAATGAGTCTCCTCTTGAGCTCTTGGAAACTCTTCTCGCATTCCTCGCTCCATACTTAATTTTGTATCTTTCCGAGTTAATCGAAGGTTAATGGAGTAGCGATTCGAGAAAACCCTTCCACGAATCTCCGATAATAACCAAATAAGCCCAAAAAGCTTCGCCACCGATTTTGGTGCTCCCCCACTTTGTATTGCTTCAATCTTCATCGGATCAACAGATACTCCATGTTTTGACACCACGTGCCCAAGGAATGCTACTTCTTCAAGCCGTAACTCGCATTTCTTCAATTTGGCATAAAGTTGGTTTTCACGAAGTCTTTGGAATACCAACTTCAAATGGTGCTCATGATCTTCACGGCTTTTGGAATATATGAGGATGTCATCAATAAAGACAACAACGAATCGATCCAAATATTCCTTGAATACTCGATTCATCATATCCATGAAAGTCAACAGGAGCATTAGTCAATCCAAAAGACATGACTAAGAATTCATAATGCCCGTCTCGAGTTCTAAAGGAAGTCTTTGAATATCCTCGCTTCTAATCTTCACCGATGATATCCGTAATCGAAGATCGATCTTTGAAAAAAATTGTGCCTTTATAATCGGTTAAACAAGTCATCAATACGAGGTGAGGATACCTATTCTTGATGGTGACATGGTTCAATTCCGATAGTCAATACAAAGTCGCATACTCCCGCCTTTTCTTCTTTTTACAAATAAAACAGAGCACCCCAAGGAGATGTACTAGACGAATGAAACCGATGTCCAACAATTCCTGTAGTTGGACCTTTAACTCCTGAAGTTCAATAGGAGCCATTCGATATGGGGTTTTAGAAATGGGCTTTGTACGGGTTCAAGATCAATAAAGAATTCAACTTCACGCTCGGGGTGGACCAGGAAGTTCTTCAGAAATACGTCAGAAAGTCAATAACAACAATGTAAATATTATTCAAATTTGGCGTGTCTTTATTCAAATCCATAACATGGGCTAAGAAAGCTTGACATCCGCTTTTTAATAAACGAATAGCTTTATGATTAGATATGACAAAGTGATTGATTTTAATGGTTTAGTTGCTTGAATTCGCATAACAAAGTTGGTTAGGAATATAAAAATTAACAACCTTACGAAAAATAATTAATTTTGGCATGATGAGTAGTTAACCAATCAATCCCTAAAATCACATCAAAAGCAAGTATCTTTAAAGAGATAAGGTCAACAGTAAGGTGATGGTGCCAACTTGAATTAAACAAGATTTATAAACAAAGGATGTGATGAAAGTTTCTCCTAACTGAGTTTCCACAGATAAATCAAAGTCTAATTTCTCCTGAGTCAAGTTTAAACGTTGAGCACAAGCGGAGAGATAAATGAATGGGTAGAACCGGTATCAAGTAAGGTATAAACTTCGCAAGAATTTATAAATAGCTTATCCGCGATCACCTCGTTTGGGTTCCTCGCATTTTTTGACCATCACAACAAACGCTCTTCCAGAACCGTTAACTTTGACTTTTACGGAACGCCGGTCTTTTTGAGTCACCGTCCCTGAACTAGGTTTTGCTACCAAACAATCTCGAGCGATATGTCCTTTCTTTCCACAATTATAGCATACCTTGAAGGCTGTTGTGGCGCTTTGGACTTATATGTCCCTCTTCCCCGCATTTATAGCATATAATGACCGGTGGTCGCTCTCCTCCCTTAGAACCGGCTGTTGGCAGTAAACACTATCGCGTTTTCACATGATCGTTGTTAAATCTCCTCTTTTAAAATTCTCCTTCGACTCGCTTCTTCTATTTTCATGGCCATGATTACCACCGAGTGGTTACCATTTTTGTCCATCTTTTTCTTTCTCCGCTTGTTATCATCGTTTTTTGTTGATTGCTATCTCGGTATGATCCTCGATTGTGGTCCCTCGGTTGAACATACTCGTTATCTCGCTCTAATAATTGAGCCCTGCTACAACATCCTAATAGAGAAAATTTATGAGAAATGAGATATTGTCGTATCTTGGGTTTCAAACCTCTAAGAAACATCCACGCATACATTCCTCATTCTCCACCAAATGAGGTGCAAACTCGATAACTCGCAAACTTTGCCTCGTCTTCCGAGACACCGCCATGTTGTTTTGTTCTAATCTAATGAACTCCACTTCCTTCATATATGACGAACACTTTCGTGAAAGTATTTGTCATTAAATAGTTTCAAACGTCTCCCAAGATATCTTTGAAAAGGGTGGATGGGTACGCTTCACAAATTCCCACCCAAGAATATGCCTTCGCCACGGAACATAAAGGTGGCGAATGGAACCTTCGTTCCTCCGTGCATCCCAAGACATCGAATATCTTGGTAATTTGCTTGACCCATGTTTCCGCCGTGATCGGATCGCTTTCCCTTAAATTCGTGGTCCCAACTCTTTGAACTACTTGTTTGTGACAAACCGTGATTTGCTATCATTTCCTCCTCAGTATTTTGAACACGAGTCTCCTCGTCTAATTTTACATGAACTTCAAAAAGCTTCTAAACATCCCCTCGTTCATCATCCGCTTTCGGTGGTGTTGTTGTTCACAGGAGAAACATTGCCACTGCTGTATCGCTCTCCTCGTTGGTGAGTACAAGGCGTCTCCACGGTCTCATTTCCATTGTTAATATTCTCAATCGACATTCTCAAATCTTTATAAAACAAGGGTTAATTAAGGAAATCAATATATCACATAATATCCCTATATACTAACCAACTAACAAATAAGCTTAGGTAGGACACACTAGCAAAGGATTTATTCGCCTCCCTCCTAGTTCTATTCCCCGATCTCCGCCAGAGATCATATCCCTAAGCTCGATACCAACCGTGACGCCCCCAAAATAGGTATACATCACCCATTCCGAAATACAAATACATGGTATGTAAACAACTACAACTTTATTATTACAACATATAAACTGTGAGTTTAAATACGAATATTATCATCTAGATAATATTCACACGCAAATAAATCCCCATCATAATTATTGATACATTATTTTACAAAAATGGTGAGGACTACTAAACAACTCTCTCTAAACCTTCATTCCATACCCCGACTAGTACTCGCTATATTCTCGCCTCCCGAGAAGAAAAATGGAACAACAAGGAAAAGGGTGAGCTCAACTAGCCCAAGAAAGAATATTATGACTAAGATAATATACAACAAATTATCGTTAGTCTTCAAACGAGGAATAATCTAATAGAATACAATAGACAACAAGTTTTAAATCAATATTCATAATGAAATAATAATTCATTAGAAGAGTTAAGTAGAGAATGCAAACTACTATCTTCTATGTATGAATTTAAAAGTTCATCGCTCTATCTTTTATCCATGTAACATCAATCAATATACATCTTGAATCAAATATTCATCTTTGCACTACGAGCCAAATATATTCATCACCAAATGGTCATGTTCATCTAAACACTGCTCATCTTTGCACTATGGGCCAAAGATATTCATCGAAAATCATTCATCTTTGCACTACTGTGCCAAAGATATTCAATAATATCATCATTTAAGACCGAGGATGATGAAAAATATTTTTAAAGAAACGAATCCAAAGGAAAACAAAATGACAAGGATTAAGGATTAAGGATTCGTACTTTGTTTTATCCATGTCCAAAAATACCTCAAAATAATCATAGTGGTGTAAAATTCAAGAATGATCAAAACATGGATACAATCAAAGCTAGTATCCGTAATAGATATTTTGGACGAAAAGGAAAATTTTCATTTTTCGATGAATAGTCAGATTCGTGAATAAAGATCAGATATCGCGAATAAAGGTCAGATACGTGAATAGTAACCCCGAAACTAAAAATTCCAAATTTGATTAAAAAAAGTTCAGATCAATACTTGAATCATGATATTAGAATAAATAATATCATTAAAAAAAAATAATCTCCTTTACCTCGAAAGATCAAGATTTCTAAATTTGAAACAATCGAATATATGCTATGACTTGAACTTGCACCGTATAGCAATACTCAAAGTATACTCAAAATACTCACAAGAATACGCCGATAATATAGAGAGAGAAAACTTCATTTTAGTGTGATTTTCAATTCTAACCTAAGCACCTATTTATAGGAAAATGCTTAAACACCAAAAGTAGAAAATTTAATATAATAATATATATATATATATATACAAATTTGTCTACGCACCTAGAACCATCTGAATTCAGCAACTTGCATGTGTTTAATGAGGCTAACCAAACACAAAAACGTTTTTGTTAATTAAAACAATTAAAACTTCAAAAATCAATTATTTGAAGCTTAGAACTTAAATAATTCATAATAAATAGCTCTTTATCGAAAAAATTGAAACTTGCGACTTTCCATAGGAAATTCCATTATCTACAACTTTGCGTAAGGAAGTTTTTCCAAATTCAAAAATGTAAATTGACCAAATTCACAAACGGAAGCGATTTTACAAAGTATAATCAAATTTCAAATCAATAAATGGGGTCCAATGACATGTTTAACATGTTTTAAACATTTATTGCAACAAAATACTCTTCCTCCTCAGATACTCATATATCCCACATTCGTTGTAAAAATATCACCATTATTATATTATTAAAATATAATAATATATTTAAATGAATTATTTTATCGTAAAAAGATAAAATTTCAATTTTCAACAATTGTCACATTAAAATTTTTCTCCATATATATCCACATAAAATCAATATTTTCTCATCATATGAATCAATAATTAATTATTCACAAATAATATTACGAATCACAATATCGATGACCAGCAGCCTCCCAAAAGAGAGGGCTTTCCAATAAGAATTTCTCCTTACTAGCGCGCGATTAGGTGACCAAACCTCTCTTTAGAATGTAACTTTCTAGACATTGCCAATAATGTTATCTAATAATATTATTCGGATAATATGAATTATTGCTTCGATAATGAAAAAATCTTGTGTAATGACAATTATCAAACAACAAAGAATATAAAATATCAACGCAAAGAATTATTAAATCAATAAAATATCGACGAGTAAGAATTACTATAACCATTATTGAGTAGTGCCTTCTTACGTAAGAATCAATAATTGGTGCAATACCGCAAATCTACTCGTGTTTTTTAACCAATTTAGTATTTTAACAAATTATTGAGAATAACTACGCCATTATTTTTAAACAACTTATATTTTGTCGTTTTCTTCATCCAATCGCTTTCCGTTATGGGGCCCACAAAAGATCAAGCACCAAGTGCATTTAATATTCCCCGACAATACTGAATATTCCACGACCAAACGAATATTCCCCGACAATAATGAATATTTTATAACCACTTGCTTATTCGAAATATTTGCGTATTTTACCCATAACTATCCACATTAATCAAATCAACCCTTACTATTTCAAAATAATAAATAGAGGAAAATAAATTTCATTTATTAATAATTTGGGGTCTTACAGTGGTGCCGGTAAATCTACCGGCACCATATCAGTGGCGATAATGGTGTTAGAATTGGAAGTGTTCTCAACAGGTCGTGTTTGTGTAGTGGTGGAGGAAGGAGGGAGGCTAGAATCAGCCATTGGAGAAAAGAAAGTTGAAATGAGAGATTTTAGGGGATGGAGAGACCTGAATCGAAAAAGTTTGGAGGGATGTTTGCTTGCCAAAAATCGCGCTTGCAGGAGAACTCTGAGGGGGGAGGATGGGAAGATCTCGAAAAAGTGACACTGGTGAGTGGAGTGGGGATGCACGAATCCCAAGGGCAACTATTTATGGTAGGTGGGATCCACTTCTAGGAAAACGTGTACCATTTCAAAAAATGAAGAAAAATCGGTTGGGTTCCCCAATGCCTCATCATTTCCCTTCGTGTCTTTTCAAGTCTCTAATTATAAATACGTTATAATAAGAGACTAGGGGGCAATGTTCGGGAGTAATTTATCGACCCCTTGGGTGGGCTGATTCAGCCTGGGGTGAGAAGGGGATGTTGAGCCCATTGGGCTAAAGCCATCAAGGATATTGGAGGGGTTCGGATTCGAGCATTCGAGTCCTCTAGGCCGAAGTCCTGTTCTAGTTGATGATGTTCGGGGTCGGGCATCCGAGTCCCTTGGGCCGGAGCCCATACCTGTTTTTGGGGGTTCGGTTTTATTGGGTCCATGCAGTAGGATGGCCCTTGTATGGAGTCCGGAGTGATAAGGGTTCTAAATGGCTAAGGATTCTAATCTTAACTATATTGGAATAACTAACTCCAAAGTTAGTATTTGGATCGTATCCAACTTGCACCTTTTAAGGAGATTGTGGTGGACCCAAACAATGGTAACTGTCATGTCAGGAGTCCTAATCCGGTTCGGAGATGGACTTTAGGTGATGAGAGTGTCTATAAATACAAGGTTAGACTTCAATTAGCAAATAATACATTCTTGAGCACTAAAATATAAAAGCTTCTATTGTTAAACCTTGTGTCAGCCTGTACTTATTCTCACACCGGAACTATCACCCGGCGGCAGTTATTTATACTCGTGTTCATTTGAATGTTCTAGTTAACTCTTAAAGTTAAAGAAATGAAAAAAAATAAAATTCTGGTGGCAAATTTAATAAAAACAAAGTAAAACTTTGGAGGCAAAGTTTAAAACTTTTTGTAATTCAAATTTTTAATTGCCATCATAATTTTGTTAGGAGAAGTTATAGAAGAATATAAAGGGTTTGCAAGCATGGATAGAGAGATTTTAGAGGGTTAAATATTTTCTAAGTCACTGTACTTTATGTCAACTTACAAATGGGTTACTGAACTTTTTTTTCTTACAATCAACTCATTGTACTCGACTTTTATAACACAAAGTTAAAAAAAACCGTTAAATACTTTGACTTTAACGAAAAAAGATAGCTAAGCTGTTGAGTTGTAAAAAAAGCTGACGTGACAGTGATTATATGGATCTGGAGGAAATGTTTTATGAAGAAAATGAAAAAATATTCTAAAGTACACTATAAATTTAAAAAGTGTGCCAAAAAACAAGAAAATAAATATAAAAAAATATATTTAATTATTTTTGTAATTAATATCAAATAAAATTTTATTTTTAATTAAGCCATTTATAAAACACAAAATCCAAAAATATGCTAATTAAAATTAAGGGGAATGTGAAATACATTTAGGGGAAAATGAAAGAAAATTATAATAAAATCGGAAAATTTAGCAAAAAATACATTGTAGATTAAAAAATAAAAAGAGTTTTAAAATATTATAGGTTTTAAAATATTTATAATTTTATAGGTTCTATAAAATTATAAATATTTTAAAACCTATAATATTTTAAAACTCTTCTATAAAATTATAAATATTTTAAAACCTATAATATTTTAAAACTCATTTTATTTTTTAATTTCTACAATGTATTTTTTGCTAAATTTTCTGATTTTATTATAATTTTCTTTCATTCTCCCTAAATGTATTTCACATTCCCTTAATTTTAATCAAAGATATTTTTGGATTTTGTGTTTTATAAATGGCTTAATTATAAGTAAAATTTTATTTGATATTAATTACAAAAAATAATTAAATAAAATTTTATTTATTTTCTTGTTTTTTGGCACACTTTTTAGATTTATATTATACTTTAAAATATTTTTTCATAAAATATTTCCTTCAGATCCACATAATCACTGCCACGTCGCATAATCACTGCCACATCAGCTTTTTTTTACAACTCAGCAATTTAGCTGTCTTTTTTCGTTAAAGTCAAAGTATTTAATGGTTATTTTAACTTTGTGTTAGAAAAGTCGAGTACGTACCGTGAGTTGACTGTAAGAAAAAAAAGTTCAATGACATATTTGTAAGTTGATATAAAATATAATGACTTAGAAAACATTTAACCCAAATTTTAGAAGAATGCATTGTTATACATTAGTACATTCATTTGTCCTAAACGAGACATTAGTAATGCCAGGAGACTAGACTGGTATTTTAGGATATCAGGGCTTCCGCTGGTGGGCGCAGAAGTCATAATTATCTTGTGGGAAATCATATTTTTATATAATCTTTCTTATATGAATAATAAATATATATCATTTTTATGTGAGAGACATTCATATAAAAATAATATTTTAACATATAAAAATATTAATTTCCATCTCATTTAAAGGGGTGTTTGATTACATCTTAAAAACTTTTAAACGCCATCTATCTAATTTGATAAGACATGAAATTTGTTTTTTTTAAAAAGGCATCCCTTTTATTGCCTCTAAATTGGTAAAAGAGAATTAAGTCCAAATTATTAAGAATTGTCTCTTACAGAAAATTTTAAATCCATGAAAAAATAGTCTCAACAAATATTGTACTTCATTCCAAATTTTAAGATCATCATTGATTTTTAAAAAGTCAATTTGAGATATTTTTAAAATTAAAATTGAGAAAAATTATGAAACAATAAATCTTATAATGAGTATTATTTTTTATATTTTCGATATTCATCATTGTATAAAATAAATTTAAAGAAATTCATGCCAATTATTAGTTTAGAAATATTTTATATTGACTTTATGAAGTCAATAATGATTTTATATTTTGAAACAGGAGGAAATATAGTTCTTGTCTTGAACTATTATGTTATATTGTTGTTCTACAAAACTTGTTTCGCTTTTATTTATCTAATGTAATATTCATCATATTATATATTGTTGCTAATTTTTCAAAGTAATTTGTTTAATATTTATTCACTAGAGTATATAAATAATTTTATATAAATACATTCAACAATATTATTCACTGCTTTTGTTTATTAGATTGCATATTTAAAATTATCAAATACAATTTTCAATCATCTTAGATGGTTAAAATGATAAAATAGTGTCATTCATATGTTCTACACATATTAGTTATCAAATAATTTTTTAGATTCAGATGTTATTTCACTAGAAAGTCCAATAACAATCTAGAAGAGGGGGTTGAATAGATTTTTACCGTTTTAACTTTTTGAATTTATAGTAAATAAATTTGTAGTGTTAGAAACACTAGTACAGAAAATAGTTTTTGGATATGGTGGTAAACTGTGACGCTCCCAAAATAGGTCCACACAACCCATTCTCAGTCGCCAAATACATGATACAAAAATCAAATACAACTTCATTTATACAACTATTAACTGTCGTGAAAAATACGACAAAACATAATACGTGAGTTTTAATACAAATATTGTCTCGTAGATAATATCCAAACTCAAACAAAGTCCTCATTACAATTATTATCACACTATTTTATAGAATAGTGAGGACTACTATAGCAACCATCTTGGACTATCACTCCATTCACTGACTAGTCCCAGCTATATTCTCATTTCCTAAAGAAAATAATGAAAGAAAATGGTGAGCTCAACTAATCCGGTAAAGAATATTATGACTAAGATAATGCAGAATAAATTATTCTTAGTCCTCAACAGAGAAAAATCTGATAGAATACAATAGCCAACAAATGTTAGATCAACAACTGCAGCGGAAATAGCAATTCATTAGAAGAGTCAAGTAGAGTATGATGTCTACTATCATCTATGATTTAAAATTCCATCATCAATATTTTATCTCTGTAACACGAATCAATAATCATTTCAGATCAACAAATTATCCATGCACTATGGGCCAAGGATATTCGTATGTATCACAAGTAGTCATGATCATGCCAAACAATTGTCAATCTATGCACTACGGGCCAAAGATGACTTTTGTAAGACCCCAACCTTTTATGAATAAAGATTTAATTTTCACTAAATATTTTTTGAATAGTAAGGTGTTGATTTGATATAATACTGTAGTTATGGGTGATATGTGCAAATTTTGCAAAGTAAGCAAGTGGTCATAAAATATTCGTTTGGTCGGGGAATATTCTTTTTGTTGGGGAATATCCGTACGATAGCGCAATCATTGGTGGACCACATAACGGAATAATTTTCGGATATAGAAAGCGATAAAAATAACCTTTTTATAAAAATAACAACAAGACTTTTACGATTAACTGTTGAAATACCGGTGATAAAAGAATAGTAATACACATTATTGCACAGTAGCACATGGTATTACACAGTATCTCTGATTATTGATGCTTACGTAAGAAGTCACTCAGTTTCATTCAATAATTGCTACAGTAGTTGCTGTAAAGTATCTCATAATATTGATTCAATTATTGTCAGTATCAACTGCATAATATTTTATATTATTAAATCAATAATTGAGACGACATAGTTATTCATATTATTATTTGCATTATTAATAATGTCTAGAAAGTTCTGGTGAGGAAAGGGGTTAGGTTATTTAATTGCGCGCCAAAAAGGAGAAACTCTTATCGGAACGCCCCCTCTTTCTTGGAAATGATCTGGTTGTCAATATTGAGAGTTATAATATTAAATGATGAATAATTGTTGAAAGATTAAAAATATAAAGATAAGTGATTTGTGGTAAATATTTATTCAATTTATTTGATATAAATAGAGGGATTTGTCATGAGGCGTTTGTTGTAAGTTTGACTTAGTATTCAATGGGGAGATGTGCTAATTTTTCAGACCGTCGGTTGAAGTTATAATAATGAATCAATATGGACCGTTGGTTGAAGTTATAATAGTAAATCAATATGGTCCGCTGGTTGAAGTTATAATAGTAAATCAGTATGGACCGCCGGTTGAAGTTAATAGTAAATCAATATGGACCGTCTGTTTAATAGTAAATTAATCTAGACCGTTCGTGAATCAGTTACAATTTAGTCAATTTTCCTATAAATAGAAATTCATTCTTCATTATTTCTTACGAATTCACTGAAACTTCAGAGAGAGAAACTATAGAGAGAAAGAAGAAGAGTATTCTACTCCATTACTATTTCACTATCCAATCTTCTACTAAGGTAAGGGATATTATTTCTTTCGTATTCGTAAATGATGTTATTTTCTTCATATTCATAAGGATTGTTATTTCATTCCTTATTAATCTGCGGGAGTAACCTGTCTACGCGGATTACCGTATACATGGTGAATGACCCTTCATATTCATTCTTTATTAATCTACGGGAGTAACCTGTCTACGCGAATTACCGCATGCATGGTGAATGACCCATTCGTATTCATTCTTTATTAATCTGCGTGAGTAACCTGTCTACGCGGATTACCGCATGCATGGTGAATGCCCCTTCGTATTCATTTTTTATTAATCCGCGGGAGTAAGCTTTCTACGCAGATTACCACATGCATGGTGAATAACCCTTCGTATTCATTCTTTGTTAAATTATGGAAATGATCTGTCTACGCGGATTACCACATGACGGGTGAAAATTTATTTGTAGTTTCGTATATTTTTTTATACTCGTATGAAATATCATTTCTTTTATACTCATCAAAGGATATCGTCTTCTTTCATATTTCTCCATTTATGGTACGAATTTATTGTTTGTTTCCATAACCTTATTATTAAATGGTAAAAACCCTTGAAATTAGCGGGATATTCTTAATAGTTTGTGCATTATCTAGTATCATTCCACTATTGGTCTAAACTTTCTTATTAAATGGCGGGATACTATTTGTGTCGGGGTACTATTCATTTGAAATACTATTCATTCGGGATACTATTCATTCGAGTACTATTCACGAGCTGCTATTCACTCGAATACTATTCACGGGGTACTATTCATAGCAAAAAATGATTTCTTTTTTGTTTAAATTATTTTGATACATGAATATCATTCTTGAATTTTACTCCACAATTAATTATCATGTTGACAATTTGGACATTCTTGAACTCTGGATAAATTAAATTATAAATATATAATATTTATCCTTGATCTCACTTGATTGATTTTTTATATCATTATCATCATCGTCATGCCTATGATGTGGTAAAAGTCATCTTTGGCCCGTAGTGCAAAGATGGACCGTTGATTGGTATGATTATGACCAGGAATTGTGTATTAGTATAATCATGACCTGTAATATTACAGACAAATGATGTGGTAATAGTCCTCTTTGACCCATAGTGCATAGATAGACAAATGTTTGGCATAATCATGACCATTGATGATATAAACGCATATCCTTTTCCCGTAGTGCATGGATAATTTGTTGGTGATACATACGAATATCCTTGGCCCGTAGTGCATGTATAATTCGTTGATGTGAAATGTTTATTGATTGGTATTACATGGATAAAATATTGATGATGGATTTTTAAATTATAGAAGATAGTAGAAATCATTCTCTACTTGACTCTTCTAATGGATTGATGTTTCTGATGCAATTATTGATCTAAAACTTGTTGTCTATTATATTCTATCAGATTTTTCTTGTTGAGGACTAAGGATAATTTGTTCTACATTATCTTAGCCATAATAGTATTTATTGGGCTAGTTGAGCTCACCCTTTTCTTTTTGGTTCTATTGTTCTTCTCATGAGGTGAGAATGTAGCTGAGACTAGTCGGAGAGTGGAGTAATGGTCCAAGATGGTTATTTTAGTAATCCTCACTATTTTGTAAAATAGCGTGATAATAATTGTAATGAATATTTTATTTGAGTTTGGATATTGTGTATGAGACAATATTTGTATTAAAACTCATAACGCATGTTTTGTCGTATTTTACACGACAATTAACAGTTGTATAAATGAAGTTGTATTTGGATTTCTGTACGGTATATCTGGAGACTCAGAATGGGTTGTGTGGACCTATTCTGAGGGCGTCACAACTTTCACCACATCATTTGTCTGTAACATTACAGGTTATTATATCAATACACAATTCCAGGTTATACTCATACCAATCATCAGTCCATCTATGCACTACAGACCAAATATGGCTTTCACCACAATATAAGCATGAGGATGACAACAATGATATAAAAAATGAATCAAGTGAGATCAAGGATAAATATTAGAAATTTATAATTCAATTTATCCAGAGTTCAAAATGTCCAAATTTTCAACATGGTAACTAATTGTGTATGATATTCATGTATCTAAAATAATTTGGATAGAAAAGAAAAATAAATTATGTTATGAACAGTACTCATGAATAGTATTGTATGAATAGTACCCCTAGTGAATCGTATTCAGTGAATAATACCCCGAATGAAAATATTAAAATTTAACAAGAAGGTTCAGATAAATATTTTAGTGCAACGATACTAGATGAAGCGCAAAACTCAAGGATATTACACTAATTTCAGGGATTTTAGAAGCAATACTTATTAAAATAAGTGTACTTTTAGGAATATGAAACAAAAAAATATCACTTGCATACTATAGAGTATGGAAGAAAATAATATTCTTTACGAATATTGAATGGAAATAATATCCCTTGCGAATATTGAACAAAAATAACATCCCTTACGAATATTGAACGAAAATAACATTCCTTACGAATATTGAACGAAAATAATATCACTTACAAAAAAAAAATATCCTTTACCTTAGTATGAGAGTAAATCTGACGGGTATTGTAAGACCCCAACTTTTTAATGAATAAAATCGAATTTCCTCTATTTATTATTGTGAATAATAAGGTGTTAATTTGATATAATGCTTTAGTTATGGGTGATATGTGCAAATTTTATAAAATAAGCAAGTGGTTATAAAACATTCATTGTTGTCGGGGAATATTCGTTTGGTCGTGGAATATTCTCTTTGTCGAAAAAATATTAAATTTACAAAGACAACCATTTGTTGGCCCCATAACGTAAAAACTATTTGGATGAAGAAAATGACAAGTTTGAGTTTTTACAAATAATGACGTTAGTTGTTACCATTAACACCGTTGGAATATCCTATTGTTAAAATACTGATGTCTGGCATTGCACAAAGAAGCATTACCTAATTGCAGAGTATTTTTGAATTATTGATTCTTATGTAAGAATGCACTACTCAATAATTGTTACAGTAATTACTGTTTAATATTTTTATTTATTGATTCAATAATTGTTACGTTGATATTTTATATTCTTGTTGTTCCAATAATTGTCACTACACAAGATTCCATTATCGGATCAATAATTCATATTATTTGAATAATGTTGTTAGATAAAGATTATTGACAATGTCTAAGGAAGTTCTGTCTAGGAAAGGGGTTTGGTCACCTAATTGCGCTCCAATAAGGAGAAATCTTTATCGGAAAACCCCCTCTTTCCTTGGAACGACCTAGTTATCATAATTGTGATTCTGTAATATTATTTGTGAATAATTAATTATTAATTTATATAATAAAGAAATATTTATTTTATGTGGATGGATAGGGAAATATTTATTTTGTGTGGATATAAATGAAGGAATTAATATTGAGGTATTTTATCAGTATTTTGTCGGAATAGAGGTATTAAAAATCGTCCGTATATGAATTTTGGGCATTTTCTGTTTGGAATTTGGAAAATCTTTCTTCTACAAAGTTGTAGAGAATTCAATTTCTTATGAAAAAACTATAAATTGATGACTAAACTTTTTTTTAAAAAAAACTACAATTTGGGGAGTAAATATGAAAATTTGCTATATTTTGGAAACTAAAATGAATTATATATATATATATATATATATATATATATATATATATATAAAATTTAAAGACAACACGCAAAAAAAAATTAATGAGAGAACTAAACATGAAAATAAGTTATAATTTGGGGACAGATTATCCTAGTACTCCTGCTACACTTACAAAAAATATTACAAAAACTAATTTACAAAATAATGTGTTAAAAGTATAATTAGTGAATGATTCATCATAAATGAGTGATCCTGCTTGTAATAATTCTTTAATTGCCGTAGTATTATAATGATACTAGGGGTCGTGCCACACTTTTGTTTGTGCAGTTTAAGAAACTATAAAAGCGAATAAAAATAGTGAAAAATTAAGAAGAAATATGGAAGGTTATGTCAGTTGAAGAAAGTTTTAAATAAGTGTATGTTGGAGAAATGGAAGAAAATAGGAATCAGTTAAGGATAATTAATTTTTTTTCTTACTATCATTACACATTTTACCCAAAAGTAACCGTCTCTTTCCTCCTCTGCCTTTATAATACTCCCTCCGTACCAGGATAAAAGTCTTTATTACTATTTTGGGTTGTCCCATGTTAAATGTCCATTTTCTTTTAATAACTTAACTTTTACATATTTTTTTCCTATTATGCCCGTAACATTAAATATCTCATACTTTTCTTATTCTAATTCTCTCTCCATATTTAATGACATTATTATGGGCAATTTTGTCATTTTTATTCCTCTTCTTAATACGCGAAAAGTTCACTCAAGACTTTTATCCCTGAATCTTAGGAGTATAATATACTGATTTAACATGCATGCACACTGTCTGTGACAAAAAAATAAAAAAATAAAAAAATAAAAAATTGTTAAAGGGGAAGATGTTATGACTTATGAGAGGGTGAGCGTGTAAAAATAGAACTAAGAGAATAAATAGAAGAATTAAAAAAAATAAATGACACAGTCTCGAGGACAATTATTTTCTTCTCTATCTATCTTAATAATATACTAGTCTCATTGATCGCTCCGTGGGTATGAGATTAAAAAGATAAAAATAAAAAAGGAAAAAGGGAAGAATCGACGAGGAATCTCACTCGGGACATAAGGTCATGCGGTGATTATTAACATACTTTTCCGGTCCATATCTTTCAACTCCGGCATAAAATATGTGTGTGAAAGTTAAAACCTGTAAATGTTGTACAGTTAATAATAAGTTTTTAATTTTTTTCCGCTCATTTTGTAATAAGATATATATAGAGAGAGAAAAAGAGAGACAGAGAGGGAGAGAGGTTAAGTTAATGAGGTGTCACCTATGAGAAAAATTAAGGAGGAAATTTTGAATGGGACAAAATTTTATTAAATTAAAGCGACATCTGTAAGATCGAGTCTAGTTTTGAGATTTTAGGAGTAATTTTTGAAGTGTACATAGGTTTACCCCCAGCACAAACATATCAAACACTTATGTTAAGCTATGCATAGCAGTTTATACGAAAGTTTCTTAACCAAACAAAGGACACATGGCAATTAAATGTATAATTTCAATAGTTATTGCTAGTTTGGATTTTGTTAAGCAACTATAGTTATTGACTTATTTTCGGTAGATTTGTTAGAATTAGATCACACACGCACACGACAGTAAAAAAATAACACAGAGATTTACGTGGTTCTCTAATTTAGGTAGTCGACGGATGCGTCGTTCCTTTTGTTATTCAACTTGAGAGTTCCGTAGGACTTTACAATAGATAGTATTTATAACTATTACTCCTATTTCAACCATAATTCACATTATAGGCTAAATATCCATAATGTCCTTGTAAATATCGAACCATAAAACTGATGTCCGACGAATGGCAAGTAATGCGACATCATTTTAGACTGTCAATGGCCTTCGTGTTAGTGCTACAGAGTCTTGTCCGTGTTCGACGCACCCGCAAGGCCTCCCAAAGAAATCTGGATCGGCGCGCCCGCATCGCTCTTTCAAAAAACTCAGATAGATTACGTGGGGGCTCCACCCCGCACACTTCAACCTTCGGTTCACAACTTGATGGGCTAGACGTGCTTCATCGCTCCCTCACTCCGTTACGCTCTGCACTCGGTCTTTTTCAACAACTTCTCAGTTATGAGTCACAAGTCCCAAAAAACTCCACTTTGACGAATAACCTCGCTCATTCAAAAGTTAAGCCACTTGTTCTAACCGATTTTGGGAAATCTTCTTTACTAACATTTGCAGACATTAATCAAGTCCAAATAATTCTTGAATTTGTCCGCGGTCACCGTCTTTGTCAACATGTCAGCCGTATTTTAAAAAATGTGCACCTTTTCCAATATCACATCACCCATAGCAATCAATTCTCTGACTTTGTGAAACCTTACGTTAAAAAGATTAATCCAAGAAGGTTTCTTAAAAGTACAGTTGCATTTAATTAGGACTAACAAAAATATTGATATATGTAATTAAGTAGAGATATGAAACACTGATAATTCTAAATAGTTAATTAATGTATTTGTCAGATATAGCCATACAGGCAATATATTTTGAGTTATTCTTGTTTTTAAGTTGGTAATATTTTTTTTTCCTTTTTC
The DNA here is from genome assembly GCA_020205615.1 of Panax quinquefolius. Taxonomy (NCBI): domain Eukaryota; kingdom Viridiplantae; phylum Streptophyta; class Magnoliopsida; order Apiales; family Araliaceae; genus Panax; species Panax quinquefolius. The sequence goes on along the minus strand of CM035174.1, from coordinate 52,813,359 downwards.
TTTGAATATATCTTAGCATGTTTGGTTTTTTAATTTTTTGCTTTTTATGTTTGCTAGAAATGATGACGTCTTTCTGTTAATTAACATTTAAAAACTTATAACATTCACTCTATATAAATTATATTTTGTGCACACACATATATATACTTTTTATATTTCGTATAATTGTTTATAAACGAAAAGTACAAGACAACTAATCATTGTCAGCATCATTCTCTTTTTTCAAGTTGCCATGTTTGGGCAAGGAAATCGCGCCTTGCTAGGGTTAGAGTTTCGTGTTGGCCGAGGAGGAGAGAAATCCACGAAAAATATGGAATTGATTGATTGATTGTAGAGGGGAGAACGACAGGTGGGCGATTACTCCAATGACGCGTGGCAGAACCTCTAGAATCCGGAAACCGTGTTAGGGTTATTGGGATTCCAAGAGCCTTCTTCAATTCTTCGAGTTGAGAGAGTGTTCGAATCTTGTTAGTGCTTTTAGGTGGAATCTCCAAGCCTTAAGCTACCAAAAGAGTCCTCCTCCTTCCTAGAATGGAAGGGGTATTTATAGAGTTCCCTGGACTTAAGTTATCACATGCTAGGCACATGTTCTCAATGAAATTCCAGAAATACCCTTCAGTCATTAAAGTAATGCCCATATTGCCCTGTCCTTCTAGCCACCAATCCAATCCCTCAATCAATTCCCAAAAATGAGCCGCCTCCACGAGTCTTCCGCCTCGGGACACGTGGAGGCTTCTCCCGGCCTGGCACATTTATTTCTGACTTTTCTATCTTCATTCCATTAGGTTATGCGAACCCTAAATTGCACATTTAATGAGGTCATGGAACCCTAATTGTGCATTAGGTCATGTGAACCCTAATTTTGCACATGGGCCCACATTTGCCCCCTGCGCGAGAGTCGCATTTCCAAATAGACGATCGTGCAAGAATACTTCAAACTTTTGAGTATATTTTGCGTGACTTCACTTTACAGGTCTTGAAGACCATGGTCCTAGTAAATGGAACTCCTAGGGAGCCAAACCCTTGGATTTGTTTCTTTATTTTTCCTGAAAATTGAAAACTAGAAAAATAATCAAATAACATTTAAATAAAAAGAAATCTTTATTTTGGGTGGTACACAAAATATTTCTTTTTCATCAAACCAAATAAAATCATAATTTTATTTTGGAAATAAAATAAAATCTTAATTTTATTTTGAAAATAAAATCTTAATTTTATTTTAAAAATAAAATAAAATCTTAATTTTAGTTTGGAAATCAAATCTATCTTTATTTTGGAAACAAAATAAATTCTTTCTTTATTTAGGAAATAAACCAAATCTATCTTTATTTTGGAAGTAAAATAAAATCTAAATTTATTTTGGAAATAAAATAAAATCTATCTTTATTTGATATATATATACACACACACACACACACACACACACACACACACACACACATATATATATATATATATATATATATATATATATATAGCTACTTTTCTAAAAAAATACCCTTTATTGGGAATAAAATCAACTTAAATTTTATTATTTTCGAAAATAAGCTATTCTCTCCTATAGGATTTTTTTTACTTATCTTTATTTTGGAGAAGTAAGAAGTCCATATTCGTAATCCATTGTCGCATGCCTTCTGATTGAGTAGGTGCTACTTGCGTGCATATTCCTAGTTTTTTTGAAATATAATATTCACTTGGAGACAGTGGAGATAGTCATATGTCAAAAGAAGACTCACCATTGGAAAGAAGATGATAGTAATCTTCTCGTTTTTCTTTGGGGTCTATTGGGTCAATCAAGAATAATTCTATGGCCATATGATATCTATTATAACCTAGACGCATGGCCTCCCATGTACGAAGGTTTCCTTGAGCACTTCCCAAAGATTTTAATTTCTAAAACAGTTTTTGACTATACTTTAATGTAAAGTACCATTGTAAGGTTGTGGTCGAGGCACCATGAGAGTTACATACATTTGTATTAAAACTCATAGTTAACTGTGGTCGTATTCTACACTGATTTCAACAACAGATAAATGAAGTTGTATTTGAATTTTGTACCATGTATCTGACGACTTAGAATGGGTGATGTATACCTAATTTTGGGGGCGTCACAGATAAAGTTGATGAAAAACTTTTTAAATCATAGAAGATAGTAGATTTTATACCTTACTTGACTCTTCTAATGGATTGCTTGATCCACTGCAGTTAAACTTGTTGTCTATTATATTCTATCAGTTTAACATTATTGAAGGCTACTGATAATTTATTCTGCATTATCTTAGTCATAATATTTCTTACTGGGCTAGTTGAGCTCACCCTTTCTTTCACTATTCTCTTCAGGAAATGAGAACGTAGCTGAGACTAGTCGGAGAACAGAGTGATGGTCCTAGATGGTACATTAGTAGTCCTCACTATTCTGTGAAATAGTGTGATAATAAATGTAATGAGGACTCCATTGAGTGTGGATATTGTCTAGATGACAATATTTGTATTAAAACTCACAGCCTATGTTTTGTCGTATTTCACACGACTGTTGTATACCTATTTTGGGGACATCACAGTTGGTATCAGAGCTTAGGGATATGATCCCTAGCTGAGATGTGAGATAAGAACTAGGACGGGAGAGACGGGGAATTCCTTCACTAGTATGACCTACCTAAGTTTATTTGGTATTTAACTGGTTGGTCAGAGTATAGGGATAATATGTGATATATTAATTAACCCTTGTTTTATGGCAGTTTAAATATGGCATCCGAAAATGTTGAGATAAGCAATGAAGCACATGAGATCGTTGAGTCACCACAGATTAATACTCAGGATAATGTGCAACAAGAAGACAATAATCCTCAGGTGAACAACAACACCGACCAAATGGCGAACGACGGAATGTTTAGGAGCTTTCTGCAATTCGTACAACATCAGGCAAGAGAACCTCCTGTCCAAAATGTAGGTGGAAACACTAGAAACTCTTGGACGGTCACCGCTAAATAGTTCAAGGAGCTGGGACCACCGGAGTTTATTGGAGAGCCAAAACCACTTAAGGCGGATGCATGGATAAAGCAGATCACCAAGATATTTGATGTCTTGTGATGCTCCGAGGAGCAAAAAGTTCCTTTTGCCACCTTTATGTATGTCAGGAGGGAGGCGATTCTTGGTGGGAATCAGTAAGCGCACTTCCACTTAACGCACTCAAGATGTCTTGGGAGAAGTTCCAAGAGTTGTTCAACGACAAGTACTTTCCCGAAAGTATTCGTCACATGAAGGAGGTGGAGTTTATCAAGTTGGAGAAAAATAATATGACCGTGTCGTAATACGAGGCTAAATTTGCAGAGTTATCCTGGTTTGCATCCCATTTGGTTGATAATGGGGAGCAAATGACGCGAATGTTTTTAAGAGATTTGAAATCGGAGATACGTCAATATCTTATTTCTCATAAACTGTGTTTGTATTCAAATGTTGTAAATAGGGCTCAGTTATTGGAGCGCGATAACGGGTCAATGCAACCAAGAGAAAGCAGCCGGCAGAATGAAAATACCAGTGGTAACAATCATAGAAACGGTGATAACAAACGTGGAGGGAATCAACATGCCAGAAATGGTAACCACTTTGGTGGTAATCATGGCCAAGACAATAAAAGTGGGAGTTTCAAGAAGAGGAGATTTAGTAATGATGGAAGGACGTCAGCACCAGCACCTGTTGTTAAGGAAGGAGAACGACCACCGGTCGTATGTTACAAATGCGGAGGGGAGGGACACATCAGTCCAAACTGTACGCAGCAGTCCAAAGCATGTTACAATTGTGGAAGAGAAGGTCACTTAGCCCGATTTTGTCGTGTACCGAAGTCAAGTCTAGCTGGGATGGAGGCATCAAAGTCTATCCCAGATAAGACAAAACCGGTAGTTCAAGGGAGAGCATTTGTTGTAACCTCCCAGAAAGCAAGGAACCTGAACGAGGTCATCACGGGTAAGCTTATCGTAAACTCTAGTGAAGTATATACCTTATTTGATACCGGCTCTACCCATTCTTTTATTTCTCCTACTTGCGCTCAACGTTTAAATTTGACTACGGAGAAATTGGACTTTTACTTATCGGTTGAAACTCCGTTGGGAGAAACCTTTATTACATCCACGGTTTATAAGTCTTGTTTGATTCAAATCGGTAACCACACATTACCTATCGATCTTATTTCTTTAAAAATACTTATGTTTGACGTAATTCTAGGGATTGATTGGTTAACTACTCATCATGCAAAAATTGATTATTTTCGTGAGGTTGTTAGTTTTCATATTCCTAATCAACCTATTATGCGAATTCAAGCGACTAAACCATTAAAATCAATCACGGTCATTTCAAGCCATAAAGATATTCGTTTATTGAAAAATGGATGTCAAGTTTTCTTAGCTCATGTCACAGATTTAAACAAAAATAAATCGCCGCTGAATGATATTTCTATTGTTAATAAATTTCCTGACATATTCCCTGAAGAACTTCCTGACCTACCCCCAGAGCGTGAAATTGAATTTTGTATCGACCTTGAACCTGGTACAAAAACCATTTCAAAAACCCCTTATCGAATGGCTCCTATTGAACTTCAGGAATTAAAGACACAATTGCAGGAATTGTTAGACATTGGTTTCATTCATCCTAGTACATCTCCTTGGGGTGCTCCTGTTCTATTCCTGAAGAAGAAAGATGGGAGTATGCGACTTTGTATTGACTACCGAGAATTGAACCATGTCACCATCAAGAATAGGTATCGCCATTTCGCATTGATGACCCGTTTGACCAGGTTGCAAGGAGCACAATTCTTTTCAAAGATCGATCTTCGCTTCGGATATCATCACCGAAGGTTAAAATTGAGGATATTCCAAAGATCGCCTTGAACTCCGATGACGGGCATTATGAATTCTTGGTCATGTCTTTTGGATTGACTAATGCTCCTGCTGCCTTCATGGATATGATGAACCGAGTATTCAAGAAATATTTGGATCACTTTGTGGTTGTCTTTATTGATGACATTCTCATATATTCCAAAAGCTGTGAAGATCATGAGCAACACTTGAGGCTGATACTCCAAAAGCTTCGTGAAAATAAGTTTTATGCCAAGTTAAAGAAATGTGAGTTCTGGCTTGAGGAAGTTGCATTCCTTGGGCATGTGATATCAAATTATGGAATATTTATTGACCAAGCAAAGATTGAAGCAATTCAAAGCTGGGAGCAACCAAAGTCAGTGACTAAAGTACGTAGCTTTCTCGGCTTAGCTGGTTATTATCGGAGATTCGTGGAAGGATTTTCTTGAATCGCTACTCCATTAACTCAGCTGACTCGAAAAGATACAAAGTTTGGTTGGAGCGAGGAATGTGAGAAGAGTTTTCAAGAACGCAAGGGAAGACTCATTTCAGCACCTGTTCTGACAATACCATCTGACTCAGAGGGATTTGTCATCTACACTGATGCTTCGGGCAAAGGTCTAGGATGTGTTCTCATGCAACATGGGAAAGTCATAGCATATGCCTCTCGGCAACTCAAAGAATATGAGAGGAATTATCCTACTCATGATCTAGAGTTGGCAGTTGTTGTCTCCGCGCTCAAGATTTGGAGGCATTACCTATATGGAGAGAAGGTGGAGATCTATACGGATCATAAAAGCCTCAAATATTTCTTCACCCAAAAGGAACTTAACATACGGCAACGACGTTGGCTTGAATTGTTGAAAGATTATGATCATACCATTCAATACCATCCTGGTAAAACGAACGTAGTAGCTGACGCATTGAGTAGAAGATCATATGCGGGTACGAGTGTAATATTATCAACACAAAAGCCCATTTTGTATGACTTACAAAGAATGGAGGTAGAGTTAAAGACTCCAGGGACCCATGTGATGATGGCAAATATACGAGTAGAACCGACTTTAATTGATAATGTTAAAGTTGCTCAAGCTACAGACCTGGAGCTGATACGTATGAGGAAGAAAGTGCAAGAAGGTTCTATTCCGGAAGCAAGAATCGATGAAGAAGGAATACTTTGAGTCAACTCCAGACTTTGTGTTCCTAATGACCCTGATTTAAAGTATAAAATCATGATGGAGGCACACAACACACCGTTTGCAATCCATCCTGGGAGTACCAAAATGTATCATGATCTTTGACATACATTTTGGTGGAGCAATATGAAGAGAGAGATAGCGGAGTTTATCTTAAGGTGTTTAACTTGTCAACGAGTCAAGGCGGAGCATCAAGTACCAAAAGGTCCATTGCAACCACTTGAAATTCCTGAATGGAAGTGGAAACACATTACCATGGATTTTGTTACTGGTCTTCCCAAGGTTTCTCAAGGCATAGATGTAATTTGGGTCATTGTTGATAGATTGACCAAGTCTGCTCACTTCTTACCTATACGAGAAACTTATACACATGAACATCTTGCTCGTGTGTACATAAATGAGATTTTAAGACTGCATGGTATGCCAGTATCCATAGTTTATAATCGAGACCCAAGATTCACTTCACGATTTTGGGTTAGTTTGCAGAAAGCTATGGGCACGAATTTACGATTTAGCTCGGCATATCATCCTTAGACGGACGGGCAGTCGGAGAGGACTATTCAAACTCTTAAAGATCTATTAAGACTCTGTGTCCTTGACTTCAAAGGAAGTTGGGACAAGTTCTTACCGTTGGTGGAGTTTTCCTACAACAACAGTTATCAAGCAAGTATTGACATGGCTCCATTTGAGGCATTATATGGGAGAAAGTGTCATTCTCCAGTATGCTGGGATGAGGTGGGTGAAGCAACGTTGTTGGGACTGGAGTTGGTACGTATGACTACAGAAAAGATTCAAACGATCCGACAACGTATAAAAACTTCACAAGATCGACAAAAGAGTTATGCTGATCTTCATCGAAAGGATGTAGAATTCGATATTGGAGATCATATGTTGTTACGTGTTGCTCCATGGAAAGGAGTTACGAGATTTGGAAAGAGAGGAAAGCTCAATCCCTGATTCATTGGCCCATTTTTAATTCTCGAGCGAGTAGGAACTGTGGCTTATAGACTTGCCTTACCGCCAAGTATGTCTCGTGTTCATAATGTTTTTCACATATCTATGTTACGTAAATATGTGAAAGACCTGAACCACATTATTGAGTTAGAACCAGATGAGATAGAGGAAGATTTAACGTATGAAGAGTTGCCTGTTAAAATCTTGGATAAGAAGGATCATGTTCTACGCTCCAAGATTATACCTCAAGTCAAAGTTTTGTGGAGAAACCACGATGTGGAGGAAATGACTTGGGAGTTAGAATCTGAGATGAAGTCAAGGTATCCTCATCTCTTTGACATACTAGGTATGTACCCTAATTTCGAGGACGAAATTTCATAAGAAGGGGAGGTTGTAAGACCCCAACTTTTATGAATAAAGAATAATTTTCTCGAAATATATTTTTGAATATTATGGTGTGGATTTGATATAATGTTATAGTTGTGGGTATTATTTACAAATTTTGCAAAGTAAGCAAGTGGTTATATAATATTCGATTGGTCGGGGAATATTCGTTTTAACAGGGAATATTCAGTATGGCAAGACAATCATTGTGGACCCCATTAACGGAAGTATTGTCGTAGTAGTTAGAAAACGACAAAAAAATATCTTTCTATAAAAAACGGCTACGAGGTGTTACCGTTAAAACCGTTGAACTACCCAAAGAGTAAAAGTACAAGATGTCGTGGTTGCATAGTAAGTAGACATGGTATTGATTATTGATGCTTACGTGAGAAGTCACTCGGTTATACTACTCATTATCACACATAATTGTTGCATCATATCTCTCATATTATTGATTTAATTAATGTTATAGTATCATCTACATAATATGATATATTATTAAATCAATAATTGAGACGACAAAGTTATTCATATTATTATTTGCAGTATTGACAATGTCTAGAAGTTATGTCAAGGAGAGGTTTGGTCACTTAATTGCACGCCAATAAGGAGAAATCCTTATTGGAAAGCCCCCTCTTTCTTGAGAACGACCTGGTTGTTAAATATTGTGAATTATAATATTAATGATGAAAAAGTTCGTGTTGATTAAAGATGAATTTTATAGTTCCATTGTGTTTGACTTATTTGTGTTAGTATAATTGATGTCTGGAGGTTATATTGTTCAATTGGGTATTCGGGACACTTTTCGTGTCGGAGTACTATTCATGAGTTACTATTCACGAGTTACTATTCATGAGTTACTATTCACGAGTTACTATTCATGAGTTATTATTCATGAGTTACTATTCACGGGGTACTATTCACCCGTAAGGTATATTTCTGTTCGGTCCAAATTATTTTTGGGTACAATATTATTCCATGAGGAGATGTGCTAATTTTTCAGACCTTTGGTTGAAGATTTAATAGTAAATCAATATGGACCGCTAGTGGAAAGTATAATAGTAAATCAATATGGATCGCTGGTTTAAAGTTTTAATAGTAAATCAGTATGGGCCGTTGCTTTATAGTAAACCAATATGGACCGTCTGTTTAAAAGTAAATCAATCTGGATTGTTCATGTATTAGTTACTATTCAGTCCATTCTCCTATAAATAGAAGCTCATTCTTTCATTATTTCTTACGGATTCACTGAAACTCTCTCGAGAGAAACTATAGAGAGAAAGAAGAAAAGTATTCTGCTACTTCAATACTTCAGTATTCAGTTTTTCTAAGGTAGGAAATATTATTTGTTGTACTCATAAGGGAATAATATTATTCTTATGTTATTCCATTCTTAATATTCTGTTGGAATAACCTATTTGTGCGAAGCACCGCATACATGGTGAAATTCTTCTAATATTCCGTTCTTTATTATTCTCATTTAATATCATGTACATCATTTACGCCTTTACTCGGTTCCATTATTTATTATTCTGTTGGGAATAACTCGGTCTTGATCTATCGCATTTACTGTGAATCCTTCATTATTTCATTCTTTATTATTCTCATTGGAATAACTCATGTCTATGTGGATTACCACATGCATGGTGAATGATCATGTGTATTCATTCCTTATTAAATTGTGGAAACGATCTGTATACGTGGATTACCGCATGGTGGGTGAAAATCTATTTGCAGTTTCATATATTATATTATACTCAGTTGGTTAAAGCTTTGGCTTCTATACTCCATGACATTAGTGGAATATCCTTGATATTTGCGCTTCATCCAGTATCTTTTCATGGAAATATTCTTCTGAGCATTCTTGAATTTTACTGCACAAAGCAGTATCATGTTGACAATTTGGACGTCATTGAGTTTAGGATAAATTAACTTATAAATCTTTAAAATTTATTCTTGAACCTGTTTTATTGAATTGTCATCATCCTCATGCTTATATTATGTTGAAAGTCATCTTTGGCTTACGTGCATAGATGGACTTGGTATGATTATGACAAGGGATTATTCGGTATAATCATGACCGTAATGTGACGAATGATGTGGTAAAAGTCCTCATTGGCCTGTAGTTCATTGGTGGACAGTTGTTGGTATGATTATGACCAGAGATTATTCGGTATAGTCATGACCATTGATGATTATATGAATATCCTTGGTCGTGAAGCAGGGATGATTCGATTTTATTTATTAAGCTGAGTCTCAACGATAAAGTTGATGAAAAACTTTTAAAATCATAGAAGATAGTAGATTTTATACCTTACTTAACTCTTCTAATGGATTGCTTGATCCTCTGCAGTTAAACTTGTTGTCTATTATATTCTATCAGTTTAACATTATTGAAGGCTAATGATAATTTATTCTGCATTATCTTAGTCATAATATTTCTTTCTGGGCTAGTTGAGCTCACCCTTTCTTTCACTGTTCTCTTCAGGAAATGAGAACGTAGCTGAGACTAGTCGGGGAACAGAGTGATGGTCCTAGATGGTGCATTAGTAGTCCTCACTATTCTGTGAAATAGTGTGATAATAAATGTAATGAGGACTCCATTGAGTGTGGATATTGTCTAGATGATAATATTTGTATTAAAACTCACAGCCTATGTTTTGTCGTATTTCACACGACTGTTGTATAATTAAGTTGTATTTGTATTCATACCTTATATTTGGCGACTCAAGATGAGTGATGTATACCTGTTTTGGGGGCGTCACATACCTCAGTATTCCAGTATCCACTCTTCTTTAGAGGTAAGGGATATATTTTTTTTCCAGTATTCATAAGGAATAATATTTTCTTCCATACTCTGTAGTATGTGAGTAATATTATTTCGTCTCGTATTCCTAATTATACCCTCATTTTGTTAAAGTATTGCTTGTAAGACCCTAAATTATTAATAAATGAAATTTAATTCCTCTATTTATTATTTTGAAATAGTAAGGGTTGATTTGATTAATGTGGTTAGTTATGGGTAAAATGCGCAAATATTTTAAATAAGCAAGTGGTTATAAAATATTCATTTTTATCGGAGAATATTTGTTTGGTCATGAAATATTCTTACTGTTGGGGAATATTCGTACGACGGCGCGGCCTTGTGTGGGCCCCATAACGAAAAGCGATTGGATGAAGAAAACAACAAATATAAGTTGTTTATAAATAACGGCGTAGTTGTTACCAATAATACTATTGGAATACCCGGTGGTTAAAACACGATGTCTACGCATTGTTGCACAAGAAGAGCACACCTGATTGCATCAATTATTGATTCTTACATAAGAAGGCACTACTCAATAATTGTTACAGTAATTACTGTTCAATATTTTATTTTATTGATTCAATAATTGCTACGTTGATATTTTATATTACTGTTGTTTTAATAATTGTCACTACACAGTATTTTTCATTATCGGAGCAATAATTCATATTATCTGAATCATATTATTAAATAACATTATTGGAAATGTCTAGAAAGTTCTGTCTAAAGAGAGGTTTGGTCACCTAATTGCGCGCCAGTAAGGAGAAATCCTTATTGGAAAGCCCCCTATTTCCTAGGAACGACCTGGTTGCCAATATTGTGATTCTGTAATATTATTTGTGAATAATTAATTATTGATTTATATGATAAGGAAAATATTTATTTTATGTGGATATAGATGGAGAAAATTTTTAATGTGACAATTGTTGAAAATTAATATTTTATCTTTTTCTGATAAAATAATTCATTTAAATATATTATTATATTTTAATAATATAATAATGGGGATATTTTTTTACAATGAATGTGGGATATATAAGTATATGAGGAGGAAGAGTATTTTTATTGCAAAAGTTGTTTAAAACATGTTAAACATGTCTGTGGGCCCATTTCTTGACTGAAATTTGATTATAGCCTATAAAATCGCCCGTTTGTGGATTTCGTTCAATTTCTGATTGGAATTTGGAAAAACCTTCTTCTGCAAAGTTGTAGATAATGGAATTTCCTATGGAAGAGTCATAAGGTTCGAATTTTTCTGACAAAAGGGCCATTTATTATGAATTATTGAAGTTCTGAAGTTCCGAAATAATTGAATTTTGGAAGTTTTAATTATTTTTTTTAAGAAAAACGTTTTTTACATTTTTGGGCCTTATTAAACATGTGTTAAGTTGCTGATTTCAGATTCTTGGTGTACGTAGGAAATTTATATAAATATATTATTATTTTATTAAATTTTCTGCTTTGGTGTTCTAAGTATTTTCTTATAAATAGGGTGCTTAGGTTAGAATTGAAAATCACACCAGAAACTAAAGTTTTCTCTCTTTCTCTCTCTATATTATCGAGCGTATTCTTGTGAGTATTTTGATACCGTGAGTGTTGCTATATGGTGCGAGTTCCCTTCAGCACTATATTCAGTATTCCAGTTAGAAGTACTGCCTTTTCGAGGTAAGGGGTGTTATTTTCTTCTTAAATGATATTATTTTCTTCAATATCATTATGCCGAAATATTGGTTTGAACTTTTTATCAAATTCGGAACTTTTTTGTCGTGGTTACTATTCACGTATACGGCACTATTCACTTATACGGTACTATTCACGAATACGGCACTATTCACCAAAAAATGAAATTTTCTTCTTTTTATCCAAAATATCTATTATGGATACTAGCTTTGATTGTATCCATGTTTTGATCATTCTTGAATTTTACTCCACTATGATTATTTATGAGGTATTTTTGGACATGGATAAACCGAAATACGGAATCTTTAATATTTGTTATTTGTTTCACTGGATTCATTTCCTTTAAAATATTTTTCATCATCCTCAGTCCTAAATGATGATATTATTGAATATCTTTGGCCGTAGTGCAAAAGATGAATGATTTCGATGAATATCTTTGTCCAGTAGTGCAAAGATGAATGTGTGTTTAGATGAACACGACCCAATCGGTGAATATCTTTGGCCTGTAGTGCAAAGATGAATATTTGATTTATGATGTATATTGATTGATGTTACAAGGATAAAATATTGATGATGGACTTTTAAATTCATAGATAATAGTAGATTTCATTCCCTACGTAACTCTTCTATGAATTATTATTTCATCTGCAAATATTAATCTGAAACTTGTTGTCTATTGTATTTTATCAGATTTTTCCCTGTTGAAGACTAAGGATAATTTGTTCTATATTATCTTAGTCATAATATTCTTTACTGGGCTAGTTGAGCTCACCCTTTTCCTTTTTGTTCCATTTTTCTTCTCAGGAGGCGAGAATGTAGCGAGTACTAGTAGGGGGTATGGAATGAAGGTTTTAGAAAGTCGTTTTAGTAGTCCTCACCATTTTTGTAAAATAATGTATCAATAATTGTAATGAGGACTTATTTGAGTGTGGATATTGTCTAGATGACAATATTTGTATTTAAACTCACGCTTTTATGTTATACTAATAAAGTTGTAGTTGTTTACATATACCATGTATTTTGACGACTTCGAATGGGTGTTGTATACCTATTTTGGGGCGTCCACGGTATCGTAGCTTAGGATAGGATCTCTGGCAGAGATCGGGGAATAGAACTAGGAGGGGAGAGACGAGTATATCCTTCGCTAGTGTGTCCTACCTAAGCTTATTTATTGGTTGGTCATAATATAGGGGTATTATTTTATTTGTTAATTTGTTTAATAAACCCTTGTTTTATGGCAGTATTTGAGAATGTCGACTGAGAATGTTAACAGTGGAGTAAATGAGACCGTGGAGACACCTTTGTTCACCAATGAGGAGAACGTGCAACAGGCTGGAAATGTTCCTCCTGTAAACAACACCACTGAGCAGACGATGAATGATGAGATGTTTAGAAGCTTTTTGCGATTCATGCAAAACCGTATTTAGGAGATTCTGCTCAAAATATAGGAAGAAACAATGGCAACGCACAGCTGGTCACAGCCAAGCAGTTCAAAGAGTTGGGACCACCAAAATTCTGGGGAAAGCCGGATCTTATTAAGGCGGAGACATGGGTCAAGCAAATTACCAAGATATTCGATGTCTTGGGATGCACGGAGGAACAGAAAGTTCCATTCGCCACTTTTATGTTCCGTAATGAGGCGATTACCGGTGGGAATCTGTGAAGCGTACCCATCCAAATCGCACTTCGGATGTCTTGGGAGACATTTCAGAATCGCTCAATGACAAATACTTTCACGAAAGTGTTCATCATATGAAGGAGGTAGAGTTTATTAGATTGGAACAAAACAACATGACGGTGTCCCAAAGACGAGGCGAAGTTCATGAGTTATCCAGTTTGCACCTCATTTGGTGGAGAATGAGGAACGTATGACGCAGATGTTTCTGAGAGGTTTGAAACCTGGCATACGTCAATATCTCATTTCTCATAAATTTTCTCTCTATTCAGATGTTGTCAACAGGGCTCAATTATTAGAGCGAGATAACCAAGACGGCCAACCGAGGGACCACAACCAGATCATACTCTGGATGCGGCGCCATCAAAACAACGATAACCAGCGGAGAAAGAAAAATACGGACAAGAGCGGCAACCACTCTGGTGGTAATCATGGCCATAAAAATAGAAGAAGCGAGTCAGGAGGAGATTTTAAAAAGAGGAGATTCCACAATGACACTGTGAAGACGTCAGCACCAGCAGCAACTGGTTTTAAGGGAGGAGAACGACCACCGGTCGTATGCTATAAATGTGGAAAAGAGGCACATATCAGCCTAAACTGTCCACAACAGTTCAAGGTATGCTATAATTATGGAAAGGAAGGACATATCGCTCGAGATTGTACGGTAGTGAAACCAAGTCCAGCGGGGATGGTGACTCAAAAGGTCATCTCTCGTAAAAGTCAAAGTCAATCGGTTCTCGAAAAAGCATTTGTCGTGGATCGGTCAACATGCGAGGAACCCAAACGAGGTAATCACGGGTAAGCTAATCATAAATTCATGTGAAGTTTATACCTTACTAGATATCGGTGCTACCCATTCATTTATTTCTCCTGCTTGTGCTCAACGTTTAAATTTGACTCCGGAGAAATTAGACTTTGATTTATCTATGGAGACTCCGTTAGGAGAAACTTTCATCACATCCACTGTTTATAAATCTTGTTTGATCCAAGTTGGCACCATCACCTTACCTGTTGACCTTATCTCTTTAAAGATACTTGCATTTGACGTGATTTTAGGGATTGATTGGTTAACTACACATCATGCCAAAATTGATTGTTTTCGTAAGGTTTTTAGTTTTCATATTCCTAACCAACCTGTTGTGCGTATTCAAGCAACTAAGCCATTAAAATCAATCACTGTTATCTCAAGTCATAAAGCTATTCGTTTATTAAAAAACGGATGTCAAGCTTTTTTAGCCCATGTTATGGATTTGAATAAAGACACGTCATATTTGAATAATATTCCTGTTTTTATTGACTTTCCTGACGTATTTCCTGAAGAACTTTCCGGTCTACCCCCAGAACATGAAGTTGAATTTTTTATTGATCTTGAACCTGATACAAAGCCCATTTCTAAAACCCCATATTGAATGGCTCCTATTGATCTTCAGGAGTTAAAGGTCTAACTACATGAGTTGTTGGACATCGGTTTCATTCGTCCTAGTACATCTCCTTGGGGTGCTCCTGTTTTATTCGTAAAGAAGAAAGACGGGAGTATGCGACTTTGTATCGACTACCGGGAATTAAACCATGTCACTATCAAGAATAGGTATCCGCTACCTCGTATTGATGACCTGTTTGACCAGTTACAAGGAGCACAATTCTTTTCAAAAATCGATCTTCGTTCTGGATATCATCAGCTGAAGGTTAAAACTGAGGATATTCCGAAGACTGCCTTCAGAACTCGGTATGGGCAATATGAATTCCTAGTCATGTCTTTTGGATTGACTAATGCTCATGCGGCTTTCATGGGTATGATGAACCTAGTATTCAAGGATTATTTGGATCAGTTCGTTGTTGTCTTTATTGATGACATCCTCATATATTCCAAAAGTCGTGAAGATCATGAGCACCATTTGAAGCTGGTACTGCAAAGGCTTCGTGATAACAAACTATATGCCAAACTGAAGAAATGCGAGTTCTGGATTGAGGAAGTAGCATTCCTTGGGCACGTGGTGTCAAAACATGGAGTATCTGTTGACCCGGCGAAGATTGAAGCAATACAAAGTTGGGAGAAACCGAAATCGATGACCGAAGTACGTAGCTTTTTGGGCTTAGCTGGTTATTATCGAAGATTTGTGGAAGGATTTTCTCGAATCGCTACTCCGTTAACTCAGCTGACTCGTAAAGATAAAAAATTCGTATGGAGCGAGGAATGCGAGAAGAGTTTCCAAAATCTCAAGAGGAGACTCATTTCGGCACCTGTTTTGACAATACCATCTGGTTCGGATAGATTTGTTATCTACAGCGATGCTTCAGGCAAAGGGTTAGGATGTTTTCTCATGCAACGTGGGAAAGTCATAGCCTATGCCTCACGACAACTTAAAGAATATGAGACGAATTATCCTACTCATGATCTAGAGTTGGCAGCAGTCGTTTTCGCGCTAAAGATCTGGAGGCACTATCTATATGGGGAGAAAATGGAGATATATTCAGACCATAAAAGCCTCAAATATTTCTTCACCCAAAAGGAACTCAACATGCGACAACGACGTTGGCTCGAGCTGTTGAAAGACTACGACCACACCATTCAATACCATCCTGGAAAAACGAACATGGTAGCTGACGCGTTGAGTAGAAGATCATATGCGGGAACGAGTGCGATGTTGTTAACACAAAGGCCTATTTTGTGTGATTTACAAAAGATGAAGATAGAATTCAAGACTTCGGGGACCCATGTAATGATGTCAAGTATACGTATAGAACCAACTTTAATAGATAAAGTTAAAGTTTCTCAAGCCACAGACTCGGAGCTGATGCGTATGAAGAAGAAAGTGTAAGAAGGTGCTATTCCAGAAGCAAGAATCGATGAAGAAGGAATACTTTGAGTCCACTCCAGACTTTGTGTTCCTAATGATTCTGATTTGAAGTACAAGATCATGATGGAGGCACACAATACACCATTTGCAATCCATCATGGAAGTACCAAAATGTATCATGATCTTCGACATACATTTTGGTGGAACAATATGAAGAGAGAGATTGCAAAGTATCTCGAGGTGTTTAACTTGTCAACGTGTAAAGGCGGAGCATCAAGTACCTAAGGGTCCGTTGCAACCACTTGAGATTCTGGAATGGAAGTGGGAACACATTACCATGGATTTCATTACGGGTCTTCCCACGGGTTCTCAAGGCATAAATGCTATTTGGGTTATTGTTGATAGATTAACCAAGTCTGCTCATTTCTTGCCGATACGGGAGACTTATTCCCTTGAACGTCTTGCTAGTATGTACGTGAATGAGATTATGAGGTTACATGGCATGCCATTATCCATAGTTTCGGATCGTGACCCAAGATTCACTTCAAGATTTTGGGTTAGCTTACAAAAAGCTATAGGCACGGATTTACGGTTCAGTTCGGCATACCATCCTCAAACGGATGGACAATCAGAGAGGACTATTCAAACTCTTAAAGATCTATTAAGACTCTGTGTCCTAGACTTCAAAGGGAGTTGGGATAAGTATTTACCATTAGTGGAATTCTCCTACAATAACAGTTATCAGGCAAGTATAGGTGTTGCTCCATTTGAAGCATTATATGGACGAAAGTGTCGCTCTCCAATATGTTGGGATGAGGTGGGTGAAGCAACATTATTGGGACCCGAGTTGGTACGTATGACTACGAAAAAGATCCAAATAATTCGACAACGTATACAAACGGCACAGGATTGACAAAAAAGTTATGCGAATCTTCATCGAAAGGACGTGGAATTTAGTATTGGGGATCATGTATTGTTGCGTGTTGCTCCATGGAAGGGAGTTACAAGATTTGGGAAGAGAGGAAAGCTCAATCCACGATTTATTGGTCCATTTCAGATTCTTGATCGAGTAGGAAAAATGGCCTATAGACTCGCGTTACCTCCAAGTATGTCTCGTGTTCATAATGTTTTTCACATATCTGTGCTTCGTAAATATGTGAAAGATCCGAACCATGTTATTGAGTTAGAACCGGACGAGATAGCCGAAGACTTAACGTATGAAGAGGTACTTGTCAAAATCTTGGATAGAAAGGAGCATGTCCTACGCTCAAAGGTCATACCACAGGTTAAAGTTTTGTGGAGGAACCATGCTATTGAGGAAATGACCTGGGAGTTGGAAACGGAAATGAAAGCGAGGTATCCTCATCTTTTCGAAACACCAGGTACGTGCGTCAATTTTGAGGACGAAATTTTATAAGGAGGGGAGGTTGTAAGACCCCAAATTATTAATAAATGAAATTTAATTCCTCTATTTATTATTTTGAAATAGTAAGGGTTGATTTGATTAATGTGGTTAGTTATGGGTAAAATGTGCAAATATTTTAAATAAGCAAGTGGTTATAAAATATTCATTTTTATCGGAGAATATTCGTTTGGTCGTGGAATATTCTTACTGTCGGGGAATATTCGTACGACGACGCAGCCTTGTGTGGGTCCCATAACGGAAAGCGATTGGATGAAGAAAACGACAAGTATAAGTTATTTATAAATAACGGCTTAGTTATTCTGCAATTATCTTTGTTGGAATACCGGTGGTTAAAACACGATGAATACGCGTTGTTGCATAAGTAGTTATTACCAGATTGCACCAATTATTGATTCTTACGTAAGAAGGCACTACTCAATAATTGTTACAATAATTATTGTTCAATATTTTATTTTATTGATTCAATAATTGCTACGTTGATATTTTATAGTACTGTTGTTTTAATAATTGTCACTACACAATATTTTTCATTATCGGAACAATAATTCATATTATCTGAATAATATTATTAGATAACATTATTGGCAATGTCTAGAAAGTTCTATCTAAGGAGAGGTTTGGTCACCTAATCAAGCGTGCGATGAAGGAGAAATCCTTATTGAAAGCCCCTTTTTCTGAAACTACACAGTTGCCAATGATTGTGATTCAGTAATATTATTTGTGAATAATTAATTATTGATTTATATGATAAGGAAAATATTCATTTTATGTGGATATAGATGGAGAAAATTTTTAATGTGACAATTGTTGAAAATTAATATTTTATATTTTTCTGATAAAATAATTCATTTAAATATATTATTATATTTTAATAATATAATAATGGGGATATTTTTTACAATGAATGTGGGATATATGAGTATATGAGGAGGAAGTGTATTTTTGTTGCAAAAGTTGTTTAAAACATGTTAAACATGTCTCATGGGGCCCATTTCTTGACCGAATTTGATTATAAATTTTAGAATCGCCCGTTTGTGGATTTCGGTCA
Organism: Panax quinquefolius; assembly: GCA_020205615.1. Taxonomy (NCBI): domain Eukaryota; kingdom Viridiplantae; phylum Streptophyta; class Magnoliopsida; order Apiales; family Araliaceae; genus Panax; species Panax quinquefolius. Next base: position 52,794,542 of record CM035174.1, on the reverse strand, counting down.
ATTTCTGTTTGGAATTTGGAAAAGCTTTCTTCTGCAAAGTTGTAGATAATAGAATTTCCTATGGAAAAGATATAAGGTTCAAATTTTTCTGACAAAAGGGCCATTTATTATGAATTATTGAAGTTCCGAAGTACCGAAATAATTGATTTTTGGAAGTTTTAATTATTTTTTTAAGAAAAACGTTTTTTATATTTTTGGGCCTCATTAAACATGTGTTAAGTTGCTGAATTCAGATTCTTGGTGTACGTAGGAAATTTATATAAATATATTATTATTTTATTAAATTTTTTTCTTCGGTGTTCTAAGCATTTTCCTATAAATAGGGTGCTTAGGTTAGAATTGAAAATCACACCAGAAACTAAAGTTTTCTCTCTCTATATTATCGAGCGTATTCTTGTGAGTATTTTGATACCTTGAGTGTTGCTATACGGTGCGAGTTCTCTTCAGCACTATATTCAGTATTCCAATCGGAAATCGCCTTTTCGAGGTAAGGATGTTATTTTCTTCTTAAATGATATTATTTTCTTCAATATCATTATGCTTAGAAATATTGGTTTTAACTTTTATCAAATTTAGAACTTTTTGTGTCGAGATTACTATTCACGATATCGACACTTATTCACGAATCTGACACTATTCACGAATACTTGGCCTATTCACCAAAAAAATGAAATTTTCTTCTTTTTATCCAAAATATCTATTATGGATACTAGCTTTGATTGTATCCATGTTTTGATCATTCTTGAATTTTACTCCACTATGATTATTTATGAGGTATTTTTGGACATGGATAAACCGAAATACGAATCCTTAATATTTGTTATTTTGTTTCAATTGGATTCGTTTCCTTTAAAATATTTTTCATCATCCTCACCCTAAATGATGATATTCTTCAATATCTTTGGCTCAGAGTGCAAAGATGAATGATTTCTGATGAATATCTTTGGCCCGTAGTGCAAAGATGAACAGGTGTTTAGATGAACATGACCAACTGGTGAATATCTTTGGCATGTAGTGCAAAGATGAATATTTGATTTATGATGTATATTGATTGATGTTACAGGGATAAAATATTGATGATGGACTTTTAAATTCATAGATAATAGTAGATTTCATTCCCTACGTAACTCTTCTATGAATTATTATTTCCGCTGTAAATATTAATCTGAAACTTGTTGTCTATTGTATTTTATCAGATTTTTCCCTGTTGAAGACTAACGATAATTTGTTCTATATTATCTTAGTCATAATATTCTTTACTGGGCTAGTTGAGCTCACCCTTTTCTTTTTTGTTCAATTTTTTTTCTCAGGAGGCGAGAATGTAACGAGTACTAGTCGGGGTATGGAATGAAGGTTCTAGAAAGTCGTTTTTGTAGTCCTCACCATTTTTGTAAAATAATGTATCAATAATTGTAATGAGGACTTATTTGAGTGTGGATATTGTCTAGATGACAATATTTGTTTTTAAACTCACAGTTTTTATGTTGTACTAATAAAGTTGTAGTTGTTTCTGTACCATGTATTTTGACGACTCAGAATGGGTGTTGTATACCTATTTTGGGGGCGTCACATTGCTTCTATACTCCATGAAATTAGTTGAATATCCTTGAAATTTGTGTTTCATCTAGTATCATTTCACAAGGATAATTTCTGCACATTCTTGTTAAATTTTAAGTTTTTCATGCCGGAGTAGTATTCTTTTTTACAGTACTATTCACAAAGTACTATTCACAAAAGTACTATTCACGGGTACTATTTACAAAGTACTATTAATGAATACTATTCACAAAGTACTATTCACGGGGTACTATTCCCGAAGTACTATTCACTCGGGTATTATTCACCCGGGGAATTGTTGAAAGTTGTATGTACACAAGCCAATCATGTTTGATGATAAAGCATATATTTTGTAACAATCTTATTCATTTATTAATAAAAAGTATTAATTTATTAAAGACTTTTAATTATCTACATGATACTGTTTTATAATATGTGATAAACTCATAGTTTTAAGCAATGCTTTAAGAATAATGATGATGATCATTCTAATGAGATCTAAATTCTTAGAAAGCTTAAAACTAAAATAGTTCACAATCGTTGGATTACTAAATTGAGGATTAGTGAATTCGGATAGATTGGTACATACGTTGCTTGCTCATTGGATGAGGATGATTGATCTCATGATCATTTGTGTGGAGACACTAAAGCAAGTATATAGGTGCTTATTAGAGAATAAGTTCATCGAGCGTTGGCTCGCTAAGGAATACCTAATGGAGTTTTACTTACTTGTCAATAGGAATTCTGTAGTGATAGTAAGTACAAGTGATCGTTGGACTTCGATCATCATCATAGTATCTTGTATGGATCGTTATACTTTGACTTATTCCTTAAGACCCTTAGGGTATATCAAAGGGTATGCTTGGGTATAATAAGTTGTACATGGAGATAATGTATGATCAATAAAGAATCTACCGCTTCTAGTAAAAGAAGAGAAATGTCTTATGTGATTCGATAAATGACAACCCAGTAGTCCTTGGCCAAGGTAGAATGAAATTAGAAAGGAGTTTCTAATTTGCATTATTTGGTGTTATGCATTTAAGAGTCGAAATACATATGATTAAATAAAATAAGACTTGACAAAGAATTCAAAGTGTCTTATATTTAATTGGGACATCAGTATGGTGGAAGGATTGAATTGTATGGTAACTATTTACTCAAAGGTTCTTTTATGATTAATGTTGAAATCTATATTATCCGGAAAGTCGTTGATCGCTAGGGAGGCTTATCCTATTGTCAGAATAAATATTATTTATTTAAATAAATTAATAATTTAATTTATTTATTTAAATAAGATTAAAATTGTTCTAATTGATTTATTCACAACCTATTAATATGGAGAACCTAAAGGGTCACACCATAAAAAGGAAGAATAATTATTTAAGAAGTTAATGGCATAATTGTAATAATAAGTTAAGTATATTTAATTTAATCTATGGTGATAGAATAAATTAAATGGCTTAATATTTATTATTTAATATTTTAGAAATATTAAATATAAATTAATAAGAGGAGTCTTATTATTATTATTACTATTATTATTATTTAATTCCTAAAGGAGTTTGGTAATTAATTAATAAAAGTACTCTCATTTATTCCTAATAAGATTAGGAGGCTAATTAATTAAAAGATTTTAATTAATTATTCCTAATAAGATTGGGAGCATAATTAATTAAATGAGTTTAATTAATTAAAATAAAACTCAATTCCTTAATTGTTAAGGAGTGTTGCCCACATCTATAAGTAAGAGGATTCTTATTATGGGTGCAGAGTGGTTGTTGACTTTTTCACAACATATGTGACTCTAATTGTTGGAGAGTACTCTCATTTTCTATGAGATAGAAAAATTAGGGTTTTGCCAAACACCCATCTTCTTGAATCTTTTTTCTTTCTTGGTGGATCACCTCTAGAGGTCAAATATTTGTGTGGCTAACGTTGATCAAAGGAAGGAACCAAACCCGATGGATTCAAATTGAATGCGAAAAAGATTGGAGGTGAACTTGTACCTGAGGAAGCTCGAATCTTCAAGGGTATGATTCTTGTTCTTCATATCTTTTCGTTTAATTAATAATTGTGCATAAAGAATGATCCGGGTATATGATTTGAAAATTTTAAAACTCTGATTTTTACACGTTTCCGCTTATTTTGTGCAATTTGATTGCGTTCATTAATATTACAAACCTAACAGTGGCATCAGAGCCAAACTTTTATGGGAATTATTAATTGATTTTAATTTGATATGTATATTGATATGTGTTTAGAACAATTTAATTGGGCATAATTTGTTGTATAAAATTTAATTTTAAAAAAAAGTCGTAATCAAATTCGCGATTTTTTTTTTGAAATTCCGTGATTGGCGTGGATATTGATTTTACTGTGTTCTTGGCGCTAATCATGTTGCTTTATTCACGTGATATGAATCTATGTATACAAAATAGAATTATTTTTGAACATACTTAATTTCCCACTCAAACCATATTAAAAGATCCTGACCATCAAAACTTTGGGATAAATCTAACCCTTCAAAAAATTGAGTTTGACAGAAAGTAATAACTCTCTCTCTCCCATGCTGGGCTGGGTAAAATACTACCATCTTACTATAAAATATTATATGAAAATGAATATTTTTATAAATATAAGGGATAATTTCACAATACTTTTCTCATATATTAATAATAAATAGATATCACATTAATATAAAAAATTAAAAATATCACATGATGTCAAAACTATGCCACACAGGCAAGTCAAATGATGCCACACAGGCAACCAAAATAATGTCACACAGACAAATCACACATTGGACTGCGAATCCAAATGTATGCAAATCAGATATGTGTGTTTGACACAACATCACAAATCCGCAGAACAGAAAACTAGGGTTAACCCATACCCCTCCCACAACAAAATACCAAATGACTCACTTCCTCTGGAGTCCAAAATGGAGACGCCGTGGACTAATCACACCGCCACGGAAAGTGTCATGTCTCTTGTGCCAAGACGACATACATGTGGTACCCCCACAGGTGGTTATAGCTTAGGTATACCCTACGATATATTCTAACAAAAATATCAAGTCAGAACACATGCGACAAAATACCAACAAAAGGGTTCTATATGTACATGTTTAACCAAATCAAATAATAGTCACAAGGTCTCAAAAAGAAGGTAGCAACATGTACCACTCTACAATTATCAAAAATAAATACTAAACATGATATCCTAATTCAAAGAGTACAAATGCGAGTCATGTGTATCAACTCCAAAGTGAAACTAATATATTTATTTCACATGAAACAATTATGTGAAATCATAACATAATTCGAAATAAGGAAACAAACGAACAAATCAAATTTAACAAGAGTATCGCTGAAAGAATACGGAATCCGTACCTGAAATAAGTAACGTACGTAATACCCAAAATTATATTCCAATTATAACTCGTTAGACCCCTCCGTTCGATCTAGTCAAAAAATATATATATTACTTAATTAAAATTATACATATTATTATATAACTTTTTATTATTTTATTATTAGTATTACTATTATATATTATTATTATTATTTTAAAATAATTTGCTCGTTAATTCACACTTATATAAAATAATATTATAAAATATCATTAATGTTAATTTGTGCTGACAAGAAACATGGCAGCAGACTACATTATAATTACACAAAATAGAATTTAATACACCATTCAATTCCACATACTCTAAAAGCAACCAAGTTCCATATAACTAATAAAATACTTGATTTTTATTTTATGCCAATTTAATAATTGCCAATAGGCATACTCAGACTATTTGTATAAAGCCCACAAATGGAACCATATACATATAATAAATCAATGATTACATCATTTAGTTAAATCTGATTTTTATAGTTACCATCTCTCTCTCTCACTTTGTGTGTATGTGTGTATATATATATATATATACACACACACACACACACACACTTCCACCAAACACTTATCTATTAGGCTTGACCGTGAGATTATTTACGATTATAATCATTTCTATTGAATATACACCATGAAGAAAAACAACAAAATTTCATATATTAGACAAACCTGATTGTCAAAGTTATACCCTTTTCATAACCCTCGAATACCTTTTAGTTTTCTTTTCCTTCTTTTCCAAGCGACCGCTGTTGTTCCGATTTCTCCCCTCAATTAATTTGTTTCAGATATAATGTGAGAAGATTAGGTTTTACATATTATTTTATTAAATATTAACTCTTCTAATTTAAATAGGATTTATTATGACCCACAAATATAAATTAAACCCAATAAATTTTAAAGCCCAAATTGTACAAAATTAATTTGCCCATCACTTATTAATATTTATTAGCCCACACAAATTAAATAACTAGTTTAACCCAAATAAATGACAAGTCCAAACAATATGTTTTAAGAATATAAATTTAATATTTATTTTTTTCGGGATATTACATTATCTCCCCCTTAAAAAGGATTCCGTCCCCGGAATCAAAAGAATGAACGTAGCTAATTATCAAAAAGATGCGGATACTCCACTCGAATAGACTCCTTTATCTCCCAAGTAGCTTCTCGCTCCGAATGATTTTAGCACAAGACTTTAACAAAAGGAATTATTTTCCTAAATTTTAATTTCATCAGTTATTTAATTATTTACTAAAAGACTTCAAATTTTTTTTTTCCAAACAAAACAAGGAAGAAAAGAGGGAAACAAAATCATTTACCTTTTTCCAATTTAAATACAATTGTATATGATAAAATCAATTAATATTTAATTATAAAAAAATATGGGTTATTACATTTTTCATCCCTTAAAAATAATTCCGTCCTCGGAATTCAAATAAGCTACAAAATAAATAAATAAATAAATTTAGTTACGACGTAGCGTCGCCATTTGTAACGATCAACGCGGATAAGTCATCGGTCCACGTAATTATCAATGTACTTGTAAAAGATTCGTCAGCTACCGTGTCAAGCCTTGGTAAGGTTGTTCGTGTTGCATCAAATTAGATCATATGAGCCATCGTTGGTGCGTCTGTCGCTAATATCTTTGAGTTTAATTCTTGTAAACGTACTCTTCGGAACATAATTCAAAATCAACAAAAAAATTCTTCATCTAAATACGATTCGAATACCCAAAATATTTAAAATTATCTTTAACTCGTAAAATGTTTATGTTACATACATGACAAAGATTTAACAAATTATTTTTATTTAATTTTACATAAATTCATTCAAACTCTAAGGGTATCAGATAAACAAAATAACTTAAATTATATCACCAACTCTCACTAAGTCCTCAAGAGTTTCAAAATATCATAACCTAGAATCAAATTAGTTCTCAAATAATATTACACCAAAAATATATTACTGCTAAGATCTCTTCATCACCATACCAAACTCCAAATCATATATCCTACTATCTGAATAAGCAAACTATAGCTTTCAAAATCTATTAAAGATTCATTACTTATTGTATATCTAATCATTCAATGAATCAATCATTCTCTTAATGCAAATTTTAACCCAACAAATTCCAAGATATCCTCATACTATCACTCAAAATTTCAAATAAGATAACTCCAATATTCTACCAGGAAATAATCACAAAATTCATTTACTCCAAAATATTAATCTAATTACCTCAAATCTCTACAACTCAAATTTACAAAAGATCCCTTATACTTAATAACTTTCATTTTATCATAGTATGCCATCAATACACAAACCTCAAATTATCCACAAGCTTAACATAAATCAAACTTAACTCAAATCAAATCCTCAATTCAACGATCATAATAATTGTCACACAAAAAAAAAACAACTCTAAAAGATTAATTTTCCAAAATCAAATACTCGTCGAAATATACAAATACTCACATCATAATCACATCTCATATAAGATCACTTCTTATTTGTACAAAGTATAACTTTATCCATCTCAATGATTAAATCAAAATTCTTAACAAATATCATTACTCAATCACCTTAACAAATTATTCCACCTCCCTCAAATTAACTACAAATCAAAAAGAAATCGATAGTTGGTCAAAATAGAGACCTACCAAATAAGGAACTAAATCGAATCAAACTCCTATGTCTACCCAATGGTTTACCCACAACTCACAGGTCAAACCTAAATAGGTTTTCTACAAGAAAGAACCTAAGCTCTGATACCATCTCTGTAACACCCCCTTCCCGAAAAGGAAAGGGAGGTCACGTGCAAAGCACCACAAACCTCAAAATAAATAAACAGAGCACTAACAACCTCAAGATATTAATAGTGATATGCATCAATGAAGTACTAAATAAAATTCTCCAACTAAAGTCAAAATAATCAAAACTAAAAAAATTGAATCAACCTAGATGGTCAAAGGCAATACTCTCATCACACTAGCCCTGAATCACCCCTGAAAACCTGCCGGAAGAAAAACACAGCATGAGCCAATTGCCCAATACGGATACAGATATACAAAAGATATACAACTGATATACGAAATAACTGAGATAAAATACTGAACAAAGCCTCAAGTGTTATAAATACGAACGAAAATATAATCTCCAAAGATCTGAATGGAATATATCCGAATCAACAGAATTGACGAAACGAATAGAAGAATAAAGAAATAACGAACTGAAGTAACTAACTCAATGAATTGAACTGAATAGAAACAAACAAAACTAATACAATGAAATAATAGACTGAATCAAATGGTTGAGTTTTATTTCATGCCGAGTTAGCTCAGAAATATACATTGCCACACAGGCAAGTCAAAACAATGCCACACGGGCAAGTCAAAATAATGCCACACAGGCAAGTCAAATGATGCCACACAGGCAACCAAAATAATGCCACACAGGCAAATCACACATTGGACCGCGAATCCAAATGTATGCAAGTCGAATATGTGTGTTTGGCACAATATCACAAATCCGCAGAACAGAAAACTAGGGTTAACCCATACGCCTCCCATTTCCTCCTGAGCCCAAAACGGAGACGCCGTGGACTAATCACACCGCCACGGAAAGTGTCATATCTCTCGTACCAAGACGACATGCATGTGGTACCCCCACAGGTGGTTATAGCTTAGGTATACCCTACGATATATTCTAACAAAAATATCATGTCACAACACATGTGAAAAAATACCAACAAAAGGGTTCTATATGTACATGTTGAACCAAATCAAATTATAGTCACAAGGTCTCAAAAAGAAGGTAGCAACATGTATCGCTCTACAATTATCAAAAATAAATACTAAACATGATATCCTAATTCAAAGAGTACAAATACGAGTCATGTGTATCAACTCCAAAATGAAACTAATATATTTATTTCACATGAAACAATTATGTGAAATCATAACATAATTCGAAATAAGGAAACAAACGAACAAATCAAATTTAACAAGAGTATTGCTGAAAGAATATGGAATCCGTACCTGAAATAAGCAACGTACGTAATACCCAAAATTATATTCCAATTATAACTCGTTAGACCCCTCCATTCGATCTAGTCAAAAAATATATATATATTACTTAATTAAAATTATACATATTATTATATAACTTTTTATTTATTTATTATTAGTATTACTATTATATATTATTATTATTTTAAAATATTTTGCTCGTTAATTCACACTTATATAAAATAATATTATAAAATATCATTAATGTTAATCTGTGCTGACAAGAAACATGGCAGCAGACTACATTATAATTACACAAAATAGAATTTAATACACCATTCAATTACACATACTCTAAAAGCAACCAAGTTCCATATAACTAATAAAATACTTGATTCTTATTTTATGCCAATTTAATAATTGCCAATAGGCATACTCAGACTATTTGTATAAAGCCCAAAAATGGAACCATATACATATAATAAATCAATGATTACATCATTTAGTTAAATCTGATTTTTATAGTTACCATCTCTCTTTCTCACTTTGTGTGTGTGTGTGTGTGTGTGTATATATATATATATATATATATATATATATATATATATATATATATACACACACACACTTCCACCAAACACTTATCTCTGTTAGGCTTACTTGTGAGATTATTTATTCTGATTATAATCATTTCTATTGAATATACACCATGAAGAAAAACAACAAAGTTTCATATATTAGACAAACCTGATTGTCAAAGTTATTCCCTTTCATAACCCTCGAAGACCTTTTAGTTTTTTTTTCCTTCTTTTCCAAGCGGCCTCTGTTGTTCCGATTTCTCCCCTCAATTAATTTGTTTCAAATATAATGTGAGAAGATTAGGTTTTACATATTATTTTATTAAATATTAACTCTTCTAATTTAAATAGGATTTATTATTACCCACAAATATAAATTAAACCCAATAAATTTTAAATCCCAAATTGTACAAAATTAATTTGCCCATCACTTATTAATATTTATTAGCCCACACAAATTAAATAACTAGTTTGACCCAAATAAATGACAAGTCCAAACAATATGTTTTAAGAATATAAAATTAATATTATTATTAATTTTTTTTTGGAGGATATTACAACCATAGTGCCGGAGGCACGGGACTATTGCTAGTATATATATAATATTATTATATATATATATATATATATATATATATATATATATATATATATCATGTTTACAAGTAAAGGAAGTTACAGGAACTTCAATTGTGCAAGGAAATTAAGGGATTTTGAGGAACATGATTTTGAGAATTGAAGTAATTATATTATATATATATATATATATATATAATATACTAACACTGCTGTAACTATATATATGATATATATTTATATGGTTTTATTTAGGGAGGATCTAAAAGCGGACCAAAAGAACGGACAGAGGAGGGGACGAGGCAAAAACACGCGGGTTTCAAGGTCAACCCGCGTGTTTTTGCTTTAATCCGCTTTCTCGTCCGCTCTTTTCGTTCGCTTTTAGATCCTCCCCCGATTTATATATATATATATATATATATAAATATATTATTCTTAATTATTTTATAATTAAAATAAAAAGTTTATTTTAATATTAAAATAAAAGAGTTTATTTTAATTTTAAAATTAGAATTTCATGCTAACTAACTAGAGTTGAAATTGGATTCCGTGATAACTAATTAGAGTTGAAATTGAGTTCCATGTTTCCTTAAATAAAGGAGTTTATTTATATATGAAATAAGATTTCATATTATTCAAAATAAAGGAGTTTATTTGTGAATAGAAAGAGAATCCATATTTCCTTAAATAAAGGAGTTTATTTAGATATGAAATAAGATTTCATATTATTCAAAATAAAAGATTTTATTTGTGAATAGGAAATAGAATCCGTGTTTCCTTTAATAAAGGAGTTTTTTTTTGGAATTGGGTTCCATAATTAATTAAAATAAATGAGTTATTTTGATTAAAGATTTTGATTATAATAAATAGTTTATTTTATTCAAAATTGGATAAATTAAAATAAAAGAGGTTTATTTTGATTTAAATTTGGATTAAAATAAAAGACTTTATTTTGATTCAAAATTAGATTTTATACTAATTAAATTTGCCCATTAAATGATATCAATATATATATATATATATATGAATGTTTATTATTCATGAGATGAATGTTATTTATTGATGCATATGGTGATGTGTATGATAATAAATGGGATTGATTATGAACTATTGACCAATGTGATTGAATTTTATTTTAGTTGGATGAATGAATGTATGGGTTTTATTAAATAGGGTCTGCGTACCTTGTCTTCTCTATTTTTTTTTAATATAAATTCTAACTCCCTCATATGTACTTTCCCTTGACTGCTGATCAAGGTTTTTATTTATTTTAAATAGTTTTGTAATAGGAATAGTTAGAATTATTTTGAAGAATTGGAGATCAAGGAGCAAGGAGCGCTTGATGACTCGTTTGTAATGAAACCCGGGTTTAAATGTAATAGTTTTATTTATATTGATTCTTGCACCCCTAGGGTTTGACCTTTTGGTTCACTTGGTGGCTCTAGTGAACCAAACTAGAATAAAAGTCCATAATCAATCCAGGTAGAATATAGTATTCTATATGTGCATGCTTATACTATATATATTATATATTATGCAAACATGCTTTGTATGTTAATTAATATGACGCGTATTTTATATATATGTGCATACGCGCTAAACAAGATGAGACAAATTAATAACAAACTCCTCAAATATTTTATATTAAGTTGTAACGTTCAAAGATATTTGGAATATCGAACGTCGCCTTCTAGCATGATAGAAACAATAGAGTATTGAATATTTAATATGAGTTTGTTATGCACACACAAGGCAAGTATTAAATATTTAAGATGTTGTTTTTATTACATATGATGTTTATAAGGAATTGAACATTACTGCTTTGTTGTGCACACACAAGGGTTGTAGTTTTTTCTTCACTTATATGGAAATGCTGGGTCTGACTTAACTTAAATTATTGTAGTTCGGATGTGCACACACTTGACCATTATGATTTAAGAGGCAAAATACAAGGAGTTGCATAGTTGATGTAATTGACAAGAGTTGTCTACCTATTTATTTATATATAGTTTGTTGTGCACACACAAGGTTATATACATTTGAAATGGGATCCTTATTCTCACTAGCAAATCTTTAATTAGATTTTGCCGAACTATATAAGTGAGGATAATATAGTTTGATGAAAATAGTGGGAGATACCAATTTAAAACAAGACCTAATTTATTTTGGTAATTAATAAAAGAATGTATGCTAAAATATTGTTAATTACAAATTTATTTACAGAATTTTACAATGTCTAAATTACTATCACTGCGAAACATATTAGATGCTAAATTAACCAGACCGAATTAAACGGATTGGTTAAGGAATTTGAGAATAGTTCTCATGGCTGAAAAGTTATCTTATGTCCTTAATACGTCTTTCCTGTAATGGTTGCAGACAATGCCTCTGAGGAAGAGATTGCTACTTTTAGAAAGTGGCAAGATGATGTACAATTGGCTCAATGAATCATGCTCGTATCCATAGGTAACAAGCTTCAGCATCAGCTTGAAACTATGGATACTCCTACTATATTCCTGCACATCAAGTAGTTAATGGTGAGGAAAGTAGGACTAATAGATATCAGATATTTAAGGAGCTCTTCCGATCTAGAATGACCGATGACACTACAGTAGAGATAAAAGTCCTTAATATAATCAATTTGATTGATCAATTAGGACAACTAGTTTTGTCATGGATGGAAAGTTGAGCCAAGATTTGATCTTGCACTCACTCCCGGACTCCTTTCACAATTATTATGAATTTTTCATATGAACAAGCTAGATATCAGCCTCACTGATTTGCTTAACATGTTGAAAAATATTGAGAGTCACTTTCCAACCAAGAAAGACCAAGTCTTACTAGTAGGGGCCAAAGGATTTTCTGAAAAAAAAGAACGATTCAAAGAATGTAAATAGAAAGGCAAAAACAAAGGATAATAAGAACAAAACTGATACGGATAGCAAAGGAGTTTGCTTCCACTGTAATAAGCCTGGACACTGGAAAGAAACTGCAAGAAGCATTTTGTAGAGGCTAACCAGAAGAAGCTTAGTGAAGTTTCGGTTACAAATACAATTTTGTTCACGATTTAAAATAAATTTTTCTTTAAGTCAAGTTTCTACTTGGGTATTGGATACCGACTTTGGTTATCATAAATATATATTTATGAAGGGACTAAGCAGAAGTAGAAAGATAAACAAATATAAGTAATCCTATGTGTGGGAAATGAAGCAAAGGTTGCCACATTAGCCATAGAAACTTATAGTTTAGCTATGCCTACAGGCAAATCTATTAAGTCAACAAGTTGTTATTGTATTCCAGTTCTTGTTAGAAATATTATTTTCATTTTATTGTTGGACAATGAAATCTTTGGTATTATATTTAAGAACAATTGTTGTTCTATTTATAATAATAATGTTTCGTATAGAACTGAAATATTACTTAATGGATTTTGTGTACTTGACTTACGTGTAAATATATTTTGCAAATTGAACAAACTAGTATAAGAAAAGGAGATGATCATTCAAAGAGTTGAATATGTGTATTTATTGAAATACATGTATGAATTATTTGAAAGGTTCAAAGAATTTAGAAGTGAAACAAATTGGCAAAGTATTAAGATTATTTTATTAGATCAAGGAATAAATACTTGTGCAATAAGTTTCTAGATCATCTCAAATGGTTTTCTTGTAATGGACGTCTCTTGATACGCAATAATTGATTGATGTATCTGAAAGGAAAAATTGTACCTTGTTGGACATGGTACGGTCCATAATGATTTTACCGACATTCCAGTATCCTTTTGGGGTCATGTCCTAGAAATGGCTGTATATATATCTACAAAAAAGGTAACCTCAAAATCCAGTCCCAAGACTCCATAAAAGTTATGGACATGGAGGATTCCTAATCTTAAGTATGTTAAAATAAAGGGTTGTCCAACTTACAAGTACAGATTTGTGGGACATCCTAAAGTAAGTTTAGGGTATATGTTCTATAATCCTACTTAGCAAAAGGTGTTTATTGTGAAACACGCTGCCTTTTAGGATAAAGATGTTTATTATTGAAGGAGCTAGTGGGATGATAATAGATCTTGAAGAGTTCAAGAACTATAAATCACTATAAGTCAAATACGAGGAACCTGTAGATAGACCTATTGTACCACAACTGAATTGTAAATCTGGAATAGTACCAAAGATACCTTTGAGGTATGGATTCATCATAGATGATGATGATGAGGTACACATCATAGAAGATGATGATCTAGAGTTACATACGATGAGATAAGAGTTTTAGTGTGTACAAAAGTGTCAGTGGGAGCGCCGTAACATTCCTAATATTATATGTTGATATACTATAGATAAGGAATAACATATTAATGCTACAATTAGTAAAGATAAAGTTGTCTAAACATTCTTCCATGAATGATTTGGGAAGAGTATCTTAATTGGGGATACAAATCTATATAGATAGATTTAAGAGGATGCTCGACTTAACCCAAAGAACGTATATTCATTTGATGCTAAAGTCGTTTAGCATGGCAAACTCCAAGAGATGTCTCATGTTGATGAGACATGGAGTGTATCTCTCTTAATAGTCCCCAAAGACTCCAAAAAGAGAGATCGCATGAGTAACTATCATGTATGCAATGAAATGGACGAGACCTGATGTTGATCAGTCATATTCTGGAGAGGTTCACTATGAGTCAATGAAAAATATCTTAAAGTACTTAACCGACACTAAGGATGTGATCATATTCATGGCGGGTCTGAATTAAAACTAGAGGGCTTAACAGACTAAAGTTTTTCAGACAGACCAAGACGACAGAAAATCCACTTTAAGGTAAAGTGTTACCTTGAATGATGGTGCAGTGAATTGGAAAGGTTCCAAACAACAAAGAGTTTCTGGTTTAGTGATAAAGACAAATTATATAGCTATAAATGAAGCTGCAAATTGATTGTTTAGATGAAAAGTTCATTACTAAACTAGGAATAGTTCCTAAGTCTCATCTTGGATCTAAACATGTGTTGTGGCACTTTCAATTGATTATGGAAATCATTGAAAGATGTAAAATCACTATAGAGATAGTTGACTGTCAAGAACAACATTACATATCCATTAACTAAAGCTTATCCAACAGCAGGATAATCATCACTTAGAGAAGAAGGGTATGAGATACTGCTGGGTAAAATCTATATACGCACAACACGCAAGTATACGTGGTCAACAAGTAATAAAGTGAAAGTAGAGCATCGTTCCCACGAGGAATTGTTTAATAAAAATCACCAAGTACTAACCCGTAACCAACTCAATCTTATTTAAACGAATGAATTTCAATTTATAAGTGAACTAATTCTAATTACCACTAGTTAAATTAAGATAACGGAGATTTAAGATTACAACTTCACTTATTGCTTCATTTAAGTTAACACACTTCTCATCAATTATTCTCTATCTTGAATTGTTAATCAAGAACACTAAAGCAGATAAAACCACCTCTCGATGCATAATAACCATATTAACGTCAATCCACAATTAAGATAGAAATACGTTAAACACCTTAATCAACTAACCCACTATATCTCTATGTGAATTACAATTGAAGAAGGTTGAAGAATAAGTTCTCTATCCGATTACATGCGATGTCAAGCGTATCTCTACCTTAACAATAATCAAAAATCTGCTATTGATAAAATTCATGACACATGCTATCATGATAAGATCTAAATCAATACTTCATCTCTCGAGTTCATATAGATTATCACGGTAATTGATGGCCAATTAATTAAACAATTAAGTCCAAATCACAATAGACAATCCTCACAATAGAACATAATAATTGATAACGAAGCATATTAAAATAAACTACACAATAAGATCTATTGTAATCTCAAACAAAGAATTAGTTCATTGAATTAAAACTAAGAATCCATAATTGAATACACATTAAAAGTTAAAGATAGAAGAAGATATGAAGATAGAATCTGTTGTCTGCAGATTTGATGCTCCCTCCGTGCTCCTCCTTTGAATCTTCAATGGTCTCCAAGTTGCTTCAATCTCCAAATCTAACAAGAACTACGATTTTGATCTAATTTACTCTAATCTAATCTAATGGAATCCTCTCTCTAGTCTCTAATCTCTCTAATCCTTGTGATTCTCCTCCTTATATAAGTCTCTTCATATGTCTTTAAGTCCTCTTGGAAGTCCTTGTGTCAATCGGATCGAAACGATCCTTTCTGGACTCAAATTGGACCAAAATTCGCACTTTTCGAGCATTTTCTGGGCTACCCCCGCCCCGGTGGGGGTTTATGCTTGATTTGGACCCGCCCCGGTGGGCTAGGGTTCTGACTTGTGGCTGGTACGCCCACCCTGGCGGCAGTTTTGTGAAGGAAAATTTTCTGCTCTGACGTCCTTTAGGAAAATGGCCATTACATTTGATCCGGGAAGAGTTACGATGCCTGCCACCTATCAAATCGAAGATATCGACGAGATCTACAACTTTCATTCTTTGAGATTTCAGAAATAACGAACCGATTAATGTCGAAATTGGGCTAGAAGGGACTGCTGTGCAAATGGCCATCCAAAATAGTGACGTTCGATGTCCGTTGGTACACATGTCATAACTCTTGCATCCGAACTCCGATTGGAATGATTCAAGATGTTCTGGAAAGCTAAGAAGAAGCTCTAAAATATAATACAAGTTCCAAGCCAAGAACATGAAATGAACATGAAACCCTAAACGATGTCCGGATTGCTTTTCTTTGCATTTTCATACCAATTCTTTGTGCTTTCAACTCCCAAGCATATAATCTACAAAACGAACAAAAAATGCATGAAAAGTAACTAAGAAACATGAGATTAAGCAAATAATTCAAGTAACAGATACCGGATAAGTAGGTATAAAACCCACTTATCAAATACCCCCAAACTTAAACCTTTGCTTTTCCTCAAGCAAAAACACAAAATAACAATGCTATGCAATGCAACTAATATACATGCCAACGAATCCAACAGTAATGAGAAAAATAAGTCTATTCAACCGGCCTTAGAAAAATCAAGTAAACACGATAATACATCATATCAAAACTCATTAGTAATTTCTTAATCAATCATCAAATCTTAGACTGTTATCACTAATATAGTGCGTGTGTGCTCCACAACAATGTTAACTGATATAAAATCAAATTTAACACATAATAAGTCTCTTCGAAGGCATCATACAGTGTAAACTCATGAAATCCAAAAACAAGCTAGATCCAACTAAAATCAAACAATTACCAATATCGAGGGTCAACATGGGATACTTATGCTTCATTTTTCATCTACGGGGGCTTTTTTTCTCTTATTTCCTGTTTTATTTATTTATTTTTATTTTCTATTTTTTTTTTTTCATTTTGGATAGTGAGTGCGTTTATGCTCCATCTCACGCCTGTGTTTATGAGGAGTGCATTTCACGCTTCTTCTCGACCCACCACAGGACTCAATTTATTCAACTCAATATCTTTTTTTTAAAAGCTTATATACCCCACTTTTTCCCTCAAACTTAGGTTCTTGCCTAATTCTTCGCCTTCACTGCCTATCTTTGTCATTCTCTTATTTAAACTAGCATTATCCTTTAGAATCCCATTATGTATCAATTTAAACTCAATCAATCAACAAGTTGTTTTTACTGTGTTATCCTTATTATACCAGCCAAAATGTAAAAAGACTCAATTCCTAACAAGAAATCACATCAAAGCTCTAATGGTCAAGATTATACTTGTCTACCCAATTCCAATCTCATCATTGGCCAAAACAAAAGCTCAGAACTATCTAACAACTGGATTCATGCAAATGAACATAGTAACTAACTTATAATTTTTTTTTGAATTTTTGATTTTTTTTTTAGTTATAAATAAAAACAATTATGCAACTACTTTACTATGCAAACTATTATGCAATTACACTACATGAATGCAAACATAAATAAACCTAAATTATTTAACTCCCCCAAACTTAACAATTACAATGTCCTCATTGTAAAATAAAGCATGAAATGGACGAGGACTTCCCTGTAATCATTTAAGCTTGTGGTGATGGTGGCGTTGGCGGCGACGATCATTTTCTTATCCATTGAACCTCCAATACCTGCAATGAAGAGAGACAACATGGATTAGAATAACACTTGGATTCCTATCTACTAAATAAACTAGGAAAGCATATAAATAAATAATAAAAATTCTGGGTCAGCCTCCCGATCAGGTAACTTGATTTATAGTCTTTCAGCCTGACTTTGTCTGGTCAACGCTATCCAATTCCTCTTCGGTAATTGAGGAACCCTCCATCCATCATTAGCAAATAATCCTTTGGGAGGTTCCCAAAAGCGATGGCCATAGCATCAAAGTCACCTAACATGCTCTGACTCGGTATGATCTCAATCAAGAACGTCCCACAGCTAAGTGTTTTCTCCATTCTGTATGTGATCACTTTGGGGCATGAAAGCTTATCACACAAAATGGGCTCTTCGTCTATCTTCTCTTTCTTGTCCCACCATGGATTCAAAATTGTACTTGCTCTTATGTCATCAAGAGCTTCGCCGACAACATGACTACCAAGTGGGCATGATTTTGCAAATCTGACTGCCTCTTTGATCGTTAGTGGAGACCCATTTAGATCTTCGTCGACCTCTATTTCATTATCCCCAATTGTCTCCACACTTTCGATATCTTGTGGCTCATCCAATTGTAGATTTGGCTCGGGCACTTCATCAATCTTGGAATTCTCATCATAACACCAATTGTTTTGAGGAAGGTTGCTTACTGCTTTGGTCAATTGATCTATCTTATTTTGAAGATTTTGAATTGACATCGCTTGATTACTCATCCTCTCCTCATTTGCTGCTACATACTTGGAAAACAATTCCTCCAACCTTGAATTATCTGTCTCTTGTGACACTAGAGGTGGACATGAAAATTCCGGTGTGTATGATGGATTTAGAGCGTAATGTTGGTCTTCATAAGTATCGCTCCATGACGAATCCGGGTGATACCCCCAAACTTGATGATAATTATCATATGCATACTGATTGAGGTAATTACCACTATACTGTACCGGCCCAAGATTGATTACTCGGGTGATTGCCAGCATAATAGTCACAAATAACTGCAATCCTTCGACTCATTTGGGCTGCAAAAATGTCCAACTTCCTCGAAAGTTCTTCAATCTGTGCTGACATTGCGGAAAGTGTCGCGAGTGTGTCAATCTCACCCCCCTCGGGTCAATCATTTTTCCATCCTTCGACTCATTGGGTCATGGATAACCTCCAACGCCTTCGAAGTTGCCTCAATTTGTATTGGCTCTATAGAAGATGTATTAAGTCCATCAATCCCTGTTTCCCTTAGTTGAGTCATGTTCGTGTATGTCCATTGATACGCAAAGTCATCCATGGTACCTGAAAAGAGAGAAATATAGGAAGAGAATTAAAAATAAAAATAAAATGTTTAAATTAAGACTAATTTGATTGAAATTAATATTGCAAAAGAGATATTAAACTAATTCCCAAAAGAATCTGCGCCAAAAAACTTGTTGGGTAAAATCTATATACGCACAACACGCAAGTATACGTGGTCAACAAATAATAAAGTGAAAGTAGAGTATCGTTCCCACGAGGAATTGTTTAATAAAAATCACCAAGTACTAACCCGTAACCAACTCAATCTTATTTAAATGAATGAATTTCAATTTATAAGTAAACTAATTCTAATTACCACTAGTTAAATTAAGATAACGGAGATTTAAGATCACAACTTCACTTATTGCTTCATTTAAGTTAACACACTTCTCATCAATTATTCTCTATCCTGAATTATTAATCAAGAACACTAAAGCAGATAAAACCACCTCTCGATGCATAATACCCATATTAACGTCAATCCATAATTAAGATAGAAATCCGTTAAACACCTTAATCAACTAACCCACTATATCTCTATGTGAATTACAATTGAAGAAGATTGAAGAATAAGTTCTCTATCCGATTACATGCAATGTCAAGCGTATCTCTACCTTAACAATAATCAAAAATCTGCTATTGATAAAATTCATGACACATGCTATCATGATAAGATCTAAATCAATACTTCATCTCTCGAGTTCATATAGATTATCACGGTAATTGATGGCCAATTAATTAAACAATTAAGTCCAAATCACAATAGACAATCCTCACAATAGAACATAATAATTGATAACGAAGCATATTAAAATAAACTACACAATAAGATCCATTGTAATCTCAAACAAAGAATTAGTTCATTGAATTAAAACTAAGAATCCACAATTGAATACACATTAAAAGTTAAAGATAGAAGAAGATAAGAAGATAGAATCTGTTGTCTGCAGATTTGATGCTCCCTCCGTGCTCCTCCTTTGAATCTTCAATGGTCTCCAAGTTGCTTCAATCTCCAAATCTAACAAGAACTACGATTTTGATCTAATTTACTCTAATCTAATCTTATGAAATCCTCTCTCTAGTCTCTAATCTCTCTAATCCTTGTGATTCTCCTCCTTATATAAGTCTCTTCATATATCTTTAAGTCCTCTTGGAAGTTCTCTTGGAAGTCCTTGTGTCAATCGGATCGAAATGATCTTTTCCGGACTCAAATTGGACCAAAATTCGCACTTTTCGAGCATTTTCTGGGCTACCCCCACCACGGTGGGGGTTTATGCTTGATTTGGACCCGCTCCGGTGGGCTAGGGTTCTGAATTGTGGCTGGTACGCCCACCCCGGCGGCGGTTTTGTGAAGAAAAATTTTCTACTCTGACGTCCTTTAGGATAATGGCCATAACTTTTGATCCGGAAAGAGTTACGAGGCCTGCCAACTATAAAATCGAAGATATCGACGAGATCTACAACTTTAATTCTTTGAGAGTTTAGAAATAATGAACGGATGAAGGTCGAAATTGGGCTGGAAGGGACTGCTGTGCAAATGGCTATCCAAAATAGTGACGTTCAACGTCCGTTGGTACACATGTCATAACTCTTGCATCCGAACTCCGATTGGAATGATTCAAGATGTTCTGGAAAGCTAAGAAGAAGCTCTACAATATAATCCAAGTTCCAAGCCAAGAACATAAAATGAACATGAAAGCCTAAACGATGCCCGGATTGCTTTTATTTGCATTTTCATACCAATTCTTTGCGCTTTCAACTCCCAAGCATATAATCTACAAAACGAACACAAAATGCATGAAAAGTAACTAAGAAACATGAGATTAAGCAAATAATTCAAGTAACAGATACCGAATAAGTAGGTATAAAACCCATTTATCAGATACCATGACGATTGGCTTTAGTGCAAGTGGGAGATTGAAAGTTGTATGCACACAAGCCAATCATGTTTGATGATAAAGCATATACTTTGTAATAATATTATTCATTTATTAATAAAAAGTATTAATTTATTAAATACTTTTAATTATCTACATGATGCTATTTTAAAATATGTGATAAACCCATAGTTTTAAGCAATGCTTTTAGAATAATGATGATGATCATTCTAATGAGATCTAAATTCTTAGAAAGCTTAAAACTAAAATAGTTTCCAATCGTTAGATTACTAAATTGGGGATTAGTGAATCCGGATAGATTGGTACATACGTTGCTTGCTCATTGGATGAGGATGATTGATCTCATGATCATTTGTGTGGAGACACTAAAGCAAGTATGTAGGTGCTTATTAGAGAATAAGTTCACTGAACGTGGCTCGCTAAGGAATACCTAATGGAGTTTTACTTACTTGTCAATAGGAATTCCTGTAGTGATAGTAATACAAGTGATCCTTGGACTTCAGATCATCATAGTATCTTGTGTATGATGAGTTATACTTTGACTTATTCCTTAAGACCTTTAGGGTATATCAAAGGGTATGCTTGGGTATAATAAGTTGTACATGGAGATAATGTATGATCAATAAAGAATCTATCGTTTCTAGTAAAAGAAGAAAAATGTCCTATGTGATTCGATAAATGACAACCCAGTAGTCCTTGGCCAAGGCAGAATGAAATTAGAAAGGAGTTTCTAATTTGTATTATTTGGTGTTGTGCATTTAAGAGTCGAAATACATATGATTAAATAAAATAAGACTTGACAGTAATTCAGTGTCTTATATTTAATTGGGACATTGTATGGTGGAAGGATTGGATTGTACGGTAACTATTTACTCAAAGGTTCTTTTATGATTAATGTTGAAATCTATATTATCTGAAAAGTCATTGATCGCTAGGGAGGCTTATCCCTATTGTAGAATAAATATTATTTATTTAAATAAATTAATAATTTAATTTATTTATTTAAATAAGATTAAATTGTTTTAATTGATTTATTTACAACCTATTAATATGGAGAACCTAAAGGGTCACACCAAAAAAAAGAATAATTATTTAAGAAGTTAATGGCATAATTGTAATAATAATTTAAGTATATTTAATTTAATCTATGGTGATAGAATAAATTAAATGGCTTAATATTTATTATTTAATATTTTAGAAATATTAAATATAAATTAATAAGAGGAGTCTTATTATTATTATTATTATTATTATTATTATTATTATTATTATTATTATTATTATTTAATTCCTAAAGGAGTTTGGGAATTAATTAATAAAAGTACTCTCATTTATTCCTAATAAGATTAGGAGGCTAATTAATTAAAAGATTTTAATTAATTATTCCTAATAAGATTGGGAGCATAATTAATTAAATGAGTTTAATTAATTAAAATAAAACCCAATTCCTTAATTGTTAAGGAGGGTTGCACACATCTATAAATAAGAGGATTCTTATTATGGGTGCAGAGTGATTGTTGATTTTTTCACAATATACGTGACTCTAATTGTTGAAGAGTACGCTCATTTTCTATGAAATAGAAAAATTAGGGTTTTGCCAAACACCTTTCTTCTTGAATCTTTATTCTTTCTTGGTGGATCACTTCTAGAGGCCAAACATTTGCGTGGCTAACGTTGATCAAAGGAAGGAACCAAACCCGATGGATTCAAGTTGAACGTGAAAAAGATTGGAGGTGAACTTGTACCTGAGGAAGCTCGAATCTTCAAGGGTATGATTCTTGTTCTTCATATCTTTTCGTTTAATTAATAATTGTGCATAAAGGATGATCCGGGTATATGGTTTGTAAAATTTTAAACTCTGATTTTTACACGTTTCCGCTTATTTTGTGCAATTTGATTGCGTTCATGAATATTACAATCCTAACAATTATTCATGACAAAAAATAATTTCTTTGTAGTCCAAATCATTTTTGATACAATATTATTCTTGAATTTTACTCCACAAATCAGTATCATGTTGACAATTTGGACATTATTGAATTCTGGATAAATTAAATTATAAATCTTTAAAAATTTATCATTTGCTTTCTTTTTGAATTCTTATATCATTGTCATCATACTCATGCTTATATTATGATAAAAGTCATACGTGACTTACGTGCATAGATGTACTATTGATTGGTATGATTATGACCAGTGATCATTCGGTATAATCATGACCCGTAATGTTACAAATGATGTGGTAAAAGTCCTCATTGTCCTGTAGTGCATTGATGGACAGTTGTTGGTATGATTATAACCAAGGATTATTCGGTATAATCATGATCATTGATGATTACATGAATATCCTTGGCCTGTAGTGCAAGGATGATTCGATGATATGGTTTATTTATTAAGCTGAGTCTCAACCATAAATTTGATGATAAACTTTTTAAATCATAGAAGATAGTATATATCACGCTCTACTTGACTCTTCTAATGGATTGCTTGTTCCGCTGCAGTTAAACTTGATGTTTATTATATTTTATTAGTTTAACACTGTTGGAGGCTAACGATAATTTATTCTACATTATCTTAGTCATAATATTTCTTACTGGGCTAGTTGAGCTCACCTTTGTTTTCATTGTCCTCTTGAAATGAGAATATAGTCGGACTAATCGAACCAGAGTGACAATCCGGATGTTTGCAGATTAGTAGTTCTCACTATTCAAAGTGAAATAGTGTGATAATATTTGTAATGAGGACTTTATTTGAGTTTGGATACTCTCTACGAGACATTATCTCGTGTTGAAACTCTCTAACCACGCTTTTATACATCGTATAAAAAGAAGTTTGTATTTAAATTTTGTACCATATATTTGATTTACTCAAGATGGGTGATGTATACTACCTATTTTGGGGCGCGCCACAACATTAATTTAAATATTACATAATTTTCGGTAAATATTTTTTTAATTTACCTAAAATATATTTTAATAATCATTAATTAAAATATTAAATATATATTCGGTAAAATATATTTAATATTAAAATATTAAATATATTTCGTAAAATATTCAATATTATATTTAATATTTTAGCCCCAAATTTGTTTTTTAAATATTACATAATTTACGTAATTTTTTTAATTTACCTAAAATATATTTTAATTAATCATTAATTAAAATATTAAATATATTTTCAAAAATATATTTAATATTAAAATATTAAATATATTTTACTTATATTTCCAATAAAATATAAATATTATATTTAATATTTTAGCCCCAAATTTGTTTTTAAATATTACATAATTTTCCTCAGAAATATTTTTTTTATTGACCTAAAATATATTTTAATTAAAATATTAAATATATTTCCTAGAAGATATATTTAATATTAAAATATTAAATATATTTTACTTATATTTTCTATAAAATATTAAATATTATATTTAATATTTTAGCCCCAAATTTGTTTTTTAAATATTACATAATTTCCGATAAATATTTTTTTTATTTTATAATGTGACTTTTTTTGTGGAGCAAAGCAAGTAATTTAAAATTTGGAGAAAAACTATACTTGAAGTTGTTGTGGAAAAGCTATACTTGGAGTTGTTCTGGAGAAGCAAGTAATTTTAATATTATGTTAATTTAATTTGGGGATCTGCTTGGGATTTGTTTTGTTTTTTAATTTGGGGATCTAATTGTTTAGTTATAAATATTAATCCTTGCAAAGTAATAACAATAAGGTGCTGTTTGTTTTCATCTGATTGTCTCTTAATGGACTGCCTCTTATTCGCTAAGAGGCATGATATTGTTTGTTTTGTTTTTTTTACCTCCGAATGCTTTAATCTAAGAAGCATGAAAATGAAATCTTAATAATTAAGAGGTGACTCTTAATGAATTTTTTTGATAATTTTTTATATAAATATATTCAACAATATTATGCACTCATTTTTTATTAAATTGAATATTTATAATTATTAAATAAAATTTTATCATTTAAAATGGTAAAATAGTGTCATTAAGAGACAACTTACTTTTTAGTTATCAAACAATTTTTTAGATTCAGACCTCATAACCATTCACATGATCTTATTTATTAAGACATCATAATCATTCAGATCTTAATTTTTAAGTTTATCAAACACAACCTTCCAAACTAGAAGTTCCGATTGAGTTGTACAGTCTATATAACCCTGTTTTCGTATATGTATCCAAATTATATCTAAAAAACTATATTTTATAAAAATTTCTGTTGGAATAAATATTATATATTTTTTTAAAGTTACAAGAAAAAACAAAAATAAAAATTAAAAATGTTCAATAAACATGTCGATGTAGAAGAACTCTTTTTTTTAGTAGTGAAGCTTTTAAATAAATTGCACCTGACATTGCCATTTCTAGATTTGAACCTCTTCCTAGGGAAATGTGGCATTTGGTGGGAAACAGTTCTATCAAAATAAAGCACCTTTATAGAGCTCCATAGTTGTAAGCATGTAAAATTATTTCGTAGGCATCGAATAGACGCTACGCTGCACTTATTGGTGATTTATTTACAAATTCTTTCTGACCTTACAACTTGGTTATCTAACTGCTGCCATTATTGGTATCTACTAAACCTGAATTGTAACAGAGCGAAGATCCAGAGGTGGTTCCTCTTTCTTCGCAAATAATTTTTGAAGCAAAATAAGGAGGTGTTTGATAAAAGCTGAATAAATTTGAATCTGAATCAGAATGAGCTGAATCTGAATCTGAATGAGTTGAATCTGAATCTGAATGAAAAAAAGATGTTTGATAATTGACATATCTGAAATATCTGAATGACAAAACTTTATTATTTTACACCTCTAAAAAAATTCAAAATTGTTGTAAATTTATTTAATATTACTTAATATAATAGTTAATATTTTTTTTTTTTTTTTTATTTCATTCAATTTTCTTTCATTCACCATCCAAAATTTCAAAAAATCCTGATTTTTACCATTCAACTCGCTTATCTTACCGATTCAGCCATTTAGATCAAAACAAACGCACTAACCGATTCAGTCATTCAGATTCAGTTCCATTCAGCTCTAAACAAACACCCCCTAAGTCGTCTTTGTTCTGTTAATTTTCTCTTTCACAATTCTCCTCAATTTCAATCATGGATCAATAATTTTTTTCCCTCCGAAATTGATAATTGACCTTTAAAATTAAATCTCCCTTTTGGGCTGGAAAACTAACAGTGTCATGCTCTTTACAATTCATACTAGAAAGTAGACTGCAAACGCAGCCCCTGGTTCATGGTAAGGTGGTAAGCCCGTCATCAAAAAAACCCGAGTTTTAATAGCATTTTTTAAGCTCAGTGAAAACTCAGGCCATTTTGGCTTTTGTTCGACCAAAATGTACGACTTTTTTATAAATAAAATGTTACTACTTGTGGGTTGTGAAGCTTGAACGCAAGACTTGTAAATAAATAAATAAGAGTTCAAACCAACTGAGCTACAACAACTATTTGTTTTTAATGCAATCTTCAATATATTTTAACTATAATTAAGATATGTAGTTATTGTAGGTAATTAATTAATAATATTAATTTATAATACTATTAAATTTTAATTGATTGAGATATGTAGTTAATGTATATAATTAATTAATCGCGGTTTGTTTGTATTATTGTTTATTATTAATTATTTTATTATTTTATTATTTTTAATATTTATTATTATTACTATTTCTGGTAGCAAAGAGTTTGCAAAATAAAATAAAATAAATAAATAAATAAAGGGAGAAGCCCATGGTTTAAATTTATGTTATATTTGCAGCCTCATATTTTCAAATTTCACCAAAATTCTAAGCCTTTTTTACCGAATTCATTGATGGTCTGATCAAATTTCGCTTGCTGGTCTACTAGAAAGTAACATTATCATTAAGATGTGTACTCCTATTTTAGTTGATCTCATTAACAAGACAATGTATTTTATGGAATATTATGAGACACATTTTTTTTAAGACCAATAATATAAAAACTCTAACATTACTCATATTATAAACATCAGTCTAGCTAGCTAGCTTTAAATTCATCTTTTTCCCAAATATTCTAAATTTTACACAATAAAAAGAGATAAAATATTACAAATATGGTAAAGAGAGGAAAATTACCGAAAGTGGCCTAACATTGCATATCTCAGATTTTGTCAAATCTCTAAAATGCATTTTGCTGGGGATGAAAGCTAGTGGTTCTACCCTTGTTGGAGTCCTAAATGGTTGTAGTGTAGTGGTGGTATAGAAGAAGGAATTCAAGTCCATGGGTATCTTGTAAAGTCTGGATTTGACTCACAAATTTATATAATGACAACTTATCTTAATTCAATATTTGACTCACAAATTTATATAATGGGTATGTTATTCTTCACAAAAGGATGCTTATCTTATATTATTTTGTTTAATTTTTTCTGGTTGGTATATTATTTTGTTTGAAATACTTTATTTTAAGGAATAATGCAAACTGTTTTTGTCAACACTTGGCCGTTCCTTTCTTCCCTCTGTTAGTCGACTGCCATTGGCTTCTTCCTGACCTTCTCTTTTTCTAATAAGTAAATTGGGTCAGTAGGAATATGTATGCATTGAATCGCAGCAGCTTCAGTAGGATCGAACTAGGATCAATTAAATCACTTACTAAATGAAGGTTCTGACCTGTATGAGCATGGGAAGTGAGAAGTTGAAATGCAATGAATGAATTGTTTGATCTGAAACTCCATTTTTTCACTATCTATTATAGCTATGGTTATGGATCCATCAGACTTACCATCTGATGGGGAGAGTGAGCAGATTGGGAGCTCTAGTGAACTATCGGGTAAGTGGAGTCATTATATATATATATGATGGTGTTCGATTTGCTAGATAACACTATTACATTGAATGTGTATTATTTTTTCCTTCAAAAATTGCAGGGAGCTCAATAGAAAAACGAGGTCCGACGAGATTAAAAAGTATTTTTAAGAACAATGACGACACAAAAATAAAAGTCGGATTTGATGAATTGAACCAAGCGATTGGTCCTAATCGGCCTACACTCGCTAGTTATATCGGTAGCGAGGCACACCATAAATTTGTACTAATACTCGAGGTGGAAGGTTGTCTCAACTATAGTGAAGGACAAGCTGTGGGAAGACTTGACGATATGAAGTTTTTTTTATTAAATGTACCAATGAAAATATTCAAGACTTGTGTATAATTCTCATTTGTTTGATTATTTTGAATTTCAGCTTAGATTTGATCTTCATGCGTCTATGAAAAAGAAAATTTAATCTAAATTCACATCTTCATGGCGAAGAAGATGGAAGAGAATAGTTACTCAAAAGTACATTACTCCTTTTGAAGATACACCTAAAATTTTGGAGAAGGTTCCCAAAAAAATACAAGCATTAGTACAAAAAGAAGATTGAGACAAATTACAAAAACAAAAACATGAAATGGATAAAAAAATTGCAGGAACAAATGCTAAAAGTGGAACGATTGATAATGCAGGAACAAATGCTAAAAGTGCAATGATTGTGAAGGTAAATGAAATAAGATTATTTATTTTATACAAAAATTAAATTAATAAATTTTGGAGATTATAATTAATTTCACCTTATATATATGCAAGGAATTCCGAAACAAAACGTAAATTGAGAATGTGGCTATTTCGTTATACGATACATGAAGGACATTATAGAAGTCAATAATTTTGTCACAATGGACTCTAAAATGGCAGGTAAAACATATTTTTCGACTTTGAACTATTAAGACTTACATTGTTATGGGAATGTGCCAAAATATATTACAAAATCTTAATTGCATGTTTTTAACCTCAAAAATGAATATAATATGTCGGACATTGACGAAATTAGAGAGGAGTGGATCAATTTTATAACTCCATACTTGGAGAGAAGTTAATGAACTATTGGGGTTGTTCTACATGCATATCTATATTTTATTATGAGTTTTGACTTTTGATTAAAGATGTTATATACAAATACTTTAATAAATATGAATGAATGAGTTAATGGTATGAATAGTTTAATCTATGAAAGATTTGGGTTAAGGTGTCTCTAGGTTTATATATATTGTTCGCTTTTGAATTCATGTTCATTTGAAGGTTGTTATTGGCGATTGGCAATGTGCCACAAAAATTATTTGTTTTAAAAAAAATGGAACATTTTAGACACGATGAAAAACCGAAACCAATGTTTGTTTCGTCACGGTTGAAAA
The DNA here is from genome assembly GCA_020205615.1 of Panax quinquefolius. Classification (NCBI taxonomy): domain Eukaryota; kingdom Viridiplantae; phylum Streptophyta; class Magnoliopsida; order Apiales; family Araliaceae; genus Panax; species Panax quinquefolius. Next base: position 52,764,893 of record CM035174.1, on the reverse strand, counting down.
TTGGTTGCCAACCATTAGACACACATTTTAGTTCATATCATGACCATTTTTGTAATTTAGCTAGATACGATTTTAGAAACCCCACGTGACGAAAAAAAATCCTTACATTAATATTGGTCCCGATTTGGACTTCCAAACCGTGACCATAGGCCTAAAATAATTTTTTTAGATATGGTTTTTATAATATTGGCGTGACAAACCAATTATAAACTTAGATATTGGTCAAGGTGTTATGACTACTACCGTGTCCAATACCTACATATATTTTCTATCGACCATTATTTTAGTCACGAGGTGAAATTATATAATTTAAAGAATGAATTCGAAACGGTGGAATCACCGTGATGAAAATTTGTCACGCAACCTATAGACACACAACATGTGAAACGAAAACCCGTATCTAGAAGCGAATAGTCACGGTTTATGTAAGATCCCAACTTTTTATGAATAAAGATTTAATTTTCTCTAAATATAATTTTGAATAATAAGGTGAGATTTGATATAATGTTATAGTTATGGGTGATATGTGCAAATTTTACAAAGTAAGCAAGTTGTCATAAAATATTCATTTGGTCGGGGAATATTCTTTTTATCGGAGAATATTCGTACACCAGCACAATCATTGATGGACCCCACAACGGAATGATTGTCGGATATAAAAAGCGACAGAAATAACCTTTTTATAAAAATAACGGCAAAATTTTTACCGTTAACTGTTGAAATATCGGTGATAAAAGAACAACAATACTCGTGGTTGCACAGTTGCACATGATATTATACAGTATCTATGATTATTGATGCTTATGTAAGAAGTCACTCAGTTCATTTAATAATTGCCACAGTAGTTGCTGCATAGTATCTCATATTATTGATTCAATTATTATCACAGTATCATCTGCACAATATTTTATATTATTAAATCAATAATTGAGACGACACAATTATTCATATTATTATTTGCATTATTGACAATGTCTAGAAAGTTCTGTCGAGGAAAGATGTTAGGTTATTTAATTGCACGCCAATAAAGAGAAATCCTTATTGAAAAGCCCCATCTTTCTTGGGAATGATCTGATTGTCAATATTTTGAGTTATAATATTAATGATGAATAATTGTTGAAAGATTAAAAATGTGTTTATTGAAGATATGTGATTTGTCGTAAATATTTATTCAATTTTTGATATAAATAGAGGGGTTTGTCATGAAATATTTGTTGTAAATTTGGCTTATTACATGGACCCCCACTTACTCATTTTTCAAAATCAACGGTAGAAAGTTGTCTTAGTTTTGTTTTATTATTATTATAATAGTAATAAAACAGAAAACTTTTTATATAAAATAGAGTACTTTTTATATTATATATAAAGTTATTTATTTTATTAGATTATAATTAGAATATATTATATTTATATAAAGTTTTTATTTTATTAGAATATTTTATTGCATAGTGATGAATAGTAAAAATTAGAAAATTTGCCGAATTCTTCGCCCGTGAAAGTTTTACTGTGCGTCAGTGATTATTTTCTTAGATAGTGCCCTGTCATTCTCCTATAAATAGGATGCTTAGTTAATAAATGAAAATCACACCAGAATCATAGAATTCTTCTTCTATAATATTGTGCGTATTTCTTTCTAGTATAATAATACTTTGAGTGTAGCAAATAGTGCAAGTTTTCTTCAAGAAAATCTCCGCTATACTAGTCAGATTTACTCTCCTACTAAGGTAAATAATATTTTTTTTTGTAAGGAATATTATTTTCGTTCAATATTTGTAAGGAATATTATTTTCGTTCAATATTCGTAAGGAATATTATTTTCTTCCATACTCTATAGTATGTAAGTGATATTATTTCGTTTCATATTCCTAAATCTACACTTACTTTGATAAGTATTGCTTCTATAATCCAAGAAATTAGTAGAATATCCTTAAGTTTTGTGCTTCATCTAGTATCGTTTCACTGAAATATTTATATGAATCTTCTTGTTAAATTTTAATATTTTCATCCGGGGTACTATTCTCGGGATACTATTCACGGAGTACGATTCACTCGGGGTACTATTCAAGGGTACTATTCATACGGTACTATTCATGAGTACTATTCACACCAAAATTTAAATTTCTTTTCTGTCCAAATTATTTTTGATATATGAATATCATTCTTGAATTTTACTCCACAATTAGTTACCATGTTGACAATTTGGACATTTTGAACTCTGGATAAATTGAATTATAAATCTCTAATATTTATCCTTGATCTCACTTGATTCATTTTTTTATATCATTGTCATCATCCTCATGCTTATATTGTGGTGAAAGTCATCTTTGGCCCGTAGTGCATAGATGGACTGTTGATTGGTATGATTATGACCATGATTTTATATTGGTATAATCATGACCTGTAATGTTACAGACAAATGATGTGGTGAAAGTCCTCTTTGGCCTGTAGTGCATAGATGGACAGTTGTTTGGCATGATCATGACCACTGGTGATACATACGAATATCCTTGGCTCGTAGTGCATGAATAATTTGTTGATCTGAAATGATTATTGATTCGTGTTACAGAGATAAAATATTGATGATGGACTTTTAAATCATAGAAGATAGTAGACATCATGCTCTACTTGACTCTTCTAGTGGATTGCTATTTCCGCTTCAGTTGTTGATCTAAAACTTGTTGGTTATTGTATTCTATCAGATTTTTCTCTGTTGAGGACTAAGGATAATTTATTCTGCATTATCTTAGTCATAATATTCTTTACTAGGCTAGTTGAGCTCACCATCTCTCCATCTCTCGATCTCTCAAACACCTACACTTTGCAAAGCTTCCTCTCATTTCTTTCATCCGCCTTTCGTACTCATTTTTCCGGTCGTTGCTCGTGGCGGCGGTGGTGGTTTGGTAAAGCTCGTGGCGGCGCTGTGGTGGTTTAGGAAAGCTCCTAGTGCCGCCGTTTCCTCCTCTTCCTATACCATTATCAGCTAGCTTGTCGGCTTTAAGGTTCTGCCATAAATTTTCTCCTATTTAGAAATCCCCAATTAACTCCATAATAATTGTTAATATATAGTTTTTCTGCCATAATAAGTAAATATAAATAGTTTTTCTTATAATAATTATTGATAATTTATGCCCTAATGTTCCCCTATTTAGAAAATTACATATTTGAAGAAAGGGTTTGGGACTGTTACATGTTCTGATATTCTGATTTTGTGATATTGTTAATTGATGAGGAGTTATGCAATTTGAATTGGGACTGATCGAGGAGTTATATTTGGGACTGTTACATATATGTTCTGATTTTGTGATTCTAGCAATTTGAATACATATTTTGCTTTGTGATCAGTTTGGGACTGATATATTTTTTGCTTAGTTTTGGGACTGATAAATTATGTGTTTTGAATTGGATTTGGTATTGAGTATATACACATGTTAATCCGTAAGTGTTTGATTTATCTTATTTGGGTTTACTAAACTTTGGGGTTGATTTATGTTATCAGCTATTCAATAAGTGTGTGATGATGATGTTTGATGTAGGTATATTTGCTATTTCTGACAGAATTCTTGACATAATTTCTGTTAGAATTATTCAATTCCAAAATTTGATTTAATTTAATAGATAAATTAATTTAATAAATAATATTTAAAAATACATGATACAATACAAATAAAATAAAATACAATAATACAATAAAAATAAAAAAAAAATTTAATAATAAAAAATAAAATTAAAATAATAAAATTAAATAAAAATAAATAATAATAATAAATAAATTAAATAAAATAAATTTAATTAAATTAATTTAACATAAAATTAAATTTAATGAATTTAATTTAAAAATTATATAATATAATAATACATAAAGAAATAAAATATATTAAAACATAATAATAAATTTAATCTGATTTAATAAAATAAAAAATGAATTTATTTTAATATAATAAAATAATAAAAATTATATTATATATATATATAATAAAATAAAAAAATAAAATAAAATAAAATATAATATAATAATAAATACAATCAAATTTTATAAAATTAAATAAAATAATTTAATAGTAGTCTTCATATATATTCCAAATAATAGTTCTCGTAAACTAAGTAGCATTTAGTTTTTCATTGCAAAATAAACTAAGTAGATTTGCTTAGTTTGCCACAATTTTAATAAACTCAATAATTAAGTATTATATATATATATATATATATATATATATATATATATATATATATATATGAAACTTAGAAACTTAGAAACTTTTGACAAGTAGGAGTGAATGTCAAACAGTAGTCTCTATAGATTCCAAATAACAATTCTCATAAACTAAGTACCACTTACTTAGTTTATCATTGGCAAAATAAACTAAGTAGCATTTGCTTAGTTTGCCATAATTTTCAATAAATGCGATAATACTCTCCGTACATATATGTACTCTTTCTTGTATCTGAGGTTTTCGGCATAGTAGTTGCAGGTAATAGTACTCAATAGGTTCCTCTACGTGACAATTAAAAAAAGGGGGTAAGTCGTAGTTCTGTTTGTGTCCTATACTCGAATTGTAAAGTTAATTGAATTCTGCGAGACATTCCTCATTATTCCATCATAGTGAGATGGCAACATCCTCAGAAGGAGTGCCATTAAGTTGTTGCTAGGAACAATTGACCTTCTATTAAGATGATTCCCTCCAGATGAAGAGAAGTGATCGCTCTTTCATTTGAGGGTTGGACTTAACTCAAACTTTGTTCAACAACTTAATGGAACTCCTTCTGATGTTGTCATCTCATGCTATACTGATGAAATAGTGAGGAATGTCTCGCAGAATTCAATTAAATTTATTATTCGAGTATAGACACAAACAGAACTACTAACCTTTTTTTTTCGATTCATTGACGACTCAAGTAGTCTCTATAGATTCTAAATAACAATTCTCATATACTAAGTACCACTTACTTAGTTTATCATCATTGACAAAATAAACTAAGTAGCATTTGCTTAGTTTGCCACAATTTTCAATAAACTTAGAAACCCGTTTGACATTCACTCAGTAGGAGTGAATGTCGAATAGTCCCCAGTTTGGGACTATTATTGGATGTTATGTCTCTCACTTAGGCCGGTGCCAATACGAAACAGTACGTTTTTGTTATTTTGAGGATTTTTTGACTGTTATCTCTATATGTTCTCCGAGTGTATTGAGAGCAGATTAAGTTATCTTAGTCTATTTCGTGTGCTTGGAGACCATGGGGAGGTGCTGCCAAAATTTTCTTAAAACTCATGAAACGTACTCATTGTGTTTTCACTAGTGACGAGACGCATCCAATAATGGGATAGAAGCCTTATCCATGTCATGTAGAGTGGATATACTAGGTAAATCTAATTCATGCATAAATATCCAAATTAACTGAATCCGTCTTTTGTGTAGTTAAAAATGTCACCCGACCAGAGTTGGATGTTTCGTAGGATACCCAGTGATGGGAGGGGATTCGTCGCAGCTTATCGTGTTGGGGTGTTAGATTTCTTGAACAAAGCACTAGAATATACGGATGATCCGAACGGGAAGATGTGATGCCCGTGTGTCAAGTGTAAAAACCTGATTTGGAAAAAGTCGAAGAGATTAAATTCGACTTATTTTCCTTTGGATTTGTGGATGGGTACTTCGTATGGACTCATCACGGGGAATCAGAAGTGATTGAAAATATTGTGGAACAACCAATTCCACGGGATTCATACGTCGAAAACTATGATCCAGTTGAGATGTTTGTCACTGCTTATGGTCCTACTAATTTTGAATGGGCTGAAAATGAATCATCTTCAAGTAGTGCGAAGCAAGTGCCAAATGATACAGCTGCTGCCTTTTACAAGTTGTTATCTTCTTCTAGGGTCGCATTGTACTCGGGAAATGATACGAACACCAAGTTTTCTGCAGTGACGAAGCTCTTATATTTCAAGAATGAGCACGCCTGTAGTGAGAGAGGTTTCAACGATTTGCTTGCTATAATTGGACATTTCTTACCCAAGGATCATACTCTTATTGCGAATTATTACGAAGTGAAGAAGATGGTCAAGGGGTTAAATATGGGGTATTAGAAAATCGATGATTGTGAGCTGGATTGCATGTTATACTATGGGGAGGACAGAGATAAGGGACAATGTGATATATGCAGCTTACCGCGCTACAAGGTTACAAAAACGTGGGGGGAAGGAGAAATATGTTCCCAGGAAAATCTTACGATACTTTCCACTTGCGCCGAGACTTTAGCGGCTATTCATGTCGTCTCATACGGCTCAACATATGAGTTGGCATCGAACAAGGGATGTCGTGCCTGGTCAGCTGACTCACCCAGTGAATGGAGATGAATGGAAGAGATTTGATGCAAATTATCCAGAGTTTACGGAAGAAGTTAGGAATGTTAGGCTTGGCATGTCTACTGATGGATTTTTCCCTTTTAATAATTTTAGCCACCGTACTCGGTTTGGCACCATTATGGTCGCTATAATCTTCCACCGGCAATGTTCATGAGGGATCCGTATTTGTTTTTGACTTTACTTATTTCGGGGGATAAAAGTCCTACAAAAGACCTTAATGTGTACCTTCGACCGTTAGTGGATGAACTAAAGATGTTGTGGGAGACAAGGGTCTAGACGTATGATAAATCGATATGCGAGAATTTTGTGATGAAGGAAACCATGTTATGGACTATCACTGACTTTCCGGCTCTTGGGATGGTTAGTGGTTGGTCAACTCACGAGAAACTTTCATGTCCAGTGTGTATGGGGGATGTGCAAGGCAACCAGTTGCAGCATGGGCAGAAATGTAGTTTCTTTGGAACTGCTCGTAAATTCTTCAATCTTGATCACAATTACAGAAAGATGTCTGTACAGTTCAACAGAAAGATAGAGAATAAGGGGGTTGTTGGTCGGCTGTCGGGCAGTGAAGTCTTGGGTTGGTTGAACCAGCTTGATTTTCCTTTGTCGGGGAAGGAACACAGTAAATTGAGAGCAGCCGGGTACGGGAAGACTCATAATTGGACACACTTGCCTATATGGTTTGAGTTTACGTATTGGGGCACACTTTTAGTTCGTCATTGTATAGATGTCATGCATACCGAAAAGAATGTTTTCGAGAACTTGTTTTACACCGTGTTAGATGCGAGTGGTAAAACCAAAGATAATGACAATGCTCGAAAAGATTTGGAGGCATTGAACATTAGGCCAGAATTATAGCTTCGCCCTAATACTATGAAACCTAAAGCTCCATTTTGTCTTACTAAGCAACAAGTTGAAGACGTGTGTAAGTGGGTTAGTGGGTTGAAGCTCCCAGATGGTTATGCGTCGAACATAACATATTGTTTTAAGGTTGATCAATTGAAAATTTCTGGATTCAAGAGTCACGATTGTCATGTATTCATGCAGAAGTTGATCCCAATTGCATTTCATGAGATGTTACCCAGAAAAGTTTTGGATACATTGACCGAACTTTCAAATTACTTTCAAGATATTTGCTCAACTGTAATCAAGTACAGTGATGTCGAGCAGATGGATAAGAATATTGTGCTTACCATTTGCAAGCTCGAAATGATCTTTCCTCTAGGATTCTTTAACTCGATGGAACATCTGCCTATTCATCTACCATATGAACTCAAACTTGGAGGACCGGTGCAATATCAGTGGATGTATCCTTTTGAGAGGTAATATAAACTGCTAATTACTCTATCCTGCTCATATTAATAATACTTTAATTGCTCTATCTTAGGTATATGCGTCGATTAAAACAAAAGGTCAAGAACAAAGCTCGTGTCGAGGGTTCTATTGCTGAACGCTATACAGAGGAAGAGTTTGTCAACTTTTGCTCATTGTATTTTGACGATGTTGTCTCAACGAAGCACAACCGTTTAGGAAGGAATGAAGTTGTTGGTCCAATGACTCATGATGATGATGAGTTAGCTGTATTCACATATCCGGCTAAACCATTTGGCCATGAGACGCTGACTTACTTAAGCGACAAAGAGTTGAAGATTATATCTACATATGTGCTTTTAAATATGCCCGAAGTATCATCATACATCACGTAAGTCTCAGCTTATTTGCGGTATTTAGTACAATTTACAAATTTAGTCATCTATATATATTAAAGACATTTTACTAATTTCACAGTTCATTCGAAGAGGAAGCATATGCTTCTAACCTAACTTTTACTGCATCAGAATTAGAAACATTCACTACAGCTAATTTCCAACAGTGGTTTAAGAAAAGGGTTGAAGCGGAGAAAAATTCTGAGTGTTTTATAGATGTCATCTAAGGACTTTACAAAGTTGTTAGTTCTTTTCCTGGTTGCATCGTGAATGGGTACAGATTTAGAGTAGATGACTTGGATGACATCACATCAGTTAATTCTGGGGTTATGGTGTTAGGAAGCTGCTACCAAGATTTTGAGTCCAATTACTATTTCCGTTTACAAGATGTAGTTGTGCTCAATTATCACGGGGTCAAAAAGGTAGTTACATTTAAGTGTAGTTAGTTTGATACTGAAATGGGGGTTAAAATTGATCGTAATAGAATCACAACCCTGGATATCAAGTCAGTGTTACAGTCTCATGACGTGTTCGTGTTAGCAAGTCAAACGACTTAAGTGTATTATGCTCCTATTGTCGTAAATACTCGAAGCCCCTGGTATACAGTAGTCACTACTAAAATACGTTCATTTAATGTTGATAAAATGTTTGGTATGGATGAGGCGTTGCAAGAAGATGTTAGCAACCCTTTGGCTGTAGTGTTCCATACTGAAGATGTGGTGAGTACTGATGTCATTGATGTGCCTGACGATGAGGATGTAGAGGAAAACGTACACATGAATGATTATGTAGTCGTTGAGGATGATAACGATGATGAAACTGATGTCAAAACTGAGGATGAGGAAGATACCGAATCCGAGAATGATATACACGTTGATTCTGATGGGTTTGATGACGTGCGTAATTGAAAATGAGCATTCATATTAATACATACCACATATTGTTAAACCTTAATATTCATAATCTACTAATTTTGTTATTGCAGTAGGATATTCATAGCTAAAAATAGCGGTGGAGGTCGCCGAGGTGGTGGGCGATCCGGTACTGGAGACGGTAGCCACGATGGAGGCTCTTCTTCAAGAATGAGTAATTTATCTTCACTAGGATTTAAATATATCTCAAGCTGCATTAGTTACAATGTTTATTAACTCAGTTAAATACAATTATTACAGATGCACCTCGTCGACGACAATCGAGGGATCTAACCTCGGATCTTTGGTCGTCTCACGTCAAGCAAGCGCTACTTACTTACAAGACTGTAGGTGGATGTCGCTTCCCAATAGTAAGTGTTAATATATTGGTAATATTATTTTCAGATATTGCAAAACACAATTCACATATTGTTATACTTTTTTGTAGTATACTAGACCTAGTGGCTAACCACACCTTACACTCGATTTATTTGACACATCTCCCGAGAGGGTGCATGCGGTTCAGTCAGTATGCGCGGTACGATGCCACTTTTATGCAGACCATCTTGCGGGAGTTCCACGTAAGTTAAGCATATTATATTAATTACTACATAGTTGTATTAGGATGCCTTCTTCAATTGTTCCTAATTTTAAATTAACTTTTGTTATAGGTTTATTATCGATTTGACCCGAGCATCTCTCAGTCAGCTGGCGACAATGTGATTGAGCATCATGTCACTGCGAATTACTCCGGCTGACTGTATGAGATGCGATAGAGGGCATCCTGGACAGTTGAGGACCAGCCCGGGAACACCATCAGAGATCATCAGCCCCGCATAGTCTCCGATTTAGCCTGGGAGGCTATGTGTGCGTATTGGGAGGCTGATGACTTTAAGAAAAAATTTGAGCAGGCGAAAAAGAACCGTGGTCAGCTCTAGATAGTACACACCACTGGTTCTCAGTCGTTCGAGGAGGCGAAGACGGTAAATGCGTTGTATTTAGTTATTTAGGCATCAAGTTCTCACACAAATACTTAATACCTATTTTATGAATGTTTTTATTAGGCATTTGGGGAGGACCTTGGGCCGAGATCCTACCATTATAGAGTTTTGGGGTCGAGCCCACACGCCTAAGGACGAGCGTGCTTTGTCTCAGGTAGCTTTAGCTATACGGGTAAAACTCATCTTACTATTTAGCTTTTATTAATATTGAATCATAAATAAAATGATATAATTAACATACGTATACGAAATACATTACAGGACCGATTTCAGAGGCTTCGAGACGAGCGTATAGCTGAGCTGGAGGCTATTAGGAGGGGTTCTGAGCCATTAGATTCTGCCACCCCTCTTCCCGATATAGTATTAGATCGGGATGAGGAGCTGAGACTATGGGTCGCGTCTCAAGATCCCCCTACTAGCAGTACCGACAGATATCGAGTGTTGGGTCTGCCGAGGATACCCGCATATACACTTCCAGGAGGTAATATTTTATTATGTTTCATGAAATTATCCGAATTTATCACATTATATAAATTATTATTAGTAATTGAATTTGTATCTCTTTATAGGCTCCAGCCAGCGCCATCGTCCGAGAGCACATGTCAGACCATCTCATTCAGGCGCTGGCTTGGATGACGATATCTTTTGGCGGCTGATAGGGGCCGTGTCGGATAGGTTTCATACCGACTCGGTCTTTCGGTGTCAGCAGTTGCGTTCCAGATCTCGTCTTCACCAGATTGCTCAGGATATTATAGTAGGGGTCTCTGCAGAGAGTACATGATTACCACGAGAGCAGTTCGACGCTTGGAGAGCCGAGATGTTCCGGATGGTGATTACCCTCTTTGAGGAGACTTTTCGTCCACCCCCACCTACTCAATTATTCTTATTGTTTACGTTTTTTTAATTAAGGTTAGCTAGCTTGTTAATTCTCACATATATATACGGACAAATGATTTATATTTTTGATTCTATCAACAGGGTGGCGATGGCGAGCAGATAGCAAGGATGATGACGGGTGCACGACTGATTTCGATTTCCATACACGCAGCGTCGTTGCTCACCTCCTTACTGATGATGATACTTTTACTAGTTTATAGTTCATTTGTATTCATGTTATTGTAGAACATTTGTATATATTGTAGTGTCTAATTGCACGTCTCTGTACACGTATTTTAAATTATATTGTTTATCATTTATGGAACATTAGCTTATATTTGTAATTGGTTAGCTTAGTAGTGTTGATAATAATAAGTTGAAGATTACGTTTTGGTAGATATTTGAATGTGAATGTGAATGATAATGAGTTGGATATTACATTGAGTTGGATATTATGTTTTGGTGGATATTACGTTTTAGCGTTATGTTGAATATTTGAATGTGAGATACATGTTTATATTACTGTGTATTGGGTTGTGACAGGTTACAGGTACATAAATGAGTTTAAACACCTGGAAACTGAACTCTTAAAATTTGTATTTAAAAAAAATATGGTTATTTCTGACAGAAGAAGGTATTTCCGACGAATATTCCGTCGGATTTAATAATCATCTAATTTTTACTAAATGTTGTTGTATTTTAATTTTCAGTCGGAAATAAGTTAATTCCGAGGGAATTTATCCGTCAGAACTAAGTTATCTCTGACACATATTTCGTCGGAATTAATAATCAGACATTTTAAATAAATATCCATTTATTTTAACATTCAGTCGAAAATACCTTATTTCCAAGGGAATAAATCTGTCGAAAATAAGAAATATTAAACTCGACGAAAAGTTTCGTTCTATTTATTCAGTCGTAAATATCTTATTTTTGACGCATTTTCGTCGGCGATAAGTTCGTCGAAGATAAAACAGTTCCGACGGAGTTTTTGACGGATGTTATCTTCGACGCGTGTTTATACGACCGAAGTTCCGACGGAAGTTTCCATCGAAAATACTCTAATTCTGACTGAATAGGAGTATTTTTGAGGGAATCTTTTGTTGGACTTAAGCTTTTTCCTTGTAGTGTCTCGGGGTACTATTTAAGGGTACTATTCATATTATACTATTCATGGGTACTATTCATACGGTACTATTCATGAGTACTATTCACAACAGAATTTAAATTTCTTTTCTGTCCAAATTATTTTTGATACATGAATATCATTCTTGAATTTTTCTCCACAATTAGTTATCATGTTGACAATTTGGAGATTTTGAACTCTGGATAAATTGAATTATAAATCTCTAATATTTATCCTTTGAAATTTAAATAGGTACACTTAGAAGGGGGGTTGAATAAGTGTAGGCACAAACTATGTCTAATTTTTATTTCTTATCAAAAATTCCTTGAGTGTTTAATGCAGCAAGCTGGATTACTGATATGGATAGAATGCAGGTTGCTGGATAAATAATCGAATACTCAAGTATAGAATGCAATCACACAAACACCCAAATTTTTACGTGGTTTAACTACTACCCTCTAGAATAGTAGCCTAATCCACGTCCAATACCAACTAGTATTGGAGACTCACTTTTATTCAACTTTTCCAATTACAATACAAGTTCTATCAAATTTGAACACCTTTGTTCCTTGTGCACCTATGCACTCTTAAGCACCCATGCTTTCCTTCAACTTGACTATAATAAGTTATCAACCCAAACAGGATTACCCAATACAATACAGATTTAGATATGACAATTAAAATACAATACTAGAGGTCTAATGATCAAGCAATATATTACTTACCAACTCAAGGCTCTAGTATGAAATGACATGCAAGAAGGATATTACCAGAATGTATTCGAAACTGCAACTCTGTTCTTAATGCAATCAATATCTATCTCAGTGAAAAATATTCTCGCAGCTTGTGTGCTATTATTTTCTGTGTGTGTATTTCGTAATTAAAACTGTTAGCAAGTTTTATTTATATACACCTCTTCGAGAGTATTTCCGTTGCACAGATTTGATTCTGTAATTTGCTCGTTTAAAACCATTTAGCACAAATCATGATATATTTAGTTTGGATTCCATGAGATCACGCTGTCAATACTTTTAAGACTATTGATTTTATGGCCTGTCCCAATTTCTAGAAGTCCGAAAATCAGTGCTTTATATAACCGTATATATTGACACGCTAGTTTCCATATTTCTCAATATATATTGGACCGTTAGACCCAACCAATTAGATTTCCCAAATCATGGCTCATGATTCCTGTATTGCATATGGTAATTAATCAACTAGTTACCTTAATTAATTTAAGACCCTTGATATATGACTCAATCTATGCAGCGTGATTTATGATGCAAAATCTATGATGTCATGATTTATGCTTACCATAATTTTCTGGCCGGTGTCTATATGGATTGGGCCATTGGAGATAACCAATTAAATACCTTGAATTGGTAATGCAAGACTCCTGCTATCCCATTGTTGTCTATCCATGATTTTAGAGATAAAATGCATAATTTATGAGAGTCATTTCATGCTCTACCGTGTGGGTCTCCTTAACAGGATTTCATTCCTTATGTTGAGCAATTTTGTCATGCATATTATTAACCATGCAGTATCAAATATGAATGCAGGTATATGTATGTAATGCACATGTCCTAGAGCCTTATTTTGGAAAATAATAACTGCTAAAATCTTACATATATTCCTAAGACTCAATTTGGCTTTTCTTTCTTCAAAGGCATCTTAACTTTGGACTTTCTTCCTTGATGATCCTGAAATGATATATAACAGAATTAGTGAATTAATATGGTCATCATCAAAACATAGAGTATGACATAAGTCAACATTCTCCCCCTTTTTGATGATGACAACAAGATAATTATGACTCCCCCTAAAACTATATATTTCAAGAGAGTTATAGCTCCCCCTCAGTTCATGCATACCATTGACTGCATATGTGTAGTGTTTGATCAAAACCTGTATTTTGCAAGTTATAAAAAGTTTAACAGTAACCCTGCATTTCCTGGTTTCTGGTTAGTCCATAACATGATACGCAGAAATTATAGTAAACTATTTAAACCATCATCCATCAACAGATTTAAACCATAGTCTTAACAACATAAGTTATCATGCATGAAAAGTTAAAAAAAACTTGTCTTTGGGAAGCAGGCATAATCATAATTCTTCTCCCCCTTTGGCATCCATCAAAAAGGTGTGTCTAGAAGCCAAAGAGGGGCAGGGTGACTAAGCATCCTCCTCGTTAAGATCAACGTGATTGGCCTCGCGAGCTGTGAAATAGGGGCGGGGAAGCCTGCGGTGCAGGATCTCTTCTAGGGACATGTTATTGGTAAATTTGGGGGTCGAGAAATGAAGGTAGGAGGAGGTAACGGCAGGTCCAGAAAGTCTCCTTGATATTCGGCCATCCAATTGCATTTGGGCCATTCGAGTATGCGTGCTTGGACTTTGTCTGCTTGCAGCTCCTCACTAAGATCATTCATGCGGCACTCGGTAAAGCGTCCCAGAGTTCCAATTTGGTTGCTGATGAACTTTAGCTCAGTACTCAATTGACAAGCATTGCGGTTCATCTTCCGTTGCAGGCTTCAACCATTGCCCGAGTGTGCAACTTGAAACCGGCCTGAAGGTCAATAAACTCATCTTCCACATTGCGAAACATACCCTGAAGATCAGAATGACGGATGGGAAGTTTTCCTTTTTTAAGGACAGAGAGACGGAGTTGAATATCTTTGACATTAGAAGAGAGTTGGGCTTGATTATTTGCAATGGTGTGAAGGAGAGTGAGAATGTCAGGGGAGGAAGGCGAGGAAGTAGGAGGTATGGGTTTGGGAATTTCGGGTACCACACGGATGAACTTTCCTTTAAGCAGAGTAAGATGAGCTCCTTTGAGATAGGTAGAATTGATAGAATCAGTTAATTGGATGGAACCCTCATCGTCGAGTGGAATTTGGAAGTGAGTAAATAGTTTAGTGAGGAAGCAGCTGTAGGGCAGACACTTTTTGGAGTGTTTAACACAGTGAAGCATGTGTTTTAGCATCATGAGTGAAAAGTTAAAAGATTGACGGTCATGATTAATGCTACTAAGATCAAATCCTGATACGTGAACTCAGCGCCACCACCGAGACGAGGGAGAAGATTATATCGTAACAATTTGTGAAGGACGACTGCAAGAGGAGATACTTCGGTGGTTTTTGGAAGGGTGATAGAGGACACTGTTGGATCATCCAAGATAATGCAAAGTTGTATTAAGGGAGATAGAGGAGTAGATATGGGCCCTTTGAGAGTGAAGGGGCAGTCCCCTGTGTATGGGATGGACAGTATACTCCCTAAATCCATAGGTGTGAAGAACAAAGATTTTCCTTTAACAAAGGAAGTGTAGCAATCTCCATTATTCTCAAGATTAGTGTAAAACTGCTGAACCAATTTTGGGTAAGCGACCGAGGGAGGAGTGCTTAAGGAAGACAAACCACATGACTCCAAAAGACGATAAAGAGGAGAGTTTTGGTAGTAAAACATGTCTATTGATTTTTTATATACAAATATTTTGTGACATATAGATGACTTAAAGCGAAGTTCGAAGTTGTGACCTCTAAAGAAGTCATCAGGGATAACATTCATTGAAACAGGGAGAGGGTTTACCGTCAGAGGAGGGGAATTGAGGGACGATTCCTTGACTTCTCTCCGTTTAGTGAACGTGGACGTCCCAATCGGTGGAGGAGAGGGTAAGCTAGCTTCTGATTCGACCGGAGAGGAGTCGCCGGAGATGGTTTGGACCGAGGGCTGCTTCCGTTTCGGCCGTCAAGTAGAAGTGGGATGAGGAGATGGTAGCGACATCTCGACATCCGATTCATCACAGATTTGTCTGGATCGCCGTGTTTTCATCTTCACGGTTGGGGTTTAAGGGAGGTGTAGGGGTGCAGAGAGAGTTGGGATATGCAGAAGACAGAGAGAGAGAGAGAGCTGGGATTAGTAAAGTAGAGTCTGTCTTTTAAAAATTGTGTGTTACCGAGATTTAGAAAGACGTGTCGCTGTGTTATAGAATGAAGATCTTGAATAGATACAATGAACGTTATTATGGCACCTAGATACGCCGTGACTGTCTACTTTCCTTAATATATGCAGATCATATTTAACTCAGACACATCCCGAGTTCTCTTCTTAAGGTACAGAACCGGTCTTCCCCTAAAGGTTTTGTAAAAATATCTGCTAATTGATGCTCAGTGGGAATGAATATTAATTTTATTAAGCCTTTAGACACATTGTCTCTAAGAAAATGGTGGCGTACTTCTATGTGTTTTGTGCGAGAATGTAGGATTGGATTTTTAGAGATGGCTATGGTGCTTGTATTATCGCAGTATATGGGTACATTTTCACATATGATGCCAAAGTCACATAGTGTTTAACGCATCCATAAAATTTGGGAGCAGCAACTTCTTGCTACTAAATATTCACCCTCGACAGGATAGAAGCGAATGACGTTTGCTTCTTGCTATGCCATGAGACAAGACTTTGTCCCAAAAATGTACATGCACCGCTTGTGCTTTTTCTATCTATTTGACAACCTGCATAGTCAGCATCTGAATAACCAAGTAGATCAAAATTGTCACATTTTGGATAAAATAAACCTAAATTAGTAGTACCACTCAAATATTTAAATATTCATTTAACAGCCTGTAAGTAGGAGTCTTTGGGTTTGGCCTGAAACAGAGCACATAGACACACATTGTACATTATATCAGGTCTAGAAGCAGTTAAATATAGTAGGGATCCGATCATACCTTTGTATTTTGTTACCTCGACATCCGTACCTTTTTCATCTGTTGTGAGTTTTATTGATGTACTCATTGGTGTGGTCTTTGAGTTTGAATTATCAAACCCGAATCTCTTAAGTAACTCTTTTGTGTACTTGGTTTGATGAATGAATATACCTTCATGATTTTGTTTAATTTGAAGACCCAGAAAGTAGTTGAGTTCTCCCATAAGGCTCATGTGAAACTCTTTGTGCATGCATTTGGAAAACCACTCACAAGGAAGATTATTAGTAGCACCAAATATTATATCGTCTACATAAATTTGTTTAATAATAATATCTTTATTTTGACGTTTAATAAATAGCATGGAGTCGATTTTACCTCGTATGAACCCATTTGATAAGAGATACTTACTCAATCTTTCGTACCAAGCCCTTGGAGCTTGTTTGAGTCCATAGAGTGCCTTCTTGAGTTTGTATACGTAATGCGGGAACTTGTCATGTTCAAATCCAGGTGGCTGTTTTACATAGACTTCTTCATTTATGTACCCGTTGAGGAAGGCGCTTTTGACATCCATTTGGTGTAGTTTGAACTTTTTGAAACAAGCGAATGCTAGTAGTATACGAATGGATTCCAAGAGGGCTACTGGGGCAAATGTTTCTTTATAGTCTATTCCTTCTTGTTGGTTATATCTTTGAGCGACTAATCTCACTTTGTTTCTTGTGATTGTTTCGAACTCGTCAAGTTTGTTTTTGAATACCCATTTAGTTCCAATAATGGATACATCTTTCGGAGGAGGCATCAATTCCCACACTTGACATCTTTCAAATTTTTATAACTCTTCTTGCATTGCTAGTAGCCAATTTTCATCAAGTATGGCTTCTTTGGCGTTCTTTGGTTCAATCTGGGATAGGAATGCTGAGAAAGCACACATGTTTTGTGCTTTTCTTCTTGTAGTAACTCCTTCATTTATGTCTCCAATGATGTTATCAGGAGGATGATTTTTGATGTATCTTGCTGATTTTGGAAGTTGAACATTATGTATTACTTCTTCAGTAGATTGAGAATTGTGGTCTGGTTGTTCATCCTTTTCAGCTTGCTGGATATGTTCCTGATTTTCGTATTCAGTTTGCTGGATAGAGTCTTGAACTTGCTGTTCTTCTAATCCAGCTTGCTGGATTTGTTCCATAGTCTTACTGTTTTGCTTTATGTGGTATGATGGATTTGCAGTAGTCTCTAAAATTCCTGCATCTTCTTGTCTTTCATGTTTTTGGCTGTGAACGATGTTCTTACTTGTTTTCCGAGTTGACAAGGTTCACATATACCTTTCTTCTCGAAATTCACTTTGGGTAATCCTCTTACTAAGTTCTTTGATGACAACTTCTTGATGAGGTCCATATGAACATGTCCCATCCTTCTATGCCATAAATTCGCTTCATCTTGAACAGTTGCAAGACATAATTCTTCCTCCTGTCGCTCAAAATCAAGAGTATATATATTCCCTTCTCTTTGGGCAACTAAATCAACATTGTTAGTACCATGTGAAATTGTACATTTATCTTTTTCAAACTTTACTTGATGCCCATTATCCATTAATTGACTAACACTGATAAGATTGAATTCTAGTCCGGTGACAAGATGAACATTATTAATGTTAACCTTACCATTACCGATTTTACCTTTCCCAATTATTTTGTATGACCGATTATCACCAAATGTGACAGTTCCATGTTTCTTTTTGACATTTAGTTCCACGAACTTAGATTTGTCTCCCGTCATATGACGTGAACATCCGCTGTCAAGGATCCACTTTTGAGAAGGTACTTTGGCTTTGAAACATACCTGTATAAGAGAGGTACAATTTATATTTTTGGTACCCATATCTTTTTGGGTCCACTTGTGTTAGTTAAAATCACATCACTTTTCTTTATCCATACAGCTTTACTTCAATTTTTCTTTCTCGAGCAATTTATCTCTAGATGTCCTTTAATGCCACAATTTTTGCAAGAAGTAAAAGGCGTGCAATAATTTAATTTAAACGATGACTTAGATTTTAACATTTTAACTTCTTTTCTATATATTTGGTTGTAGCCTATGCCATGTTTATCATAACTGGGTCTTTGTTTTCCTAGCATAACATTTAGGTTTTCTTCCCCATGAACAAATTTAGCTAGAGAGATTTTTAACGATTCTATTTCTTTTTGTAGATCATTAGTTGGAGGTGTTTTATTAGTCGATTCATTACCAAATGCATCAATGCATACGTCTCTCATTTTTATCTCATTTTTTAGTTTTTCAGCTTCATTATTTAGCTATTTTACCTTGTTGAACAGTATTTTATTGAAATTATCTAAATATCCATTCTTTGCTGCTAGTACTTTTTCCTCATTTATGTGTCTTACTTTTTCTAATTCTTTCTTTTCATCTATTAGCGCCTCCACTTCGCCCATTAAAGTGTTTACTAGATCTTTTAAGTACATATTTTTTTCTTTTAGTTTTTTCATTCTCTTGTTTCTAAGTAATACTATTAGAAACAAGTACCTCACTGGATTCACCTTCAAGTCCCATGAAGCATATTTGAGCCAATTCATCGTTTGCGTCTATTTCCACTTCGGATTCTTCATCATCACTCCATGTTAGGAACGCTTTATGCTTTTTGAACTCCTTATTTCCTTGATTTCCTTTGTTTTTGAGTTGGAAGCAATCCTTTTTAAATGACTGGTCGTCTCGCACTTTCAAAATGTGTTTCTTCTATTGACTTTGCTTTGATTTGTTTGCGTTAAATGTATTTTTCCTTTGATTCTTTCTTTGAAGTAGGCCTTTAAATCTTCTTAACATCATGGCTATTTCATCATCCGAGTTATTCTCAAGCTCTTCTTCAATTCCTGCATTTAAAGCTAGTACCTTCTTTCGAGGAACTTCTTCCTCGTCATCATATCTTTTTAATTGATGTTCATATTCTTCCAGTTCACCAAAGAGAGTTAATGTATCCATAGAAGAAATATTGACGAAATCTTGAAGAGTAGTAATTTTAGATGCAAACCTTTTGGGCATAGCCCGAAGTAACTTACGGTTGATTTCACTTTGTGGAATTGACTTGTCGAACAACTTTAAAGAATTTATAAGTACCAAGAATCGTGCTTGAGCCATTTTGATTGTTTCATCTCTTTCCAGTTTGAACATTTCGTAATCATGCATGAGCATACTTAGCTTAACTTCTCGTACTTTAGAAGTTCCTTCGTGACTTACCACTAGGGTATCCCATATCTCTTTTGATGTGTTGCCTGAAGAAACTTTATCTATTTCGGATTGCACCATGCCGCAAAGGAGAGTGTTCATTGCTTTTGAATCGTATGACACCATGTATGTTTCGGTTGAGTCCATCTCGAGTAGAGTTTTTGGAGTACCATCATCTTTCCTTGGAATTACCGGTCCATTCTCTACCACCCACCATTCCCATGGGTCTCGCTTGAGGTATATCCTCATCCGAAATTTCCAGAAGTTATAGTTCTCAGTTCCAAAAAGTAGAGGAGGTCGGTTGGTTGATTGTCCTTCGTGATGAGCGCTTCCAAGTTGTGCCATGTCAGAATCTTTCCCTACACTGTTAGGTTTGTAATATTCATGTGCGCAATCAAATTGCAAAAATAAGCGGAAACGTGTAAAAATCAGAGTTTAAAATTTTACAAACCATATACCCGGATCACCCTTTATGCAAAATTATTAATTAAACGAAAAAGATAACGAATAAGAATCATACCCTTGAAGATCGAGCTTCCTCAGGTACAAGTTCACCTCTAATCCTTTTCGCGTTCAACTTGAATCCACCGGGTTTGGTTCCTTCCTTTGATCAACGTTAGCCACCCATATGTTTGGCCTCTAGAGGTGATCCACCAAGGAAAAATAAAGATTCAAGAAGATGGGTGGTTGGCTAAATCCTAGTTTTTCTATCTCTATAGAAAAGAATGTACTCTCCCAACTATTAGAATTACGTATGTTGTAAAAGTCAACAACCACATAACCCATAATAAGACTCCTCTTATTTATAGATGTGGGCAACCCACCTTAAAAATTAAGGAATTGGGATTTATTTAATTAATTAAATTCTTTTAATTAATTAAGCTCCCTAATCTTATTAGGGATAATTAATTAAACTCCTTTAACTAATTTTCCTTCCTAATCCAATTAGGAATAAATGAGAGTACTTATATTAAATTAATTCCTAAACTTTTTAGAAATTAAAATAATAATAATTGTAATAATATTAATAAGACTCCTCTTATTAATTTATATTTAATATTTCTAAAATATTAAATAATAAATATTAAGCTATTTAATTTATTCCATCACCATAGATTAAATTAAATATACATAACATATTATTACGATTATGCCATTAACTTCTTAAATAATTTTTCTTCCTTTTATGGTGTGACCCTTTAGGTTCTCCATATTAAACCTATTGTGAATAAATCAATTAAAACAATTCTAATCTTATTTAAATAAATAAATTAAACAATTAATTTATTTAAATAAATAATATTTATTCTACAATAGGGATAAGCCTCCCTAATGATCAACGACTTTCCGATAATATAGATTTCAACATTAATCATTAAAGAACCTTTGAGTAAATAGTTACTGCATAATTCAATCCTTCCACCATACAATGTCCCAATTAAATATAAGACATGGAATTACCACAAGTCTTATTTTATTTAATTATATGTATTTCGATCCTTAAATGCACAACTCAAATAATGCAAATTAGAAACTCCTTTCTAATTTCATTCGCTTTAACCAAGGACTACTGGGTTGTCATTTATCGAATCACATAGGACATTTCTCTTCTTTTATTAGAAGTGGTAGATTCTTTATTGATCATATATTATCTCCATGTACAACTTGTTATACCCAAGCATACCCTTTGATATACCCTAAGGGTCTTAAGGAATAAGTCAAAGTATAACTCATCATACACAAGATACTATGATGATATCAAGTCCAAGGATCACTTGTACTACTATCACTACAGGAATTCCTATTGACACGCAAGTAAAACTCCATTAGGTATTCCTTAGCGAGCCACGTTCAGTGAACTTATTCTCTAATAAGTACCTACATACTTACTTTAGTGTCTCCATACAAATGATCATGAGATCAATCATCCTCATCCAATGAGCAAGCAACGTATGTACCAATCTATCCGGATTTACTAATCCCTAATTTAGTAATCCAACGATTGGGAACTAATTTTAGTTTTAAGCTTTCTAAGAATTTAGATCTCATTAGAATGATCATCATCATTATTCTAAAAGCATTGCTTAAAACTATGGGTTTATCACATATTATAAAACAGCATCATGTAGATAATTAAAAGCCTTTAATAAATTAATACTTTTTATTAATAAATGAATAAGATTGTTACAAAGTATATGCTTTATCATCAAACATGATTGGCTTGTATGCATACTACTTTCAATCTCCCACTTGCACTAAAGCCAATCATCATGGTATCTCATACTCTTCTTCTCTAAGTGACGATTATCCTGCTGTTGGATAAGTTTAGTTAATGGATATGTAATGTTGTTCATGAGAGTCCACTATCTCTATAGTGATTTCCCATCTTTCAATGATTCTAATAATCAAATGAAAATGCCACAACACATGTTTAGATCCAAGATGAGACTTAGGAACTATTTCTAGTTCTGTAATAAACTTTTAATCCAAACAATCAACTTGCAGCTTCATTTATAGCTATATACTTTGTCTTTATCACTAAACCAAAGAACTCTTTCTTTGTTTGGAACCTTTCCAATTCACTGCACCACTGTTCAAGATAACGCTTTACCTTAAAGTTAATTTTTTCTGTCATCTTGGTCTGTCTGAAAAACTTGAGTCAGTTAAGCCCTCTAGTTTTAATTTAGACCCACCATGAATATGATCACATCCTTAGTGCTGGTTAAGCACTTTAAGATATTTTTCACTGACTCATAGTGAACTTCTCCATAATATAACTGATCAACATCAGGTCTGTATATTTCATTGTATACATGATTGTCACTCATGCGATCTCTCTTCTTTTAATAGTTTGTGGGGACTATTAAGAGAGATACACTCCATGGCTCATCAACATGAAACATCTCTTGGAGCTTGCCATGCTAAACGACTTTAGCATCAAATGAATATACGTTCCTTGGGTTAAGTCGAGCATCCTGTTGTATCTATCTATATAGATTTTATCCCCAATTAAGATACTATTCCCAAACCATTCATGGAGGAATGTTTAGACAACTTTATCATTACTGATTGTAGCATTAATATGTCATTCCTTATCCGTAGTATATCAACATATAATATTAGGAATGTCACGACGCTCCCACTGTCCCTTTTGTACACACTAGAACTCTTACCTCATCGTATGTAACTGGATCATCATCTTCTATGATGTGTACCTCATCATCATCATCTATGATGAATCCATACCTCCTAGGTATCTTCGGTACTATTCCAGATTTACGATTTGGTTGTGGTACAATAGGTCTATCTATAGGTTCCTCTTATTTGACTTATAGTGTTTTGTGGTTCTTGAACTCTTCAAGATCTATTATCCTCCCACTAGCCCCTTTTAATGATAAACACCTTTATCTTAAGGCGGCGTGTTTCGTAACAAACACCTTTTGCTAAGTAGAATTATAGAACATATACCCTAAACTTACTTTAGGATGTCCCACAAATCAGTACATGTCAAATCTTGTCCCAAGCTTATCCTTCAAACCTTTTCACATAAGTTGGACAACCCTTATCTTAACATACTTAAGATTAGAATCCTCCCCGTCCATAACTTTTATGGAGTCTTGGGGGGATTTTGAGGTTACCTTTTCGTAGATATGCAAACCATTTCTAGGACATGATCCTGAAGGATACTAGAATGTCGGTAAAATCATTTTGGACCGTACCATATTCAACAAGGTATGATTTTTCCTTTCAGATACATCAATCAATTATTACGTATCATGAGGTGTCCATTATGAGAAAAACCATTTGAGATGATCTAGAAACTTATTGCTCAAGTATTTATTCCTTGATCTAATCAAAGAATCTTAATACTTTGTCAATTTGTTTCACTTTTGAATTCTTTGAACCTTTCAAATAATTCACACTTGTATTTCAGCAAATACACACATTCAACTCTTTGAATGACCATCTCCTTTTCATATACTAGTTTGTTCAATTTGCAAAATTATTTTCACAGAAGTCAGTATATAAAATCCATTAAGTAATATTCCATTTCTATACAAAACATTATTATTATAAATAGAACAACAATTGTTCTTAATTATAATACCAAAGATTTCATTGTCCAAACAATAAAATGGAAATAATATTTTAACAAGAACTGGAATACAATAACAACTTATCGACTTAATAGATTTGCTTCAGAGGCATTGCTAAACTATAAGTTTCTATGGCTAATATGGCAACCTTTGCTACATTTCTCGCACATAGGATTACTTATATTTGTTTAGCTTTCTACTTACTTGGTCCTTCATAAATCTATATTTATGATAACCAAAGTCGGTATCCAATACCCAAGTAGAACCTTGACTTAAAGAAAAATTTATTTCAATCATGAACAAAAACTGTATTGTAACCGAAACTTCACTAAGCTTCTTTGGTTAGCCTCTGCAAGACACTTCTTGCAGTTTCTTTCCAGTGTCCAGGCTTATTGTAGTGGAAGCAAACTCCTTTGCTATCCGTATCAGTTTTGTTCTTATTATCCTTTGTTTTTGCCTTTTCATTTACCTTCTTTGAATCGTTCTTCTTTTCAGAAGATCCTTTGGCCCCTACCAGTAAGACTTGGTTTTTCTTGTTTGGAAAGTGACTCTCAACATTTTTCAACACGTTAAGCAAATCAGCGAAGCTGATATCTAGCTTGTTTATATGAAAAATTCACAACAATTGTGAAAGGAGTCCGGGAGTGAGTGCAAGATCAAATCTTGGCTCAACTCTCCATCCATGACAAAACCAGTTATCCTAATTGATCAATCAAATTGATTATTTTAAGAACTTTTTGTCTGTACTATAGTGCCATTGGCCATTCTAGATCGGAAGAGCTCCTTAGATATCTGATATCTTTCAGTCCTACTTTCCTCACCATCAACTACTTGATGTGCGGGAATATAAGAGGAGCATCCATAGTTTCATCTTGTGGACAAGCTTTCGTTACTCATGGATGCGAGCATGGTGCATTGAGCCAATCTGTGCATCATCTTGCCACTTTCTAAAAGTACCAATCTCTTCCTCGAGGCATTGTTCGCAACCATCAGCAGGATAAAGGCGTATTATGACATAAGATAGCTTTTCAGCTATGAGAACTATTCTCAAATTCCTTAACCAAATAATACAAATTAGAAACTCCTTTCTAATTTCATTCTGCCTTGGCCAAGGACTACTGGGTTGTCATTTATCGAATCACATAGGACATTTCTCTTCTTTTATTAGAAGTGGTAGATTCTTTATTGATCATATATTATCTCCATGTACAACTTGTTATACCCAAGCATACCCTTTGATATAACCTAAGGGTCTTAAGGAATAAGTCAAAGTATAACTCATCATACACAAGATACTATGATGATCTCAAGTCCAAGGATCACTTGTACTACTATCACTACAGGAATTCCTATTGACACGCAAGTAAAACTCCATTAGGTATTCTTTAGCGAGCCACGTTCAGTGAACTTATTCTCTAATAAGTACCTACATACTTGCTTTAGTGTCTCCACACAAATGATCATGAGATCAATCATCCTCATCCAATGAAAGCAAGTTAACGATGTACCAATCTATCCGGATTTACTAATCCCCAATTTAGTAATCCAACGATTGAGAACTAATTTTAGTTTTAAGCTTTCTAAGAATTTAGATCTCATTAGAATGATCATCATCATTATTCTAAAAGCATTGCTTAAAACTATGGGTTTATCACATATTATAAAACAGCATCATGTAGATAATTAAAAGCCTTTAATAAATTAATACTTTTTATTAATAAATGAATAAGATTGTTACAAAGTATATGCTTTATCATCAAACATGATTGGCTTGTATGCATACTACTTTCACAAGTCACCTTTAAGACCAAGATAAGTAGAGCCAAGCTCTGATGCCAAATGAAATTTAAATAGGTACACTTAGAAGGGGGGGTTGGATAAGTGTAGGCACAAACTATGTCCAATTTTTATTTCTTATCAAAATTCCTTGAGTGTTTAATGCAAAGAAGTCGGATTACCGATATGGATAGAATGCGAGTTCTTTGGATAAATAATGTAATACTCAAGTATAGAATGCAATCACACAAACACCCAAATTTTTACGTGGTTCAACTACTACCCTCTATAATAGTAGCCTAATCCACGTCTAATTCCAACTAGTATTGGAGACTCACTTTTATTCAACTTTTCCAATTACAATACAAGTTCTATCAAATTTGAACACCTTTGTTCCTTGTGCACCTATGCACTCTTAAGCACCTATGCTTTCCTTCAACTTGACTGTAATAAGTTATCAACCCAAACAGGATTACCCAATACAATACAGATTTCGATATGACAATTAAAATACAATACTAGAGGTCTAATGATCAAGCAATATATTACTTACCAACTCAAGGCTCTAGTATGAAATGACATGCAAGAAGGATATTACCAGAATGTATTCGAAACTGCAACTCTGTTCTTAATGCAATCAATATCTATCTCAGTGAAAAATATTCTCACAGCTTGTGTGCTATTATTTTCTGTGTGTGTATTTCGTAATTAAAACTGTTAGCAAGTTTTGTTTATATACACCTCTTCGAGAGTATTTCCGTTGCACAGATTTGATTCTGTAATTTGCTCGTTTAAAACCATTTAGCACAAATCATGATATATTCAGTTTGATTTCCATGAGATCACGCTGTCAATACTTTTAAGACTAATTGATTTTATGGCCTGTCCCAATTTTTAGAAGTCCAGAAATCAGTGCTTTATATAACCATATATATTGACACGCTAGTTTCCATATTTCTCAATATATATTGGACCGTTAGACCCAACAAATTAGATTTCCCAAATCATGGCTCATGATTCCTGTATTGCGTATGGTAATTAATCAACTAGTTACCTTAATTAATTTAAGATCCTTGATATATGACTCAATCTATGCAGCGTGATTTATGATGCAAAATCTATGATGTCATGATTTATGCTTACCAAAATTTTTTGTCGGTGTCCATATGGATTGGGCCATTGGAGATAACCAATTAAATACCTTGAATTGGTAATGCAAGACTCCTGCTATCCTATTGTTGTTTATCCGCGATTTTAGAGATAAAATGCATAATTTATGAGAGTCATTTCATGCTCTACCGTGTTGGTCTCCTTAACAGGATTTGATTCCTTATGTTGAGCAATTTTGTCATGCATATTATTAACCATGCAGTATCAAATATGAATGCAGGTATATGTATGTAATGCACATGTCCTAGAGCCTTATTTTGGAAAATAATAACTACTAAAATCTTACATATATTCCTAAGACTCAATTTGGCTTTTCTTTCTTCAAAGGCATCTTGACTTTGGACCTTCTTCCTTGATGATCCTGAAATGATATATAACAGAATTAGTGAATTAATATGGTCATCATCAAAACATAGAGTGCGACATAAGTCAACATCCTTGATCTCACTTGATTCATTTTTTTATATCATTGTCATCATCCTCATGCTTATATTGTGGTGAAAGTTATCTTTGGCCCGTAGTGCGTAGATGGACTGTTGATTGGTATGATTATGACCATGATTTTGTATTGGTATAATCATGACCTGTAATGTTATGGACAAATGATGTGGTGAAAGTCCTCTTTGGCCCGTAGTGCATAGATGGACAGTTGTTTGGCATGATCATGACCACTGGTGATACATACGAATATCCTTGGCTCGTAGTGCATGGATAATTTGCTGATCTGAAATGATTATTGATTCGTGTTACAGAGATAAAATATTGATGATGTACTTTTAAATCATAGAAGATAGTATACATCATGCTCTACTTGACTCTTTTAACGGATTGCTATTTCCGCTGCAATTGTTGATCTAAAACTTGTTGGTTATTGTATTCTATCAGATTTTTCTCTGTTGAGGACTAAGGATAATTTATTCTGCATTATCTTAGTCATAATATTCTTTACTGGGCTAGTTGAGCTCACCATTTTCTTTGATTGTTCTCTTCAGGAAATGAGAATATAGCTGGGACTAGTTAGGGAATGGAGTGATGGTCCAAGATGGTTGCTAGAGTAGTCCTCATTATTCTATAAAATAGTCTGATAATAATTGTAATGAAGACTTTATTTGAGTTTGGATATTGTCTACGAGACAATATTTGTATTAAAACTCATAGCTTATGTTTTGTCGTATTTTTCACCAAAGTTAATAGTTGTATAAATGAAGTTGTATTTGATTTTTGTACCATGTATTTGGCGACTCAGAATGGGTTGTATGGACTTATTTTTGGGGCGTCATAGTTGGTATCAGAGCTTAGGGATATGATCTTTGGCGGAGATCTGAGGCTAGAACTAGGAGGGGAGAGACGAGTAAATCCTTCGCTAGTGTGTCCTACCTAAGCTTATTTATTATTTAATTAGTTGGTCAGAATATAGAGATAATATGTGGCATGTTAATTAACCCTTGTTTTGTGGCAGTGTTTGAGAATGACATCTGAAAATTTTGAGATAAGAAATGGAGCACATGCGACCATTGAGTCACCACCAATCAATAACCAAGATAATGTGCATCAAGAAGGCAATAATCCTCATATAAATAACAACACCGACCAAATGACGAACGATGGGATGTTTAGGAGTTTTCTACAATTCATGCAACACCAAACGAGAAAGATTCATGTTCAAAATGCATGTGGAAACAATGACAACTCACGGCTGGCCACTGCTAAGTAATTCAAGGAGTTGGGACCGCAAGAGTTTTTGGGAAAGCCAGAGCCACCTAAGGTAGATGCATTGATTAAGCAAATCACCAAGATATTTGATGATTTGGGATGCTCAAAGGAGCAAAAGGTTCCCTTCCCACCTTTATGTTGCGAGGAGAGGTAGATTACTAGTGAGAATCTGTAAAACGTACTGATCTTTTTGCACTTCAGATGTCTTGGGAGAAGTTCCAGGAATTTTTCAATGATAAGTATTTTCCAGAAAGTATTAGTCACATGAAGGAGGTATAATTCATCAAACTAGAGAAAAACAACATGACTGTATCGTAATACAAGGCCAAGTTTGCGGAGTTATCCTGGTTTGCATCCCATTTAGTGCATGATGAGGAGAGAATGACACGAATGTTTTTGCGAGGTTTGAAGCCTGAAATTCGTCAATACCTCATTTCTCACAAACTTTGTTTGTATTTAGATGTTGTGAATAGGGCTCAGTTATTGGAGCGCGATAATGAGTCAGCTCAACCAAAAGATAACGACCAACAACACGATAATAATCGTACCGGTGGCAATGACCATCGGAACAATTATAACCATCATGGAGGAAATTATCATGCCAGAAATGGTAACCACTTCGGTGGTAATCATGGCCAAGATAATAGGAGAGGTGAACTAAGTGGGAACAAATTTAAGAAGAGAGGATTGAACAATGACGAAAAGACATTGGCAGTAGTATCAGTACCCGTTTCTAAGGAAGGAGAACGACCACCGGTAGTATGCTACAAATGCGGACAGAAGGGACACATCAGTCCAAACTGTACGCAGTAACCCAAAGTGTGTTCAGATTGCAGAAAGGAAGGTTATTTAGCTCGATTTTGTCATGCAGTGAAGTCAAGTCCAGCTGGGACGGTAACACCAAAGGCTGTCCCGGACAAGTCAAAGCCGGTAGTTCAAGGGAGAGCGCTTGTCATGACCTCCCAAAAAGAGAGGAACCCGGACGAAGTTATCACGGGTAAGCTAATCATAAACTCTTGCAAAGTCTATACCTTATTCGATACTAGTTCTACCCACTCTTTTATTTCACCTAATTGTTCTCAACGTTTGAACTTGACCCCTGAGAAATTAGACTTTGACTTATCTGTTGAAACTCTATTAGGAGAAACCTTCATTATATCCACTATTTATAAATCTTGTTTGATTCAAATCGGCACCCTCACATTACCTGTTGATCTCGTCTCTTTGAAAATACTTGCATTTGATGTGATTTTAGGGATTGATTGGTTAACTACTCATCATGCTAAAATTGATTGTTTTCGTAAGGTCGTTAGTTTTCATATTCCTAGCCAACCTATAATACAAATTCAATCAACCAAACCACTAAAGTCAATCACTATCATATCAAGCCAACTCTATTAGGAGAAACCTTCATTATATCCACTATTTATAAATCTCGTTTGATTCAAATCGGCACCCTCACATTACCTGTTGATCTCGTCTCTTTGAAAATACTTGCATTTGATGTGATTTTAGGGATTGATTGGTTAACTACTCATCATGCTAAAATTGATTATTTTCGTAAGGTCGTTAGTTTTCATATTCCTAGCCAACCTATAATACAAATTCAATCAACCAAACCACTAAAGTCAATCACTATCATATCAAGCCATAAAGCCATTCGTTTATTGAAAAACGAATGTCAAGCTTTCTTTGCCCATGTTACGGATTTAAACATAATACGTCAAATTTGAATGATATTTCTATTGTTAATAAATTTCTTGACGTATTCCTCGAAGAACTTCCAGGTCTACCCCCAGAGCGTGAAATCAAATTTTGTATTGAACTTGAACCCGGTACAAAACCAATTTCCTAAAACCCCACATCGAATGACTCCTATTGAACTTCAGGAGTTAAAAATAAACTATATGTGACTTCCTTTGTGGAATGCACTGAAGCCAGACTCTCCGTAGGGGATGCCATATTTGTGCGGTGGTAAACTGATAGGTGCTATTGTAAGGTGCTATACAAGGTTGGGATATGAGTCACAATTGAGAGCAACCTAGGTCAGTAATTGAAATATGTAGCTTTCTAGGCTTAGCTGGTTATTATCAGAGATTCATGGAAGGATTTTCTTGAATCGCCACTTCATTAACTCGGCTGACTTGAAAAGATACAAAATTCAAATGGAGCGAGGATTGTGAGAAGAGCTTCCAAGAACTCAAGAGGAATCTCATTTCAGTACCTATTCTGATAATACCATCCCAAAAAAGAGAGCGTAGTAGCTGACGCATTGAGTAGAAGATCATATGCGGGTACGAGTACGATATTGTCAAACACAAAGACTCGTTTCGTATAACTTACAAATGATGGAGATAGAGTTAAAGACTCCAGGGACCCACGTGAAAATGACAACTATATGAGTAGAACCGACTTTAATCGATAAAGTTAGAGTTGCTCAAGCAATAGACCGAAAGTTGGTACGCATGACTATGGAAAAGATTCAAATGATCTGGCAACGTATACAAACCTCACAAGATCGACAAAAGAGTTATAACGATTTTCATCGAATGGACGTGGAGTTCAATATTTAAGATCATGTATTTTTACGTGTTGCTCTATGGAAAGGAGTTACGAGATTTGAAAGAGAGGAAAACTCAACCCTCGATTTATTGGTCAATTTAAAATCATTGATCGAGTAGAAACTGTGGATTATAGACTCGCCTTACCACCAAGTATGTCTCGTGTTCATAACATTTTTCATATATCTATGTTACGTAAATATGTGGAAGACTCGAACTATATTATTGAATTAGAACCAGACGAGATAGAAGAAGATTTAACGTATGAAGAGGTACCTATTAAAATCTTGGATAAGAAGGAACATATTCTATGCTCAAAGGTTATAACTCAAGTCAAAGTTTTATGGAGAAACCACGATATTGAGGAAATGACCTGAGAGTTAGAATCTAAAATGAAAATAAGGTATCCTCACCTCTTCGACATACCAGGTACGTACATCAATTTCGAGGAAGAAATTTCATAAAAAGGGGAGGTTGTAAGACCCCAACTTTTTATGAATAAAGATTTAATTTTCTCTAAATATTATTTTAAATAATAAGGTGTGATTTGATATAATGCTATAGTTATGGGTGATATATGCAAATTTTGTAAAGTAAGCAAGTTGTCATAAAATATTCATTTGGTCGGGGAATATTCTTTTTGTTCTGGGAATATTAAATGCATTTGACACAATCATCAGTGGACCCTACTAATGACCGCTTGATATGTAAAGCGGCGAAATAACCTTTTTGTAAAAATAACGGCAAAACTTTACCGTTAACTGTTGAAATATCGATGATAAAAGAACAGTAATACACATGATTGCATAGTAGCACACAATATTGTAAAGTATCTCTGATTATTGATGCTAACGTAAGAATTCATTCAGTTCATTTAATAATTTCCACAGTAATTACTGCATAATATCTTATATTATTGATTCAATTATTGCCACAGTATCATCTGCACAATATTTTATATTATTAAATCAATAATTGAGACGAAACATTTATTCATATTATTATTTACATTATTGACAATGTAAGACCTCAACTTTTATGAATAAAAATAAATTTTCTTTAAATATCATTTTTTGAATATTATGGAATGAATTTAATATAATGTTATAGTTGTGGGTAATATTTACAAATTTTGCAAAGTATGCAAGTTGTCATATTATATTCGATTGGTCGGGGAATATTCATTTTAACAGGGAATATTCGTACAACGGCACAATCATTGGTGGACCCCACAAAAGAATTATTGTCGGATTAAGAAAACGACAAAAAATACTTTATGAAAATAACGACGGAAGTTTTACCGTTAACTGTTGAAACACCCGGTGTTAAAAGTACAGTAATACGCGTAGTTGCACAGTAGCACACGGTATTGATTATTGACGCTTACGTGAGAAGTCACTCAGTTTTATTCAATTATTGCTACAATAATTGCTGCATAATATCTCACGTTATTTGATTCAATTGTTGTCAATATTTTATATATTATTAAATTAATAATTGAGACGACAAAGTTATAAATATTATTATTTGCAATATTAACGATGTCTAGAATTTCTGTCAAGGAGAGGTTTGGTCACCTAATTGCGCGTCAATAAGGAGAAATCCTTATTAGAATGCCCCCTCTTTCCTGGGAACGACCTGGTCGATTAATATTGTGAATTGTAATAATGATGATATATGTTGTTAAAATTATTAAGATGATTTTTTATGAGGTATTTGTGTAAGTTTTGCTTATTTTATGAACCCCCATTTACCCATTTTTCAAAATAATCGGTAGAAATTATTTAAAGGTGGGGCCCACATGTGGGGGCCACATGTGGGGCCCATATGTGTTGAAAAACTAATTTTTGAAATGGGGGTGGGAGGGAGTTACGTAAAGGGGAGGGAATTGATATATATGTATATGATGTGTGTATATATATAATGTGTGTATGAGTGAAAAATGGTGGAAAAGTGATAATATGAAAGTGATGGGTGTAAGATGTGTGTGTGTGTGTGATAGTGAAAGGTGTGAGGTGTGTGTGTGATAGTGAAATGTGTAAGAGTGTAGTGAAAGTGATTTGGGGTGGGGGGGTGGGGGATTGATGTTGGTTATGAGGGGGGGGGATGAAAAAATTAAGTTTTATATATATAATATTGTGTTATATAAATATGAAAGCATGTGTTTATATATATATATATATTATATTTTAATTGTTAGTTGATTGAAAAATGAATCTGTAAATTATTTCGTCTCTGAATAGTGCACTTCCATTTTCCTATAAATAGAAGCTCATTCCTTCATTATTTCTTACGAATTCAAGAAAACTCTAGAGAGAGAAACTATAGAGAGAAATTATAGAAAAACTATAGAAAAGTATTCTGCTACTTCCCTACTCTTATATCCAGTTTCTTTTACGGTAAGGGGTATTATTTCTTTTGTATTCATGAAGAGAACTTCTGTTATTCCATTATTTATTATTCATTTGAATAACTCAGATACGCTGCTACCCTATACTTGGTGAAATTCTTCTGTTATTCCATTCGTTATTATTCTGTTGGAATATCCTGTCTGTGCGTTTTACGTCGGACCTAATTCCGTCTTTATTTCTTTGTTGAATATCCTCATATGCATGCGTTTCACGACCGATTCTGTCTTTAATTATTCATTGGAATATCCTCATCATGCGCGTTTCTGTGGGACACAGTTCCGCCTTTATTATACATTGGAACATCCTCGTCATGCGATTTTACACCGACTCGTTCCGTTATTTATTATTCTGTTGGAATAACTTTGCTCTGCTGCAATACCGCATGCATGGTGATTTCTTTTGTTATTCCATTCTTTATTATACTCAGTTGGTTAAAGTTTTAACTTCTATACTCCATGAAATTAGTGGAATATCCTTAATATTTGCGCTTCATCCAGTATCTTTTCATAGAAATATTCTTCTGAGCATTCTTGAATTTTACTTTACAAAGCAGTATCATGTTGACAATTTGGACGTTATTGATTCCTGGATAAATTAATTCTTGAACTTGTTTTATTGAATTCTTATATTATTGTCATCATCCTCATGTTTATATTTTGTTGAAAGTCATCTGTGGCCTATAGTGCATAGATGGACTTGGTATGATTATGACCAGGGATTATGCTGTATAATCATGACCGTAATGTTACAAATGATGTGGTAAAAGTTTTCATTGGCTCGTAGTGCATTGATGGACAGTTTTGGGCATGATTATGACCATTAATGAATACACGAATGTCCTTGGCCCGTAGTGCATGGATAATTTGTGGTTGTGATACTAAAGAATATCCTTGGCCGTAGTGTAGGGGTGATTTGATGATGTGGATTATTTATTGTCGAGTCTCAAATGATAAAAGTCATGAAAACCTTTTAAATCATAGAAGATAGTAGATTTTATTCTCTACTTGACTCTTCTAATGGATTGCTTGTTCCACCGCAGCTTAAACTTGATGTTTGTTATATTGTATCGGTTTAACAATCGCTTTTAAGGCTAATGATAATTTATTACAGATTATCTTAGTCATAATATTTCTTCTTGGGCTAGTTGAGCTCACCCTTTCTTTCACACCGTTCTCTTGTGAAATGAGAACGTATTTGGACAATCGGGGAACCGGAGTGGTGGTCCTGATGATAGTATTAGCTAGTAGTCCTCACTATTCTCTATTAAATAGTGTGACAATAAATGTAATGAGGACTCATTCGAGAGTGGATATTGTCTAGAAGATGATGTTGTATTTAAACTCACAGCTTTCTTGTTGTATAATTAAGATTGTATTTATGTTCTGTACCATGTATTTGGCGACTCAGAATAGGTGATGTATACCTATTTTGGGGGCGTCACAGACAATGTCTAGAAAGTTTTGTCGAGGAAAGGGGTTAGGTTATTTAATTGCGCGCAAATAAAGAGAAATCCTTATCGGAAAGCCCCATCTTTCCTATGAATGCTCTGGTTGTCAATATTGTGAGTTATAATATTAATGATGAATAATTGTTGAAAGATTAAAAATGGGTTGATTGAAGATAAGTGATTTGTGGTAAATGTAATACCCCAACTTTTTATGAATAAAGATTTAATTTCTTTAATTATTATTTTGAATAATAAGTTGTTGATTTGATATAATGCTTTAGTTATGGGTGATATGTGCAAATTTGGCAAAGTAAGCAAGTTATCATATAATATTCGTTTGGTTGGGGAATATTCTTTTTTTCAGGGAATATCCGTACGACAACACAATCATTGGTGGACCACATAATAGAATAACTTTCGGATATAGAAAGCGACAGAAAAAACTTTTTATAAAAACTAACTGCAAAGCTTTTACCGTTAACTGTTGAAATACCCGGTGATAAAAGTACAATAATACGCTTGGTTGCACAGAAGCACACGGTATTGCACAATATCTTTGATTATTGATTCTTACTTAAGAAGTCACTAAGTTTCATTTAATAATTGCCACAATAATTGTTGCATAATATCTCATATTATTGATTCAATTATTGTCACAGTATCATCTGCACAATATTTTATATTATTAAATCAATAATTGACACGAGAAAATTATTCAAATTATTAGTTAGTATTATTGTAAATGTCTAGAAAATTCTGTCGAGGAAAGGGGTTAGGTTATATAATTGTGCGCCAATAAGGATAAATCCTTATCAGAAAACACTCTCTTTCCTGGGAATGATCTAGTTGTTAATATTATGAGCTTATAATATTAATTGTGAATAATTATTATGTGGTGGATATTGGTTCAATTTTGATATAAATGAAGGAATTTTGCATGAAATATTTGTTGAAAGTTTGACATATTTTTCTATGGAATCATAACTATCTTCTCTGATAAAATATTCATTGAAATATATTATTATAATATATTATAATTGTTTACATATATATATATATATATATATATATATATATATATATATATATATATAGACACACACACACACACACGCATGTGATAAAAAGGAACGGAAGTGGGCAAAATTATTTGAATGCTTTTTTTTTTTCTAAGAATGGTTGGTGGAGAATTTTGCCTGCAAAGCTTGTTTTCCAAATAGTGTGGGCCCTCAAAATGTGAGTTAGGCAATTAAAAGAAAGAGAAAGTTAGGCATATGTTAGGTAGAGAATGTAAGTTAGGCGGAGAAAATGTTTGGCAGAGTTAGGCAGAATTATGTGATTTTTCCTCCGTGCTGCACTATAAAAGGAAGGTTACCCCTCTTTCCAAAACACACCATTACAATATCAGAAATTCTTATTCTATAGTATTGTGAGTATTTCTATTGAGTATAAGGATACTTTGATTGTAGCTTTTTGTGCAAGATTTTCTCAGGATAATATCTGATATTCCAGTCAAATCTAGTTTCTACTAAGGTAAATGATATTATTATTTTTCGTAAAGGATATTATTTTTTTCGTAAAGGATGTTACTTTTTTTCAATACTCGTAAGGGGTATCATTTTCTTTCATACTCCATATTATGTAAGTGATATTATTTCATTTCATATTCCTAAATTTAAACTTACTATTGTAAGTATTGCTTCTTTAATCCCTAAAATGATTAGAAATTCCTTAAGATTTGCGCTTCATCTAATATCATTTCACTGGAATATTGGTCTAAACTTTCTTATTAAATTTTAATCTTTTCATGTCGGGTTACTATTTGTGAATACTATTCATACGGTACTATTCATACTGTAGACACTCGAAATTTTCTGTACTACTATCACTAACATTGCAGGAGGACAGATTCGTCTTTTAAGAGGGAACCCTGAGAGATAATCCATATCCATACCGGATACTACTGGAAGTTCAGCATCAACCCCGGATCACACTCTGGGAGTAACAATTCCAATCTCGAAGATAGCCCCGAGGCGTGCAGATCCAATATTGGAACACACACCGGAGAAGACCGATTAATCTCGGAGATAACCCCGAGGTATCTAGTCTCAGTCCCAACCATGGGAATAACCACCAACCTTAGTGATAACCCCAAGGAATGCAGTTTAGGTGATAACCCTGGAAATGCTTGTTTCAAATGCGACCAACTTCAATCTCGGCGCTTACAACGAGATGTTCTGTACCAACCCGGTGATAACTCCGGGAAGACAAACACACCTCAAAGATGACAATGAGGACCTTCAACAATCATAGTGATCAATCTCAAATGAAGCTTCGAGCAACGCTCTATTTTATCAAATTGTCCGTGATAACACCGGTGAGGGGCAACATCGTCATCTAGCCAATGCGATGCCACGCCACGTCGTCTCAACACCTCTATACAACGATGTCCCACAAGACTAACCAATCCTGAGTGACTATTGTGCGGGGTAACAGATGGAAGTTGAAGCTTGAAGACCGGAGGGCACCGTCCCATCTTCAATGACTTCGTACAAACTCTAATCCCATGCCATCGTACAACTCTCGACAACGGCGGTCCAAAATAGGTCCTGTATACCTCAAAAGGATGCCCAGATTGCACTTCTAAAAGTCCGAGTGGACATTATAGTGCCCGAGTGCACGTACTACGAGATGACCCGACTCGAAAAACTCGGGCCCACCCGGGTTGCCTCTGGTACACCTGCGACTCAGTCGTAGGTACACCTGCGGCTATTTCGTCTATAAATAGAGGGCTTGGACTGCCCATTTTTCAAGAGAAAACGACGAGGAAGCCCTGCCCAATTTGCTCTGCACTCACCCCATGCAGTGTACTTTCTCATTTTAAACACCTGTGAGCTCATATATAGCCTCTTTTGTACCTACAAAAGCCAGTGTTTACCCACTCTAAAGATATAGAAGTCTTCTTTGGCAGTCAACTGTAAGCCTTTTCACACACTTTAGAGTCTTTCTCTTCATCTCTGCACACACCCTTCTTCAAGTTGAGAGTCATGTTGCGCACATTTGCCCGAACTTTGGTCCGCGGTTTTGTTTCAGCTTGTGTATATATATATTATATATATTTATATATATTGACTAACATTATAGAGTTATGCCTCGATTGAGCCTAGACTTCGATCTGGAGCGTTTATTTGCTTATATATATATATATATGAACATATATATATATTAACTGTGTGTCGAACTTTGTTCGATGAGCCTAGACTTCGGTCTGGAGCGTTTACTGCTTTAATACACACACACACACACAAACACACACACACACACACACATATATATATATATACATTTATATTTATTAACTGTGTGTCTAACTTTGTTCGATGAGCCTGAACTTGATGCCCGAACGCTTACTAAACATGTATATATATATATATATATATATATATATATATATATATATATATATATATATATATATATATATATCATATATATGAATGTGGTCTGACTACATTAAGTGAGCACGATTTTACATACAGTGCGTTTACTACGCTTTTATATATATATATATATTTATATATATGAACCGCTGTTAGAACTTCATTTTTATGAGCCCGGATTTTACATCCGAATGCGTTTTATCGCTTATCGCTATATATATATATATATATATATATATATATTTCATCCCACCTCGAGTTTACTTCGTGGTGGTTGATCGCTTTTATAGATTTATTTACGTTACGTCCTGCTTGGAGTTTACTTCGTGGTAGTTCATCGCTTTGTACAACTTTATTTACATTTTATCCCGCCTGGAGTTCCCTTCGTGGCGGTTGACCATATTTATAGCTTTATTTACGTTTTGTCCCGCCTAGAGTTTCCTCCGTGGCGGTTGATAGCTTTTACAGCTTTATTTACACTTCTGATCCCCCATGGAGGTGCTTCGTGGTTGGTGATCATGTCTGTGTATATATATTTACAACTTTTATATATATACCGCTTTTTACGCTTTCATACAAATTACAGATATCTTGTGCGCCTAGGAATCATGTGATCACAGATTCAAATTTCATGGATCTAGATTCGGTTCCGTGATGGACATTTTCAATTTGTAGCGACTTTGTAAATTATTCATGCGGTGTCTCGAATTTCCTCGGATGGTTTCCATCCCCACGAGGAATTCGTAATTATTTTGTACATTATTTTCGCATACGGATGCCTCGCATCCGTTAAATAAAATCAATCAAGCCAACACTTAATAAAATGGGAGTGTAAAAGGTCTCAATTACTATTGAGCATCGGGGTTTGAAAACCTCTTTTATAAAACATCACCGCCATATCTTGCTTAAAATTAAATTTTACATAAATTCAAGCCTGTATATATAAAGCGAACGAGGCCTCGCACTACTTCCAAATAACACATCGACCCACACACACACACACACACATTCAGATAATAGTTTCTTGAAAAGAGGCGGTCACCGTGTAACAACACGGATGTCTGGGGTTCCTAACACCTTCCCTCCGCATAACCAAGTCCCCTGACCCTAATGAATTTCTTTTCTTTCACCGAATTCGCTTAGCAAAGTCACATCACTGGGTTAATGTGCAAACCTTTTCTCGGTTGTGTTGGTACAACCATTTAAAAAACCAATTGGCGACTCTTAACAGTCCATCGTCGACATTATACATGTCAGACCTTTTTCACTTGTTTTTTCAAACAAATCTCACCTAAAATGAGAACATCAAAGAACAAGTAACGGAAAGGGACATCTAAAAATTCCGACGTCGACAGGTGGCGACTCTGCTGGGGACTCCAGTAAGAGGACTTAAGCCGCTATTACAATCTTTTCAAAACTGTTATCTGCTTGTATGTGGATGTTGCATTTATATTTGATGAATGTGTACGAATGCATTTCCTGATAGCACTTAGTGCTTCGCACTATAAACTGCTTATGATATTAGTGCTTCGCACCATATCTTCTTGTGATATTAGTGCTTCGCATATGTCATCATTATCATACAGTGAGACGCGATGTATGTGAATGTATGTTGTTTGGTCCCTCCACCAGGAGGCTATCCCGTCGGTGTTTGATTACTGGACTCGTGAGAAGACTAATTCTCCGAGGCTCAGGAAAGGCACCACCCAAATTCGCTCCAGTTGAAAGACTGGATTAACTTCCCGTCAAGTAGATTGCGATGATTTGGGAACCTTCATGCCAAAAAGCCGCGAGGGTAACCTAAGATAGGTTAGCCTCTGATAAACCCAAAACAGAGGAAAGTCTCTTCATGCTCTCATTTCAATTACTTATAAACACAATTACTTGTAATTACATTCCATATCTATCTCCATGTAATGAGAAATATGAAGAAATGTGTACATATAAATATTAACATGCTACAAACAGCTGACATCCGTTTTGCAGGATAAAATTCCTAAAATGGACACATCACATAGCATGTTATTATACACATTCCCTAAAGACTAAACTATGCAAGTCTTTCGCAGGGAACCAATCAGACCTACTACCCGGTCAAAGTCCAAAAAGGCAACATGCCTATAGTCAATTATATCGTCATCCGACCAGACTGAACTTAATCCAGTTTCTCGCAAAGAATTCGACGGATTAAGCAAATAAATTACAGATTTGGCTGTTCTACTCAAAGAACTACAAAAATACCCATACATGTTGAATCCTCCGCATAAGGGGGAACCCAGGTCATTACAATACCTGAACTGCAGTTGGATTTGACCAACAAAACTCATGATGCTACCCATCCCGCTGGAGATCCACACACTGGTGACATCAAAAAGAAAGTCCTCTAAATGGAAGAGACCCTTCGTGCTATCAAAGGAATTGGAACACACGGGGTGTTTCATATGTTGATCTTTGCATTTTCCCTGGTGTTTATTATCCAAAAAAGTTTAAAACTCCCGACTTCGAGAAATATGACGGGTTAGGAGATCCTTACACACATTTAAAAGTGTTTATTGGAGAACTTGGATCTTATGCAGAGGACGAAAAGCTCAGAATGCAATTGTTCCAAAAGGGTCTAACTGGAGAAACCCGTTCGTGGTACACAAGATTAGACAATTCGAAGATCCATAGCTGGGAAGAGCTACCACATGCTTTCCTCACTCAATACATCTTTCAAACTCAGATGGCTCCTGATCGGTATCAAATTACCAAGATCAAGAAACAGTCTAACGAGTCTTTCAGAGAGTATGCTCAAAGGTGGAGACGCTGGTACGCCCAAGTTAGTCCTTCCATGATGTAATCGAGAGATGGTCATGACTTTCATGACATATCAAGAAGCTCCGCTCTATGAGAGAGTTTTAACCGAAGCATCGGCAAACCATTTTCTGAAATGGTCAAACATGGAGAGATGGATGAGATGGGATTGAAGTCCGGAAAGATTCAAGACCTAGTCATTTAAAGTCGCTTCTTTGATCACATCCAATCTGGAAATTATTGAAACAACCCCCGGAGGGTCCATAAAAAGAAAGAGGAAGATGTTTCCCTAATACCACAGGGTCAAAAAGGCAATTAAAACATGCATATTCAAAGGAGAAACTACACTCCTTTTCAAGCACAGTCTCCGAACCCTCCAATACCAAAAGGTGGAGAAGTCAAATGCCCTCGAGTGTTTACACCCTTAAAGGATACCCTCGAGAACATTCTCACTCTTCTGACAACACAAAAGAAAATTACACATCTTCTTCCACCCACCCTTTCTAATGGACGGGTTTCAATCTTTGCTTTCGAAAATGTGCTTATCATGCCAGGGTACCTGGACATGATACTTAGGATTGTTGGACCTTGAAACACAAGATCCAGGACCTGATAGACAACGGGGAGATCGTGGTCACCAAACCAGATCAGCCTCACGTTCAAGACAACCCTCTTCCTCAACACAAAGAAGAAGAGGTCAACATGATCAATTGGAGCAACGAACAGAGTTCTAATTTCAGCTATGAATCCTCCCAGACCCTCAAAGAGGATGATGACAAATGGGATTATACCAAGTTCCAGTTCACAATGGAACGAAAGATGAAAGCTCTATGCAAGCAAATTGAGTAATTGGCGGAACTGGTGACTTATCAGCATCAAGTTACACGTCAATTAATCAGCCAGGAGCATGCCAGTCTCCTACCTCTTGTCATGAATATTCCCTCGTCACTTTCAAAAAATGAAATGCTGGAAGACAAAGTGACAAGGAGAGAAAATGCCAAGGCCCGTCGGGATTTTTTCAACAAAAGGGAATTCACCTATTTGGGCCAACCTATGGAGAAAATCCTTCATATGTTAATCAATGAAGGAAGGATCAGTTCCCTTCTACCTCCAATCAACCCCCGTTCAGGGCGGTACAACTCTGATGGAGTATGTCAATATCACTCCCAGTCTCGCAGTCACAGCACAGAAGAATGATGGGCACTCCGCCACCTTATCCAAAATCTAATCGACAATGGTGTCCTGCGCCTAGCAGACGACGATATTGTGTTACGTGCAAGTGAGAATTAAGGTCCTACTAAGTGGAAGAGTGTGGTAGCAGTCATATCCACTAAAGCTGATGGGGTTAACAAATCACTCACAATGCCAACAATTCAACTCAAGGGAAGCAATAATCCTTTAAAAGTGGCCGCTCCCGAGCCAATCAACTTGTCATGCAGAGCATAATATCCTTTTGTTAGCTTGAGCAATGTTCCGTGGAATTATGGAGAAGGTGAAGGATCCACCTCACATACAACTGCTACCGTGTCAAAGGAAAATCCACTGTATCTTCCCCAACGGGTGATGAAGTCTACCATCAAATCAAAGGGGAAAATACCCATGGAGAAGATTGAAAAATTCCTCCATACTATGGGTTATAACGAAGCCACGATTGTTTTAAGCTTAAAAGAAGCTCCACAACAAATATCAATTTTGGATTTGGTCCTAACTTTCGAGAATCACTGGAAGGTCTTGTTGAAGGTTTTAGAAGAAGCCTATCTACCAACATCAGTTGATACGAAAAAATTTCAACATCTGGTTGATCACATTTTCAACAACAATGTGATATCCTTCACTGATGATGACATATCGCCCGAGGGGACCGGTCATTGCAAGCCGTTGCACATTACGGTTTTGTCCTCTGGATACATGCTAGCTAGAAGTCCTGATAGATGGAAGTTCCTCTCTAAATATCTGTCCATACGCTACCTTGGTGAAGATGAACATCAATCTCAACCGAATTCGGAGTAGCCATACTATCATCAAAGCTTTTGATGGAGCCCGTGAATTCTTGTCGAGTAATTGAATTTCTAATCAAAATTGGTCCTCACACATTCTCGCGTATCTTTCCATGTGCTCAAGATAGATTCGGATAAAACTCGCTTCTTGGGCGACCATGGATTCATATGGCTGGGGTAGTCCCCTCCACTCTTCACCAACAGTTGAAATACATTATCAACAATAGCCTGGTCATGGTCAACGCTGAACCAGAGTATCCTCAACATGTGGATATGCCATTCATCAATACCAATGCAAATGTTGAACCAGTCAGCTTTCATGCTTTAGAAGTAAGCAATACCCAATACCATGCTATTGGAATGCCATTGCCCGAACCCAAGATTTTTACCGAGGTAATGTCGGCTACTCAAGAAATGATGTCATTGGGTCATAAATCGGGACAAGGGATGGGTAAAGATTGCCAGGGTATCAAGTACCCAATTCGATTAACCAGGCAAACTGGAATAGCTGGGCTAGGCTATTCTGCCAGTTCTAGTCATAGGAATCCTCATAAGCATCAGCGGATTCCTTCAGTTTCAACCATGCGGCGTTTATCTTCGCCTTCAAACTCTGAGTCCGCACAACCTCCTGTAAAGGTGCCAGCCAATGTAATGGCTATGTTATTTCCCAAGCCGGTATCGGTGAAGGAGAAAGAAGTCTTTGTTCCAAACCCCGCAGTGGAAGAAGAGGAACGAAGAATCAATCAAGACGTCATCCGAATGATGTCAGGCATACACATCATCGTTCATGACGAACATACCAACAGATACACCCCATAAGATGATTGCCCAGACGTAATGGCCATCATTCGGGACAGGGAGGATGATGACAATCCCTCCATCACTGCCGTCCACCCGGACTTTACCCTTGCCAATTGGAACAACATTCCTTGCATTGGTCGACAAGGGTAAAGCGGTAAAACTCTTTTCCCGCCTGTAGATATAATAATCGCTTACTTTCTTTATGCATAATATTAGCGCTTTATTTTGTC
Source organism: Panax quinquefolius (assembly GCA_020205615.1). Lineage (NCBI taxonomy): Eukaryota > Viridiplantae > Streptophyta > Magnoliopsida > Apiales > Araliaceae > Panax > Panax quinquefolius. The sequence continues at coordinate 52,720,545 of CM035174.1, read as the reverse complement.
AGTATATGCTAACACTGTGTATGATCAACACATTTCATATATACTAAGTGAAATCATATTTTGTTTTAGGACTCTGAATTTAGATGTGCTCAGATTTGCGATCTGCTGCTTCTTCTCCACAAGGATTGTACCTTTGATGTAGAGATGAATTCAGCCTTGATGGATATACAGGATGACATTGAGGTGCCTCTAGAAATTCAAGAATGGGCCAAAGATAAACCTAAATCCAACCTTGATCAAACAACTTTTTTCAATCTCGGAACCTTAAAAGCCCTAAGTTAATCCAGATTGGTTCAGATCTTACCCCAGACTAACGGAATGACATGGTTATGCTATTAACCCGATTCCAGGATGTGTTTGCATGATCTCATAAAGACATGGTGGGTTTGTCCACTAACATTGTCCTTCATCGCCTTCCCATTAAAGAGGGATTTAAGCCAGTCAAGTAAAAGCTCAGGCGATTGAAACCTGAGTGGAGTTTAAAGGTGAAAGAAGAAATTGTGAAACAATTTCAAGCTAACATCATCATGGAGTCTACATATCCTGAGTGGATATCCAACATTGTGCCCGTGCCTAAACCTGGAGGGAAGGTGCGAGTTTGCGTGGATTACCGGGACTTGAACAAAGCTTGTTTAAAAGATAACTTTCCCGTGCCATTTATCCATATTCTCATTGACAATACTGCTCAATACGACATGTACTCCTTTGCTGATTGCTTTGCGGGTTATCATCAGATCATGATTGCTGAGGAAGATCATGAGAAGACTGATTTCATCACGCCTTGGGTAACCTTTTACTATAGACGGTTATTATTCGGCCTCATCAATGTCGGAGCCACCTATCAATGAGCTATGATGGCTTTTTTCCACGACTTAATGCATAAAGAGATCGAGATCTACGTGGATGACATCATTGAGTTGTTCAACAGGTTGCGTAAGTACAACTTGAAGTTGAATCCATCTAAATGCGCATTTGGCGTTAAATCAGGCAAATTTCTAGGATTTCTAGTCAGCCACAAAGGGATTGAGCTGGATCCTGTCAAAATCCAAGTTATCACGGAAATGCCCATTCCTCAGACAGAAAAGGAAATACGGGGATTTTTGGGAAGAATCAACTTCATTAGTAGGTTTATCTCTCAACTCACAGCAACCTGTGAGCCAATCTTCAAGCTATTAAGGAAGAACTCCTCCATGAAATGGAATGATGAGTGTCAAATGCCTTCCTTACAATCAAGAAACAGCTAGTCAAAGATCCCATTTTGGTACCACCAAGGGATGATGTTCCTCTGTTCATGTACATGTCCATAAGTGACAACGCCATGGGCTGCATGCTGGGACAGAAAGATGATAGAGGCCAAGAACGAGCTATCTATTACCTCAGCAAAAGGTTCAGCAACAGTGAACATAAGTACACTCTGATCGAAAAGACGTGTTGTGCTTTAGCATGGGCTTCCATGAGGTTACAACATTACCTCCATGGTCACATAACCCATCTCATATCCCGCGTGGATCCTCTCAAATACGTGTTCAATAAACCCATGTTGAATTGTCGGCTGTTTAGATGGCAGTTGATCCTACAACAATTTGACATCGTATATGTGACTCAAAAGTCCATCAAAGGTCAAGGAATCACGGATCAACTGGCCGCCGCACCTTTAGGGGATTTCAAACCCTTGGAAACATATTTCCCTGATGAAGGAGTAATGACAGTTTAACAACACCATTAGTACGATACGCGCCAATCATTGTAGATGTATTTTGATGGAGCTGTTAATATGGAAGGTTCTGGAGCTGGGGCAGTTCTAGTATCTGGTATGGGGGAGCAGTATCCCGTCGTCGTCAAGTTGAAGTTTATCAGCACCAACAATACGGCTGAGTATGAAGGCTATCTCATGGGGCTAAAGCTTGCCCGTTTAATGGGCGTCAGGCGGTTAACTGTCTTTGGAGATTCAGAGTTGGTAATCAGACAATCCACCAGAATCTATCAAACCAAGGAACTACATTTGCTGCCTTACCATCGGCAGGTTTTGAAGATGGCTTTGGAGTTCGAAGAAATCTCCTTTCTACACATTCCTCGTAATAGGAATGACTTTGGCGGACGCATTAGCTACTTTGGCCTCCTTGATTCGCATGTCAGATAAGGAACATTTGCCAAGCGTCATAATTTCCCTACACAAGGCCCCAGCCTATGGGAATTACGTTGGAGAAGTATCGGATGAGCTACCTCCCATCCAATATCCTTGGTATCAACATGTCAAGGAATATCTACGAGATGGATCTACACCCGCAGAAGCGAGCCCGATTGAAAAAAGGCGGATCCATCGACTTGCTATGAAATTCTATCTAAGTGGAGATGCGCTCTACAAAAGAGATACAGGACTAGGTCTCCACCGATGTTTAGACAAAGATCAAGCCCAAAGGCTTATGGATGAAATTCATGGCGGAGTCTGTGGCCCCCACATGAGTGGCCCCCTCCTTGTCAAGAAGGTCCTCAGGACATGACAATATTGGCTATCTCTCAAAGCTGATTGCAATGACCACGTCAAGAGATGCTATCAGTGCCAGATTTATGGGAATGCTATACCCGCCCCTCCACAGGAATTCCACAATATGAGTTCACCTTGGCCCTTCTCAATGTGGGGAATGGACGTTATCGGTCCCATTGAGCCTAAAGCCAGTAATGGTCACCGATTTATCTTCACCATGATTGACTACTTTACCAAGTGGGTAGAAGCAGCCTCCTTCCCCAGGGTTACTAAAGAAGTCATCATTGCTTTCATCAGAAATAATGTCGTTTGTCGATATGGACAACCAGAGGTGATTGTGTCAGACAATGCTAAGAACCTCAACAACAAAATGATTGAGGAATTATGCAGTAAATTCCACATCAAACATCTTAACTCTGTCATCTATCATCTAAAGATGAATGGTGTTGTTGAAGCGGCTAACAAAAACATCAAGAAGATTATGCAAAAGATGTCCGCCAACCACAAAGATTGGCCTGACCTATTGCCTCTGACTCTGTTAGCCTACAGAACCTCAATGCGCACTTCCACTGGAGCAACCCCCTACGCATTAACCTATGGGATGGAAGCAGTACTCCCCATAGAAGTTGAAATGGAATCCCTCTGAGTGTTGATAGACGCTCACCTGGATGAAGACCAATGGGTACAAGACATGTATCATCAATTGTCTCTAATAGACGAAAGGCGAACCGCGGCTATCTTCCATGGTCAGTTATATCAACAAAGGATCGCCAAATCCTACAACAAAAAAATCCGGCTACGGCAGTTTAAACAACATGACTTGGTTTTGAAGAAGATCCTTGACAACCAAGATCAATCTAGGGGAAAATTCACTCCTAACTGGGAAGGCCCATTTGTTGTCAAGGAAATATTGACAGGAGGCGCTCTCAGATTGCAAGAAATGGACGGCGATGAATTTCCACAACTCATCAATTCGAACGCCGTGAAACGGTACTATGTCTGAAGTTGCCATCAAAAAAACATCCTGGTGTTGGACCATCAGATCACCAACCATTCCGGTTCTTTAACCCTTTACTACATACAACTCTTATACACTTTGCCCCTCAGGGAAACATACTTTTCAAGCCAGCAGCTTGGCTCTCCTTTGCGTTCCTACGACTTAGATCATCCCACCACGGATTAAACCTCTCGCGTTTGCAGTTTGGCTACCCATACCTGGGATCAAACTTCTCGTACCTGCAGTTTATCCTCAACCTAGGATTAAACTTTCTCCTCCCCGCACTCTGACCTGCGCATGGGATTACGCTTTTCATCTCACCTTGAGGGGCGAACTACGTCGACCTGATCTCCTCTTCAATAGGAGTACGCAGGCAACCATTTCATATGGCCCGGTCGCAATAAAACAAAAACAACAAAAACATTTCTACCCTTACAAAAACAAAAACAACCAAAAACATTCCTACACCATTTCTACCATATATAGCGTTGAACCTCTTACACCAGGTTCGAACTACGCAGACCTGATCTCCTCTTTAATAGGAGTACATAGGCAGCCATTCATGGTTCGGTCTCACCCCTACCAAAACAAAAACCCTTGTCAGTTGGTACAGGGATCAAACTTCAATCCACTACGTTTCATTCTGGGCCGCATCAAAGGGATGGAATTACCTGAACTCCTCCCAAATAGGAGATTCGGCGACCATCTAAGCTGCGGTCATACCTTGAAGAGCAACACCAATCCATAAGAGGTGGAATTAACTGGGCTTCTCCTAAATAGAAGTACTGGCGACCATCTATGGTGCGGTCAATCTCATAGAGGAAAGCCACACTCCTCTCCACATTTTCATTCAGAAACCAATCCCAAGACACCAAAGATGGTAGGGATACATACAGATCGATGATCCATTCTGAACTATCCAGAGACAACTCAATGTCCATCCACCCAGGAGGAATTCAGAAAACATCAAGATCACAAGCCCTGAAGCAGCAGGCAAAATATCAAGCAAGTAGCAAAGCATATCTAAAAGGGAAGTGATCCAAAAATATATTTCCCTATCATATATATAATGCTATTTGATATATACAATGTAAACTGTACATGGCAAAATGGCTAAGCTAGTCTGTGCAGGAAAATACAAGCTCACCTATAAGTCAGGGTATATGCGAGCTAACAAGCCCAACATGGCGTCCCTCTAAGAAGATGGAGGTGAAGCTGTGGTCTCATGTACAAGAGTATCCACATAACCCAACAGATCTGCAGCCATCTGCATGGTGACCATATGATCATCAATATATGTGCTCATCTCTACGATCATGCCAATGGTAAGGGACCTCGCGACAGTACTATCTGTGATGGCTACATCCCGGGCAGATATAGCACTATCCCGCTCAACTATCACTACGTCTCTTGCTGATCTAGCCTCATCCCGCTCAAAAACAGCAATATCTCTGTGAGCTAATGCCTCGTCTCTCTCTAATAGAGCTGCATCTCTCCCATCAAGAGCAGTCAACATCATAGATCGAGCTTGATCTCTCTCAAAGGTCATCAGATGAAGACTCTGCTCAAAGTACTATCTTTAAAAGTGCTAAATCACAACAATGATTAGTCTTTGGGAGAATCGGGAGGAAATGTCAGGCAACCCAAAGAATGGCTCCTCCTCGATGTAGGAATCGATGTCCTCCATGGGCTCTACATCGTCTGAATCACTATCCCAGTCTTCGTAGATATTCTCATAGCACCGATAGAAATCTCTGTCTCCATCCATGCGGAATACTCTGCAGAACAACCCGGATGGCTCACAGAAAAAGCGACTATCTCACACGATCCCAATAAGCATACACACGGATCGGTCCTCTGAGAGATATATCGAAGTCGAACGACCGACTATCGCCCCTCGAAAGGATGAAAATCCTGGAACTAATCAAACTGTGACATCACGGCTAGTGGGTGATAAGTAGTCACGCCCCTCAAACCAGCCTATATACTAGGAGGAGGTAGTCCATGCCCGATATGAGTAACGAAAGTCGTATGGTGAGCTAAGCCCCGAACACGGCAATATGCTGAATGGATCTTTTATGTCTGCCAAAAATGTGGACCAAGACAGAGCACCTATACACTTCGATGGCTGAAAGGAGTATGAAATGGCTATATCATGGGTGAAATAGTATCCATGCCGTCTAAAGGTACCAATCGATCTCAAGTGTGACATAAACCACACGTCTGAAGCATTTAATAGAACTACCTGTGAACACTCTTTGGATAAGTGCGTAGCGAGGGATCTTGTGCGCAGGTCTCTGCTACAATCATAGGTATAATGGTGCGATCCTCCCTGAGAGCTCTCACGACCATGATGACACCTATGTCTATCTCATCCATGTACCGTGTCATATATGAAAGTAGTATGCACACAAGCCAATCATGTTTGATGATAAAGCATATACTTTGTAACAATCTTATTCATTTATTAATAAAAAGTATTAATTTATTAAAGGCTTTTAATTATCTACATGATGCTGTTTTATAATATGTGATAAACCCATAGTTTTAAGCAATGCTTTTAGAATAATGATGATGATCATTCTAATGAGATCTAAATTCTTAGAAAGCTTAAAACTAAAATAGTTCCCAATCATTGGATTACTAAATTGGGGATTAGTGAATCCGGATAGATTGGTACATACGTTGCTTGCTCATTGGATGAGGATGATTGATCTCATGATCATTTGTGTGGAGACACTAAAACAAGTATGTAGGTGCTTATTAGAGAATAAGTTCAATTTGAGCGTTGGCTCGCTAAGGAATACCTAATGGAGTTTTACTTGCCTCGTCAATAGGAATTCTGTGAGTGATAGTAGTCTGAGTGATCCTTGGACTTGAGATCATCATGGTATCTTGTGTATGATGAGTTATACTTTGACTTATTCCTTTAGACCCTTAGGGTATATCAAAGGGTATGCTTGGGTATAATAAGTTGTATATGGAGATAATGTATGATCAATAAAGAATCTACCACTTCTAGTAAAAGAAGAGAAATGTCCTATGTGATTCGATAAATGACAACTCAGTAGTCCTTGGCCAAGGCAGAATAAAATTAGAAAGGAGTTTCTAATTTGCATTATTTGGAGTTGTGCATTTAAGAGTCGAAATACATATAATTAAATAAAATAAGACTTGACAATAATTCCATGTCTTATATTTAATTGGGACATTATATGGTGGAAGGATTGAATTATGCGGTAAACTATTTACTCAAAGGTTCTTTTATGATTAATGTTGAAATCTATATTATCCGGAAAGTCGTTGATCGCTAGGGAGGCTTATCCCTATTGTAGAAATAAATATTATTTATTTAAATAAATTAATTGTTTAATTTATTTATTTAAATAAGATTAGAATTGTTCTAATTGATTTATTCACAACCGGTTTAATATGGAGAACCTAAAGGGTCACACCATAAAAGGAGGAATAATTATTTAAGAAGTTAATGGCATAATCGTAATAATATAAGTTATGTATATTTAATTTAATCTATGGTGATAGAATAAATTAAATAGCTTAATATTTATTATTTAATATTTTAGAAATATTAAATATAAATTAATAAGAGGAGTCTTATTAATATTATTACAATTATTATTATTATTTTAATTTCTAAAAGAGTTTAGGAATTAATTTAATATAAGTACTCTCATTTATTCCTAATTGGATTAGGAAGGAAAATTAGTTAAAGGAGTTTAATTAATTATCCCTAATAAGATTAGGGAGCCGCTTTAATTAAAAAGGGTTTAATTAAATAATACCTTATTTTAATAGGGTTACTTGATATCTTTATAAGAGGAGTCTTATATCGATATCAAGACTAATACGTTATTATTCCAATGGTTTGAGAAATGTACGCCCTTTTCTATAGAGATAGAAAAACTAGGGTTTAGCCAACCACCCATCTTCTTGAATCCTTCTTCTTCCTTGGTGGATCACCTCTAGAGGCCAAACACTTGGGTGGCTAACGTTGATCAAAGGAAGGAACCAAACCCGGTGGATTCAAGTTGAACACGAAAAGGATTGGAGGTGAACTTGTACATGAGGAAGCTCGGATCTTCAAGGGTATGTTTCTTATTCATCTTTTTCGTTTAATTAATAATTGTGCATAAAGGGTGATCTGGGTATATGATTTGTAAAATTTTTAAACTCTGATTTTTACACGTTTCCGCTTATTTATGCAATTTGATTGCGTTCTTGAATATTACAAACCTAACAGTGGTATCAGAGCCAAACCTTTATGCGAATTATTAATTGTTTTAATTTGATATATATATATTGATATGTGTTTAGAACAATTTAATTGAGCATAATTTTGTTGTATAAAATTAAAAAAAAAAAGGGTTTTTCATGAATTGCGAAACTATATTTTTTTATTTTCCGAAGAGAAGGATTCACGACTTCTTTGTTTTATTTATTCATGGTGATATAAAGTAATCATTTTGCTGTTGTTGTGATACTAACGTGGGGTATATGATAATTACTGTTATATATTAAACCATGTGAAAATGGAAAGTGAAGACCACGTAAATTTGGTCATCAGTGATGTTTTCATGTATATATATTAAAGTTATATATTTTTAATACTTAACAGGATCATATAAATCAAAGTTACCAGGAAGTTTCACATCTCTTGTTAACTAACCACGTGTATGTTAAGCAATGGAGAAAGGAGTATTACCGAATGAGATTCATGTGTTTTTAATTTTATTAATATATATATATATATATATATTAATAATTATTTTATAATTAAAATAAAATATTTATTTTAATTTTTAAATAAAATGTTTATTTTATTTTTAAAATAAAAGAGTTTATTTTAATTTTAAAATTGGATTTCATGCTAACTAATTAGAGTTGGAATTGGATTCCATGATAACTAATTGGAGTTGAAATTGTATTCCATGTTTCCTTAAATAAAGGAGTTTATTTAGATATGAAATAAGATTTCATATTATTCAAAATAAAAGAGTTTATTTGTGAATAGGAAAGAGAATCCTAATTTCCTTAAATAAAGGAGTTTATTTAGATATGAAATAAGATTTCATATTATTCAAAATAAAAGTGTTTATTTGTGAATAGGAAAGAAAATTCGTGTTTCCTTTAATAAAAGTTTTTTTTTTTATATGGAATTTGATTCCATAATTAATTAAAATAAAGGAGTTTATTTGGATTAAAGATTTTGATTAAAATAAAATAGTTTATTTTATTCAAAATTGGATAGATTAAAATAAAATAGTTTTATTTTGATTTAAATTTGGATTAAAATAAAGGAGTTTATTTTGATTCAAAATTAGATTTTATACTAACTAAATTTGCCCATTAAATGATATCAATATATATATTAAATGTTTATTATTCATGAGATGAATGTTATTTATTGATGCATATGATGATGTGTATGATAATAAATGGGATTGATTATGGACTATCACCAATGTGATTGGATTTTATTTTAGTTGGATGCATGAATGTATGGGTTTTATTAAATGGGGTCTCACAGACCTCGCCTTCTCTAATTTTTCTTAATGTAAATTCTATCTCCTCCTATGTACTTCCCTCGATCACGATCAAGGTTTCTATTTATTTTAAATAGTTTTGTAATAGGAATAGTTAGAATTAATTTTGAAGAATTAGAGATCAAGGAGCAAGGAGCGCTTGAAGAAGACCCGTTGTAATGGAGCCCGGGTTTAAATGTAATAGTTATATTTAAATATTATTTCTTGCACCCCTGGGTTTGACCTTTTGGTTCACTTGGTGGCTCTAGTGAACCAAACTAGAATAAAAGTCCATAATCAATTCGGGTAGAATATAGTATTCTATATGTGCATGCTTATACTATATATATTATATATTATGCAAACATGCTTCGCATGTTCATTAATATATTACGCGTATTTTATATATATATATGTGCATGCAGCGCTAAACAAGATGAGACAAATTAATAACAAACCCCTCAATTTTTATATTAAGTCCTAAGCGCTCAAAGATATTTGGAATATCGAACGTCGCCTTTCTAGCATGATAAAATTAATAGAGTATTAAATATTTAATATGAGTTTGTTGTGTCACCACAAGGCAAGTATTAAGTATTTAAGATGTTAATTTATCACATTTGATGCTTATAAAGAAAATTGAACAATATTGTTTTGTTGTGTCACCACAAGGATGATATTTTTCTTTTTTGAATATATGGAGTGCTAGGTGGGACTTAACTTGGATAATTTTGATTCTGGATGTGCCACCACTTGATCAAAATAATCTAAGAGGCAAAAGAAAAGGAGTTGCATAGTTGATGTAATTGACAAAAGTTGTCTACCTATTTATTTATATATAGTTTGTTGTGTCACCACAAGGCTATATACATTTGAAATGGGATCCTTATTCTCACTAGCAAATCTTTAATTAGATTTTGCCGAACTATATATATTGAGGTAATATAGTTTGAAGAAAATAGTGGGAGATACCAATTTAAAACAAGACCTAATTTATTTTGGTAATTAATAAAAGAATGTATGTTAAAATGTTATTAATTACAAATTCATTTACGAAATTTTACAATGTCTAAAATTACTATCATCTGCGAAGCATATTAGATGCTAAATTAACTGCATCAATTAAATGCAGTTGGTTAAGGAATTTGAGAATAGTTCTCATAGTGAAAAGCTATCTTATGTCCTTAATACGCCTATCCTCGCAATGGTTGCGCAACAATGCCTCGAGGAAGACATTGCTACTTTTAGAAAGTGGCAAAATGATGCACGATTAGCTCAATGCATCATGCTCGCATCCACGTGAGTAACGAGCTTCAAATCGACTTGAAACTATGGATGCTCTACTATACTCCCGCACATCAAGTAGTTGATGGTGAGGAAAGTAGGGGCCGAAAGATATCGATATCTAAGGAGCTCTTCCGATCTAGAATAACCGATGACACTACAAATGATGCATAAAAAGTTCTTAACATTATCAATTTGATTGATCAATTAGGACAACGAGTTTTTGTCATGGATGGAGAGTTGAGCCAAGATTTGATCTTGCACTCACTCCCTTGACTCCTTTCACAATTGTTGTGAATTTTCATATGAACAAGCTAGATATCGACCTCATTGATTTGCTTAACATATTGAAAATGTTGAGAGTCACTTTCCAACCAAGAAAGATAAAGTCTTCTTGGTAGGGGCCAAAGGATCTTCCTCGAAAAGAAGAACATTCAAAGAAGGTAAATAGAAAGGCATAAACAAAGGATAATAAGAACAAAATCGATACGGATAGCAAAGGAGCTTGCTTCCACCGCAATAAGCTTTGACACCGGAAAGAAAGCTGCGAGAAGCATCTTGCGAGAGGCTAACCAAAGAAGCTTAGTGAAGTTTCTTCAATACGCTTTTTGTTCATGATTGAAATAAATTTTCTTTAAGTCAAGGTTCTACTTGGGTATTGGATACCGACTTTGGTTATCATAAATATAGATTTATGAAGGACCAAGCGAAGTAGAAAGCTAAACAAATATAAGTAATCCTATATGCGGAAATGTAACAAAGGTTGCCATATTAGCCATAGAAACTTATAGTTTAGCAATGCCTACTGACGCAAATCTATTAAGTCAATAAGTTGTTATTGTATTCCAGCCTTGTTAAAATATTATTTCCATTTTATTGTTGGACAATGAAATCTTTAGTATTATAATTAAGAACAATTGTTGTTCTATTTATAATAATAATGTTTTGTATAGAATCGAATATTACTTAATAGATTTTGTATACTGACTTACGTGGAAAATTATTTTATAAATTGAACAAACTAATATAAGAAAAGGAGATGATCATTCAAAGAGTTGAATGTATGTATTTGATGAAATACAAGTGTGAATTATTTGAAAGGTTCAAAGAATTCAGAAGTGAAACAAATTGACAAAGTATTAAGATTCTTTGATTAGATCAAGGAATAATTACTTGTGCAATAAGTTTCTAGATCATCTCAAATGGTTTTCTCATAATGGACACATCCTGATACGTAATAATTGATTGATGTATCTGAATGGAAAAATCGTACCTTGTTGGACATGGTGCGGTCCATAATGATTTTACCGACATTTCAGTATCCTTCTGGGATAATGTCCTAGAAATGGCTGCATATCTACGAAAATGGTAACCTCAAAATCCGGCCCCAAGACTCCATAAAAGTTATGGACAGGGAGGATTCCTAATCTTAAGTATGTTAAGATAAGGGGTTATCCAACTTATGTGAAAAAGGTTTCAAAGGATAAGCTTGGGACAAGATTTTATAAGTGTCGATTTGTGGGAAATCCTAAAGTAAGTTTAGGGTATATGTTCTATAATCCTACTTAGCAAAAGGTGTTTGTTGCGAAACACGCTGCCTTCTAAGATAAAGGTGTTTATCATTGAAGGGGCTAGTGGGAGGATAATAGATCTTGAAGAGTTCAAGAACCACAAAACACTATAAATCAAATAAGAGGAACCTGTAGATAGACCTATTATACCACAACTGAATCGTAATTCTGGAATAGTACCGAAGATACCTAGGAGGTATGGATTCATCATAGATGATGATGATGAGGTACACATCATAGAAGATGATGATGATCCAGATTACATCGATGAGGTAAGTGTTGTAACACTCGAGAGAAATGGATTGAGTAAGTTTCTTAAATATGGAACATTCGTTTTGATGAGGCAATCAAAAGAGTTTGATTTTATCAAAAAATTAAGAATGAACCTAGTGTGTACAAAAGGGTCAGTGGGAGCATCGTGACATTCCTAGTACTATATGTTGATATACTACGGATAAGGAATGACATACCAATGCTACAATCAGTAAAGATAAAGTTGTCTAAACATTCCTCCATGAATGATTTGGAAGAGTATCTTAATTGGGGATATAAATCTATATAGATAGATTTAAGAGGATGCTCGACTTAACCCAAGGAACGTATATTCATTTGATGCTAAAGTTGTTTAGCATGGCAAGCTCCAAGAGATGTTTCATGTTGATGAGCCATGGAGTGTATCTCTCTTAATAGTCCCCACAAACTATTAAAAGAAGAGAGATCGCATGAGTGACAATCATATATGCAATAAAATATACGAGACCTGATGTTGATCAGTCATATTATGGAGAAGTTCACTATGAGTCAGTGAAAAATATCTTAAAGTGCTTAACCGGCACAAAGGATGTGATCATATTCATGGTGGGTCTAAATTAAAACTAGAGGGCTTAATGCACTCAAGTTTTTCGTACGCATAAAGATGACGAAAAAAATTCACTTTAAAGTAAAACGTTATCTTGAATAATTGGTGCGAAGTTGAATTGAATGGTTCCAAAAAGCAAAGAGTTGCTTTGGTTTAGTGATAAAGACAAAGTAAATAGCTATAAATGAAGCTGCAAGTTGATTGTTTGGATTAAAAGTTCATTACAGAACTAGGAATAGTTCCTAAGTCTCATCTTGGATCTAAACATGTGTTGTGGCACTTTCATTTGATTATTAGAATCATTGAAAGATGGAAATCACTATAGAGATAGTGGACTCTCATGAACAACATTACATATCCATTAACTAAAAGCGTATCCAACAAAGGGATAATCGTCACTTAGAGAAGAAGAGTATGAGATACCATGACGATTGGCTTTAGTGCAAGTGGGAGATTGAAAGTAGTATGCACACAAGCCAATCATGTTTGATGATAAAGCATATACTTTGTAACAATCTTATTCATTTATTAATAAAAGTATTAATTTATTAAAGGCTTTTAATTATCTACATGATGCTGTTTTATAATATGTGATAAACCCATAGTTTTAAGCAATGCTTTTAGAATAATGATGATGATCATTCTAATGAGATCTAAATTCTTAGAAAGCTTAAAACTAAAATAGTTCCCAATCATTGGATTACTAAATTGGGGATTAGTGAATCCGGATAGATTGGTACATACGTTGCTTGCTCATTGGATGAGGATGATTAATCTCATGATCATTTGTGTGGAGACACTAAAGCAAGTATGTAGGTGCTTATTAGAGAATAAGTTCACTGAACGTGGCTCGCTAAGGAATACCTAATGGAGTTTTACTTGCTCATCAATAGGAATTCTCAGTAGTGATAGTAGTACAAGTGATCCTTGGACTTGAGATCATCATGGTATCTTGTGTATGATGAGTTATACTTTGACTTATTCCTTAAGACCCTTAGGGTATATCAAAGGGTATGCTTGGGTATAATAAGTTGTATATGGAGATAATGTATGATCAATAAAGAATCTACCACTTCTAGTAAAAGAAGAGAAATGTCCTATGTGATTTGATAAATGACAACTCAGTAGTCCTTGGCCAAGGCAGAATAAAATTAGAAAGGAGTTTCTAATTTGCATTATTTGGAGTTGTGCATTTAAGAGTCGAAATACATATAATTAAATAAAATAAGACTTGACAATAATTCCATGTCTTATATTTAATTGGGACATTATATGGTGGAAGGATTGAATTGTACGGTAACTATTTACTCAAAGGTTCTTTTATGATTAATGTTGAAATCTATATTATCTGGAAAGTCGTTGATCGCTAGGGAGGCTTATCCCTATTGTAGAATAAATATTATTTATTTAAATAAATTAATTGTTTAATTTATTTATTTAAATAAGATTAGAATTGTTCTAATTGATTTATTCACAACCGTTTAATATGGAGAACCTAAAAGGTCACACCATAAAAGGAAGAATAATTATTTAAGAAGTTAATGGCATAATCGTAATAATATAAGTATGTATATTTAATTTAATCTATGGTGATAGAATAAATTAAATAGCATAATATTTATTATTTAATATTTTAGAAATATTAAATATAAATTAATAAGAGGAGTCTTATTAATATTATTATAATTATTATTATTATTTTAATTTCTAAAGAGTTTAGGAATTAATTTAATATAAGTACTCTCATTTATTCCTAATTGGATTAGGAAGGAAAATTAGTTAAAGGAGTTTAATTAATTATCCCTAATAAGATTAGGGAGCCCCTTTAATTAAAAAGGGTTTAATTAAATAATACCTTATTTTAATAGGGTTACTTGATATCTTTATAAGAGGAGTCTTATATCAGATATCAAGACTAATACGTTATTATTCCAATGGTTGGAGAGTACGCTCCTTTTCTATAGAGATAGAAAAACTAGGGTTTTGTGACGCCCCCAAAATAGGTATACACAACACCTATTCTGAGTCGCCAAATACATGGTACAAAAAGCAAACTACAACTTCAATAATACAAATGTCGTGTGAAATACGACAATATATACTGTGAGTTTAAATATAATATTGTCTTCTAGACAATATCTATACTCAAATAAATCCCCATCATAATTATTGATTCATTATTTTACAAAATGGTGAGGACTACTAAACAACTCTCTCTAGAACCTTCATTCCATACCCCAGACTAAGTACTCGCTACATTCTCGCCTCCGAGAAGAAAAATGGAACAACAAGGAAAAGGGTGAGCTCAACTAGCCCAAGAAAGAATATTATGACTAAGATAATATACAACAAATTATCGTTAGTCTTCAACAGGAAAAATCTGATAGAATACAATGATAACAAGTTTCGAGATCAATATTCAAATGGAAATAATAATTCATAGAAGAGTTACGTAGAGAATGAAATCTACTATAATCTATGAATTTAATGTTCATCATCAATATTTTATCCTCGTAACATCAATCAATATACATCCGAATCAAATATTCATCTTTGCACTACTGAGCCAAAGATATTCATCACCAATCATGTTCATTTAAACATCTGCTCATCTTTGCACTACAGCCAAAGATATTAATCAATCGGTCATGTTCATCTCAACACTGCTCATCTTTGCACTACTGTGCCAAAGATATTCTTCAGAATCATTCATCTTTGCACTACTGGTGCCAAAGATATTCAATAATATCATCATTTAAGACCGAGGATGATGAAAATATTTTTAAAGAAACGAATCCAAAGAAACAAAATGACAAGGATTAAGGATTAAGGATTCGTACTTGGTTTTATCCACGCCCAAAAATACCTCAAAAATAATCATAGTGGTGTAAAATTCAAGAATGATCAAAACATGGATACAATCAGAAGTTAGTATCCAAAATAGATGTTTTGACGAAAAGAAGAAATTTTATTTTTCTAGGTGAATAATCAGATAATCGTGAATAGTGTCAGATACGTGAATAGTGCCGATATCGTGAATAGTAACTCCGACACCAAAAGATAGAAATTTCACAAAAACATCTTCACACTTCATGAATAGTACTCGTGAATAAGAACTCGTGAATAAGAACTCATGAATAAGAACTCGTGAATAGTAACTCATGAATAGTAACCCATGAATAGTAACCCCACATGAAAAAAAGTCCAAATTTGATAAAAACTTCAGATCAACATTTCAAAGATAATGATATTGAAGAAATAATATCATTACAAAAAAAAAATAATATCCTTACCTCGAAAGATCGAAGATTTCTAAATGAAACACCTGATATAAAGCTATATGACTTGGACTTGCACCGTATAGCAATACTCAAAGTATACTCAAAATACTCACAAGAATACGCTCAATAATATAGAGAGAAAAACTTGAGCTTTACGGTGTGATTTTCAATTCTAACCTAAGCACCTATTTATAGGAAATTGCTTAGAACACCAAAGCGTAAAATTTAATAAATTAATATATATATATATATATATATATATATATCAAATTCATACGCCAACCTTAGAATTCAGATCCTAGCATTTCCCACATGCCACCTTCTAGAAAGAAATGATAAAAACGTTTTTCATAAAATAAATAATTAAAACTTACAAAAATTAATTATTTGAAGCTTCGAAACTTCAATAATTCATAATAAATAGCCCTTTCATCAGAAAATTCGAATCTCATGAGTTTTTATAGAAAATTCAATTCTCTACAACTTTGCAGAAGAAAGTTTTTCCAAATTCCAAATAGAAATTGACCAAAATCTACAAACCAGGCGATTTTACAGGCTATAATCAAATTTCAGTCAATAAATGGGGTCCACCGACATGTTTAACATGTTTTAAATATTTATTGCAACAAAAATACTCTTCCTCCTCGTATACTCATATATCCCACATTCGTTGTAAAAATATCACCGTTAATATATTATTAAAATAATATATTTAAATGAATTATTTTATCAGAAAAAGATAAAATATTAATTTTCAACAATTGTCATTTTAAAAATTTTCTCCATCTATATCCACATAAAATCAATATTTTCCTCATCATATAAATCAATAATTAATTATTGTTTACGATAATGAAAGATCTTGTGTAATGACAATTATTGAAACAATGAAATTAGGTAGATAAAATATCAACGACATTGCCAATAATTATTAAAATAAAATATCATCGAATAATTATATGTAACCATTATTGAGTAGTGCCTTCTACGTAAGAATCAATAATTGGTGCAATACTTGAAGTGCGAAACCATTCTTGCTCAACAACGCAGATTAGTGTGTTTTTTAACCACCGGTATTCCAACAAGATAATTGGTAATAACTACGCCAGTTATTTAAAAACAACTTATATTTGTCGTTTTCTTCATCCAATCACTTTCCGTTATGGGCCCACACATGGTCATTACCATGGTTATTTAATATTCCCGACAAAGATTTAATATTCCACGACCAAACGAATATTCCCCGACAATAATGAATATTTTATCACCACTTGCTTATTTAAAATATTTACATTTTTACCCCTAACTATCCACATTAATCAAATCAACCCTTACTATTTCAAAATAATAAATAAAGGAAATTCCTTTTTTTTAAAAATTTCTGGGTCTTACAACCTCCCTCTTATGAAATTTCGTCCTCGAAATTGACGTACGACTGGTGTTTTTGAAAGATGAGAATACCTCGCTTTCATTTCCGCTTTCCAACTCCCGTGTCATTTCCTCAATAAAGATGGTTTCTCCACAAAACTTTAACTTGTGGTATGACCTTCATGACGTAGGACATGCTCCTTCCTATCCAAAATCTTGACAGTACCTCTTCATACGTTAAGTCTTCTTTTATCTCGTCCGGTTCTAACTCTATAACGTGGTTCGGGTCTTTCACATATTTACGAAGTACGATATATGAAACACATTATGAACACGAGACATACTTGAGGTAACGCAAGTCTATAGGCTACATTTCCTACTCGGTCAAGAATTTGAAATGGACCGATAAATCGTGGATTGAGCTTTCCTCTCTTCCCAAATCTTGTAACTCCTTCCATGGAGCAACTCACAACAATATTAAATTCCACGTCCTTTCGATGAAGATCCGCATAACTCTTTTGTCGATCTTGTGCCGTTTGTATATACGTTGTCGAATCATTTGGATCTTTTCGGTGAGTCATATCGTATTAACTCTCGGGTCCCAACAATGTTGCTTCACCCACCTCATCCCAACATATTGAGAACGACATTTTCGTCCATATAATGCTTGAATGGAACCATGCCTATATTTATTTAATAACTATTGTTGTATGAGAATTCCACCAATGGCAAGTACTTATCCCAACTTCCTTTGAAATCTAGGACACGAGTTTTAATATATCTTCAAGAGTTTGAGTAGTCCTTTCGATTGCCCATCCGCTTGAGGATGGTATGCCAAATCAGATCAGAAATTGCGTGCCCATAGCTTTCTAACCCAAAATCATGAAGTGAATCTTGGGTCACGATCCAAACTATGGATACAGTGCATGCCATGCAACTTCACAATCTCATTCACGTATATACTAGCAAGACGTTCAAGTGAATAAGTCTCCGACGACAAGAAATGAGCGCACTTGGTTAATCTATCAACAATAACCCAAATAGCATTGATGCCTTGAGAAACCGTAGGGAAGACCCGTAACAAAATCCATAGTAATGTGTTCCCACTTCCATTCCGGAATCTCAAGTGGTTGCAACGGACCCTTAGGTACAAGATGCTCTCGCTTTACACGCTAGCAAGTTAAACACATCGAGATAAACTTTGCAATCTCTCTCTTCATATTGTTCCACCAAAATGTATGTCAAAGATCACGATACATTTTAGTACTTCCAGATGGATTGCAAATGGCATATTGTGTGCCTCCATCATAATCTTGTACTTCAAATCGAGTCGTTAGGAACACAAAGTCTAGAGTGGACTCAAGTATTCCTTCTTCATCAATTCTCGCTTAGGAATAGCTCCTTCTTGTACTTTCTTCTTCATACGCATCATTTCCGAAGCCTGGTGGCTTGAGCAATCTTAACTTTTTCTATTAAAGTTGGCTCTATGCGTATACTTGACATCATCGCACTCGTTCCCGCATATAATCTTCTACTCATCGCGTCAGCTACCACGTTCGCTTTTCCAGGATGGCATGATCAGAACATGTGCTGAAATGAGTCTCCTCTTGAGTTCTTCGAAGCTCTTCCCACATTCCTTGCTCCATTCGAATTTTGTATCTCTACGAGTCAGCTGCGTTAATGGAATAGCGATTCGAGATTATCCTTCAACGAATCTCCCATAATAACCAACTAAGCCTAGAAAGCTACGTCTTTCGATAACTGACTTAGGTTGCTCTCAACTGTGACTCATATCCCAATCTTGGATAGCACGTCACAATGACACCTATCAGTTTACTATCGCACGAATATGACGTCCCCTACAGAGAGTCTGGCTTAGGTGAATTCCACAAAGGAAGTCACAAGATAAAGGCTCAGGTACCAAATTCTATAGTTGAATTTTTAACTCCTGAAGTTCAATAGGAGCCATTCGATATGAGATTTTAGAAATGAGTTTTGTCTTGGGTTCAAAGTCGATACAAAATTTAATATCGAAGCTTTGGGAGTAAGCCAAGAAATTCTTCAGAAATACGTCGGAAAATCAATAACAACAGAATATTATTCAAATCGACGTGTCTTTATTCAAATCCATAACATGGACTAAGAAAACTTGACATCCGTAATAAAACGAATGACTTCATGGCTTGATATGAAAATGTTTGACTACAATGGTTTGATTGCTTGAATTGAATAACAAAGTTGCTTAGGAATATGAAAACTAACAACCTTACAAAAGCAATCAATTTGGCATGATGAGTAGTTAACCTTAAAATCACATCAAAAGCAAATATCTCTATAGAAATAAGGTTAACGTGTAATGTGATAGTGCCAACTTGAATCAAGCAAGATTTTTAAACAACGGATGTAATGAAAGTTTCTCCTAATGGAGTCTCCATAGATAGGTCAAAGTTTAATTTCTCCGTAGTCAAGTTCAAACGTTGAAATAAGTAAGAGAGATAAAAGAATGGGTAGAACCAATATCTAGTAAGGTATATACTTCAAGAATTTATAATTAACTAACCTGTGCTAACTTCGTTCGGGTTCCTCGATTTTGACCTCACCACCACAACAAACTCTCTTCCGGAATCGTTGACTTTGACTTTTCTTCGGCGATCTTTTGAGTCACCGTCCCCATTGAACTAGGTTTCGCCATCGTCTAATCTCGGCGATATGTCCTTCCTTTCCACAATTATAGCATACCTTGAACTGTTGTGGGGCGCTTGACCGATATGTCCCTCTTTTCCGCATTTGTAGCATATGACCGGGTGGTCGCTTCTCCTCCTTAAAAACTAGTTGCTCCGGGCTACCGACGCCTTCACATGGTCGTTGTTGAATCTCCTCTTTTAAAATCTCCTCCCGACTCGCTTCTTCTATTTTCACGGCCACGATTACCACCAGAGTGGTTACCGCTTTTGTCTCAGATTCTTCTTTCTCCGTGGTTATCGTTATTCGATGACTTGCTATCTTCTAGATGATCCTCGGTTATGGTCCCTCGGTTGAACGTACTCGTTATCTCGCTTCTAACAACCGAGCCCCATTGACAACATCTCGAATAGAGAAAAATTTATGAGAAATGAGATATCGACGTATGTCGGGTTTCAAACCTCTCGTAAACATCCGCGTCATACGCTCCTCATTCTCCACCAAATGAGGTGCAAACTCGATAACTCCGCGAACTTCGCCTCGTCTTTGGGACACCGCCATGTTATTCTCGCTCTAGTCTAATAAACTCCACTTCCTTCATATAGCGAATACTTTCGGGGAAGTACTTGTCATTGAACTGCTTCAAACGCTCTCCCACGACATACTTCGAGTGCAAATTGGATGGGTACGCTTCATGATTCCCACTAATAATCTGCCTCGCCACGGAACATAAAAAGCGGCGAATGGAAATTTCTCTCTCCTCGTGCATCCCAAGACATCGAATATCTTGGTAATTTATTTGACCCACGCTCGCCTTTAATCGGATCCGCTTTCCCAATTCTCGTGGTCCCAACTCTTTGAACTTGGTCATTGTGACCACCCGTGAATTGCTATCATTTCCTCCTCAGTATTTTGAACACGAGTCTCCTCGCCTGATTTTGCATGAACCGCAAAAAGCTTCTAAACATCCCTCGCTCATCATCTCGCCGGGGTGTTGTTCACAGAGGAACATTACCACTTGTTGCACGCTCTCCTCGTTGGTAAAGACAGCATCTCCACGGTCTCTCATTTACTCCATCATTAATATTCTCAATGACATTCTCAAATCTTGTCATAAAATAAGGGTTAATTAAGGAAATCAATATATCACATAATATCCCTATATACTGACCAACTAACAAATAAGCTTAGGTAGGACACACTAGCGAAGGATTTACTCGTCTCTCCCCTCCTAGTTCTATTCCCCGATCTCCGCCAGAGATCATATCCCTAAGCTCTGATACCAACTGTGACGCCCCCAAAATAGGTATACACAACACCCATTCTGAGTCGCCAAATAAATGGTACAAAAAGCAAACTACAACTTCAATAATACAAATGTCGTGTGAAATACGACAATATATACTGTGAGTTTAAATATAATATTGTCTTCTAGACAATATCTATACTCAAATAAATCCCCATCATAATTATTGATTCATTATTTTACAAAAATGGTGAGGACTACTAAACAACTCTCTAGAACCTTCATTCCATACCCCCGACTAGTACTCGCTACATTCTCGCCTCCCGAGAAGAAAAATGGAACAACAAGGAAAAGGGTGAGCTCAACTAGCCCAAGAAAGAATATTATGACTAAGATAATATACAACAAATTATCGTTAGTCTTCAACAGGAAAAATCGATAGAATACAATAGACAACAAGTTTCAGATCAATATTCGCAATGAAATAATAATTCATAGAAGAGTTACGTGAGAATGAAATCTACTATAATCTATGAATTTAATAATCCATCATCAATATTTTATCCTCGTAACATCAATCAATATACATCCGAATCAAATATTCATCTTTGCACTACAGTGCCAAAGATATTCATCACCGGTCATGTTCATTTAAACATCTGCTCATCTTTGCACTACAGGCCAAAGATATTAATCAATCGGTCCATGTTCATCTCAACACTGCTCATCTTTGCACTTCACAGCCAAAGATATTCTTCAAATCATTCATCTTTGCACCTACAAAGCCAAAGATATTCAATAATATCATCATTTAAGATCGAGGATGATGAAAAATATTTTAAAGAAACGAATCCAAAGGAAACAAAATGACAAGGATTAAGGATTAAGGATTCGTACTTGGTTTTATCCACGCCCAAAAATACCTCAAAAATAATCATAGTGGTGTAAAATTCAAGAATGATCAAAACATGGATACAATCGAGTTAGTATCCAAAATAGATGTTTTGGACGAAAAGAAGAAATTTTATTTTTCTATGAATAGTATCAGATACGTGAATAGTGTCAGATATCGTGAATAGTGCCAGATATCGTGAATAAATAACTCAGACACCAAAAGATAGAAATTTCACAAAAACATCTTCACGCTTCATGAATAGTACTCGTGAATAGTAACTTCGTGAATAAGAACTCATGATATAGTAACTCGTGAATAGTAACTCATGAATAGTAACCCATGAATAGTAACCCCGACATGAAAAAGTTCCAAATTTGATAAAAACTCAGATCAACATTTCAAAGATAATGATATTGAAGAAATAATATCATTACAAAAAAATAATATCCCTTACCTCGAAAGATCGGATTTCTAAATTTGAACACCTGGATATAAAGCTATGACTTGGACTTGCACCGTATAGCAATACTCAAAGTATACTCAAAATACTCACAAGAATACGCCGATAATATAGAGAGAAAACTTGGCTTTACGGTGTGATTTTCAATTCTAACCTAAGCACCCTATTTATAGAAATTGCTTAGAACACCAAAAAGTTAGAAAATTTAATAAATTAATATATATATATATATATCAAATTCATACGCAACCTTAGAATTCAGATCCTAGCATTTCCCACATGCCACCTTCTAGAAAGAAATGATAAAAACGTTTTTCATAAAATAAATAATTAAAACTTACAAAATTAATTATTTTGAGCTTGTAACTTCAATAATTCATAATAAATAGCCCTTTCATCAGAAAATTCGAATCTCGCGAGTTTTTATAGGAAATTCAATTCTCTACAACTTTGCAGAAGAAAGTTTTCCAAATTCCAAATAGAAATTGACCAAAATCCACAAACCAAGCGATTTTACATGCTATAATCAAATTTCAAATAATAAATGGGGTCCACCGACATGTTTAACATGTTTTAAATATTTATTGCAACAAAAATACTCTTCCTCCTCAGATACTCATATATCCCACATTCGTTGTAAAAATATCACCAGCTAATATATTATTAAAATAATATATTTAAATGAATTATTTTATCGTAAAAGATAAAATATTAATTTTCAACAATTGTCATTTTAAAATTTTTCCATCTATATCCACATAAAATCAATATTTTCCTCATCATATAAATCAATAATTAATTATTGCTTAATATTACGATAATGAAAGATCTTTGTAAAAGATTAATTATTGAAACAATGAGAATATAAAATATCAACGCTAGACATCGCTAATAATTATTAACTCATATAAAATCTCGAGCGATGAAAGATACCGTAACCATTATTGAAACAATGCCTTCTATCACGTAAGAATCAATAATTGGTGCATTATGCATTATCGAGTAGTGCTTCTTGTTCAACAACGCGCGTATTAGTGTGTTTTAACCACCACCGTATTCCAACAAAGATAATCTGTAATAACTACGCCTGTTATTTAAAAACAACTTATATTTGTCGCTTTCTTCATCCAATCACTTTCCGTTATGGGGCCCACACATGGTCATACTTCAGTTATACCGAATATTCCCCAACAAATCACGAATATTCCACGATCAAACGAATATTCCCCACAATAATGAATATTTTATCACCACTGCTTATTTAAAATATTTGCGCATTTTAACCCTTAACTATCCACATTAATCAAATCAACCCTTACTATTTCAAAATAATAA
Source organism: Panax quinquefolius (assembly GCA_020205615.1). Taxonomy (NCBI): domain Eukaryota; kingdom Viridiplantae; phylum Streptophyta; class Magnoliopsida; order Apiales; family Araliaceae; genus Panax; species Panax quinquefolius. The sequence continues at coordinate 52,696,539 of CM035174.1, read as the reverse complement.
ATAAAGGAAATTCCTTTTATTTAAAAATTTCGGGTCTTACAACCTCCCCTCCTTATGAAATTTCATTCCTCGAAATTGATGTACGATTCTGTGTTTTGAAAAGATGAGAATACCTCGCTTTCATTTCCGCTTCCAACTCCCGGTCATTTCCTCAATAGCATGGTTTCTCCACAAAACTTTAACTTGTGGTATGACCTTCGTACGTAGGACATGCTCCTTCCTATCCAAAATCTTGACAGGTACCTCTTCATACGTTAAGTCTTGGCTATCTCGTCCGGGTTCTAACTCTATAACGTGGTTCGGTCTTTCACATATTTACTGAAGTATGAGATATGTGAAACACATTATGAACACGAGACATACTCGGAGGTAACGCAAGTCTATAGGCTACATTTCCTACTCGGTCAAGAATTTGAAATGGACCGATAAATCGTGGATTGAGCTTTCCTCTCTTCCCAAATCTTGTAACTCCCTTCCATGGAGCAACTCACAACAATATTAAATTCCACGTCCTTTCGATGAAGATCCGCATAACTCTTTTGTCGATCTTGTGCCGTTTGTATACGTTGTCGAATCATTTGGATCTTTTCGGTAGTCATACGTACTAACTCGGGTCCCAACAATGTTGCTTCACCCACCTCATCGCAACATATTGGAGAACGACATTTTCGTCCATATAATGCTTCGAATGGAACCATGCCTATATTTATTTAATAACTATTGTTGTATGAGAATTCCACCAATGGCAAGTACTTATCCCAACTTCCTTTGAAATCTAGGACACAGAGTTTTAATATATCTTCAAGAGTTTGAGTAGTCCTTTCGATTGCCCATCCGCTTTGAGGATGGTATGCCAAACTGAATCGTAAATTCGTGCCCATAGCTTTCTAACCCAAAATCATGAAGTGAATCTTGGGTCACGATCCGAAACTATGGATACAGGCATGCCATGCAACTTCACAATCTCATTCACGTACATACTAGCAAGACGTTCAAGTGAATAAGTCTCCGTGACGACAAGAAATGAAAGCGACTTGGTTAATCTATCAACAATAACCCAAATAGCATTGATGCCTTGAGAAACCGTAGGAAGACCCGTAACAAAATCCATAGTAATGTGTTCCCACTTCCATTCCTAATCTCAAGTGGTTGCAACGGACCCTTAGGTACAAGATGCTCTGCCTTTACACGTTGGCAAGTTAAACACATCGAGATAAACTTTGCAATCTCTCTCTCATATTGTTCCACCAAAATGTATGTCAAGATCACGATACATTTTAGTACTTCCCGAGATGGATTGCAAATGGCGTGTTGTGTGCCTCCATCATAATCTTGTACTTCAAATCGTAGTCGTTAGGAACACAAAGTCTAGAGTGGACTCAAGTATTCCTTCTTCATCAATTCTCGCTTAGGAATAGCTCCTTCTTGTACTTTCTTCTTCATACGCATCAGCTCCGAAGTGCGGTGGCTTGAGCAATCTTAACTTTTTCTATTAAAGTTGGCTCTATCGTATACTTGACATCATCGCACTTTCGTTCCTCATATAATCTTCTACTCATCGCGTCACTACCACGCTCGCTTTTTCGAGGATGGCATGATCGTAACATGTCTTTGAAATGAGTCTCCTCTTGAGTTCTTCAAGCTCTTCCCACATTCCTTGCTCCATTCAATTTTGTATCTCTCACGAGTCAATTTGCGTTAATGGAATAGCGATTCGAGAATATCCTTCAACGAATCTCCCATAATAACCAACTAAGCCTGAAAGCTACGTCTTTCGATAATCGACTTAGGTTGCTCTCAACCGCGACTCATATCCCAATCTTGGATAGACGTCACAATGACACCTATCGATTTACTATCGCATCGAATATGACGTCCCTACAGAGAGTTCGCTTAGGTGAATTCCACAAAGGAAGTCACAAGATAAAGGCTCGGTACCAAATTCTATAGTTGAATTTTAACTCCACGAAATTCAATAGAGCCATTCGATATGAGATTTTAGAAATGAGTTTTGTCTGGGGTTCAAAGTCGATACAAAATTTAATATCGAAGCTTTGGAGTAAGCCAAGAAATTCTTCAGGAAATACGTCAGGAAAAATCAATAACAACAGGAATATTATTCAAATCTGACGTGTCTTTATTCAAATCCATAACATGGACTAAGAAAACTTGACATCCGTAATAAACGAATGACTTCATGGCTTGATATGAAAATGTTTGACTACAATGGTTTGATTGCTTGAATTCGAATAACAAAGTTGCTTAGGAATATGAAAACTAACAACCTTACAAAAAGCAATCAATTTGGCATGATGAGTAGTTAACCTTAAAATCACATCAAAAGCAAATATCTCTATAGAAATAAGGTTAACAGGTAATGTGATAGTGCCAACTTGAATCAAGCAAGATTTTTAAACAACGGATGTAATGAAAGTTTCTCCTAATGGAGTCTCCATAGATAGGTCAAAGTTTAATTTCTCCGTAGTCAAGTTCAAACGTTGAGCGCAAGTAAGAGAGATAAAAGAATGGGTAGAACCAATATCTAGTAAGGTATATACTTCGCAAGAATTTATAATTAACTAACCCGTGCTAACTTCGTTCGGGTTCCTCGCATTTTGACCAGTCACAACAAACTCTCTTCCCGGAATCGTTGACTTTGACTTTTCTGGGACAGTCTTTTGAGTCACCGTCCCATTGAACTAGGTTTCGCTCATCGTATAATCTCGAGCGATATGTCCTTCCTTTCCACAATTATAGCATACCTTGAACCTTGTGGGGCGCTTTGACCGATATGTCCTCTTTTCCGCATTTGTAGCATATATACCGGTGGTCGCTTCTCCTCCCTTAAAACTAGTTGCTCTCTTGCCGACGCCTTCACATGGTCGTTGTTGAATCTCCTCTTTTTAAAATCTCCTCCCGACTCGCTTCTTCTATTTTCATGGCCACGATTACCACCAGAGTGGTTACCGCCTTTGTCTGTATTCTTCTTTCTCCGCTGGTTATCGTTATTCTGATGACTGCTATCTTCTAGATGATCCTCGGTTATGGTCCCTCGGTTGAACGTACTCGTTATCTCGCTCTAACAACCGAGCCACATTGACAACATCTCGAATAGAGAGAAAATTTATGAGAAATGAGATATTGACGTATGTCGGGTTTCAAACCTCTCGAAACATCCGCGTCATACGCTCCTCATTCTCCACCAAATGAGGTGCAAACTCGATAACTCCGCCGAACTTCGCCTCGTCTTTGGGACACCGCCATGTTATTCTCTTCTAGTCTAATAAACTCCACTTCCTTCATATGACGAATACTTTCGTGGAAGTACTTGTCATTGAACTGCTTCTCAAACGTCTCCCACGACATCGCCGAAAGTGCAATTTGATGGGTACGCCTCACGATTCCCACTAATAATCACCTCGCCACGGAACATAAAAGGCGGCGAATGGAAATTTCGTTCCTCCGTGCATCCCAAGACATCGAATATCTTGGTAATTTATTTGACCCACGCCTCCGCCTTTAATCGGATCCGGCTTTCCCAACTCGGTGGTCCCAACTCTTTGAATCGCTTGCATCAGTGACCACCCGTGAATTGCTATCATTTCTCCTCAGATTTTGAACACGAGTCTCCTCGTCTGCGATTTTGCATGAATCGCAAAAAGCTTCTAAACATCCCCTCGCTCATCATCTCGCTTTCGGTGGTGTTGTTCACAGGAGGAACATTACCACTGCAGTTACGCTCTCCTCGTTGGTAAAGATACAGTATCTCCACGGTCTCATTTGCTCCATCATTAATATTCTCAATCGACATTCTCAAATCTTGTCATAAAATAAGGGTTAATTAAGAAATCAATATATCACATAATATCCCTATATCTTGACCAACTAACAAATAAGCTTAGGTAGGACACACTAGCGAAGGATTTACTCGCTCTCCTCTCTAGTTCTATTCCCCGATCTCCGCCAGAGATCATATCCCTAAGCTCGATACCAACCGTGGCGCCCCAAAAATAGGTATACACAACACCCATTCGAGTCGCCAAATAAATGGTACAAAAAGCAAACTACAACTTCAATAATACAAATGTCGTGTGAAATACGACAATATATATCGTGAGTTTAAATATAATATTGTCTTCTAGACAATATCTATACTCAAATAAATCCCCATCATAATTATTGATTCATTATTTTACAAAAATGGTGAGGACTACTAAACAACTCTCTGTAACCTTCATTCCATACCCCGACTAGTACTCGCTTACATTCTCGCCTCCCGAGAAGAAAAAATGGAACAACAAGGAAAAGGGTGAGCTCAACTAGCCCAAGAAGAATATTATGACTAAGATAATATACAACAAATTATCGTTAGTCTTCAACAGGAAAAACTCGATAGAATACAATAGATAACAAGTTTCAGATCAATATTCGCGAATAAATAATAATTCATAGAAGAGTTACGTAGAGAATGAAATCTACTATAATCTATGAATTTAATAAATTCATCATCAATATTTTATCCTCGTAACATCAATCAATATACATCCGAATCAAATATTCATCTTTGCACTACAGCCAAAGATATTCATCGATTAGTCATGTTCATTTAAACATCTGCTCATCTTTGCACTACGTGCCAAAGATATTAATCAATCGATCATGTTCATCTCTCAACACTGCTTCATCTTTGCACTCTGAGCCAAAGATATTCTTCGAAATCATTCATCTTTGCACTACGTGCCAAAGATATTCAATAATATCATCATTTAAGACTGAGGATGATGAAAAATATTTTTAAAGAAACGAATCCAGTGAAACAAAATGACAAGGATTAAGGATTAAGGATTCGTACTTGGTTTTATCCACGCCCAAAAATACCTCAAAAATAATCATAGTGGTGTAAAATTCAAGAATGATCAAAACATGGATACAATCAGAGTTAGTATCCAAAATAGATGTTTTGGACGAAAAGAAGAAATTTTATTTTTCTTGAATAATGATCAGATATCGTGAATAGTCTTGATACGTGAATAAAGGCCAGATACGTGAATAGTAACTCCGACACCAAAAGATAGAAATTTCACAAAAAACATCTTCACGCTTCATGAATAGTACTCGTGAATAGTAACTCGTGAATAGTAACTCATGAATAGTAACTCGTGAATAGTAACTCATGAATAGTAACCCATGAATAGTAACCCCAACATGAAAAAGTTCCAAATTTGATAAAAACTTCAGATCAACATTTCAGCATAATGATATTGAAGAAATAATATCATTACAAAAAAAATAATATCCCTTACCTCGAAAGATCAAGATTTAAATTTGAAACACCTTGATATAAAGCTATGACTTGGACTTGCAATCAGTATAGCAATACTCAAAGTATACTCAAAATACTCACAAGAATACGCTCGATAATATAGAGAGAGAAAACTTCAGTTTCTGGTGTGATTTTCAATTCTAACCTAAGCACCCTATTTATAGGAAATTGCTTAGAACACCAAAGCAGAAAATTTAATAAATTAATATATATATATATATATATATATATCAAATTCATACGCCAACCTTAGAATTCAGATCCTAGCATTTCCCACATGCCACCTTCTAGAAAGAAATGATAAAAAACGTTTTTCATAAAATAAATAATTAAAACTTACAAAAATTAATTATTTCGGAGCTTCAGAACTTCAATAATTCATAATAAATAGCCCTTTCATCAGAAAATTCGAATCTCGCGAGTTTTTATAGGAAATTCAATTCTCTACAACTTTGCAGAAGAAAGTTTTTCCAAATTCCAAATAGAAATTGACCGAAATCCACAAACGGACGATTTTACATGCTATAATCAAATTTCAGTCAATAAATGGGGTCCACCGACATGTTTAACATGTTTTAAATATTTATTGCAACAAAAATACTCTTCCTCCTCGTATACTCATATATCCCACATTCGTTGTAAAAATATCACCGCTAATATATTATTAAAATAATATATTTAAATGAATTATTTTATCGTAAAAAAGATAAAATATTAATTTTCAACAATTGTCATTTTAAAATTTTCTCCATCTATATCTACATAAAATCAATATTTTCCTCATCATATAAATCAATAATTAATTATTGCCCGATAATGAAAGATATCTTGTGTAATGACAATTATTGAAACAACAAATTAGAATATAAAATATCAACGCAGAATTATTAACTCGAATAAAATCTTCGAGCGATAATTCATCGTAACCATTATTGAGTAGTGCCTTCTTACGTAAGAATCAATAATTGGTGCAATACCGAAAGTGCTCTTCGTTCAACAACGCGTATTAGTGTGTTTTAACCACCGGGTATTCCAACAAGATTAACTGTAGTAATAACTACGCCTATTATTTAAAAACAACTTATATTTGTCGTTTTCTTCATCCAATCACTTTCCGTTATGGGGCCCACACATGGTCATTTGCCAGCATTATACGAATATTCCCGACGCAGCGTTAAATATTCCACGACCAAACGAATATTCCCCGACAATAATGAATATTTTATCACCACTTGCTTATTTAAAATATTTGCGCATTTTACCCCTAACTATCCACATTAATCAAATCAACCCTTACTATTTCAAAATAATAAATAAAGGAAATTCCTTTTTATTTAAAAATTTCGGGGTCTTACAGGTTTAGCCAACCACCCATCTTCTTGAATCCTTCTTCTTCCTTGGTGGATCACCTCTAGAGGCCAAACACTTGGGTGGCTAATGTTGATCAAAGGAAGGAACCAAACCCGATGGATTCAAGTTGAACACTAAAAGGATTGGAGGTGAACTTGTACCTGGGAAGCTTCGGATCTTCAAGGGTATGTTTCTTATTCATCTTTTTCGTTTAATTAATAATTGTGCATAAAGGGTGATCCGGGTATATGGTTTGTAAAATTTTTAAACTCGATTTTTTACGCTTTAAAATTATTTATGCAATTTGATTGCGTTCTTGAATATTACAAACCTAACAGTGGTATCAGAGACAAACCTTTATGCGAATTATTAATTATTTTAATTTGATATATATATTGATATGTGTTTAGAACAATTTAATTGAGCATAATTTTGTTGTATAAAATTAAAAAAAAAAAGGGTTTTTCATGAATTGCGAAACTATATTTTTTTATTTTCCGAAGAGAAGGATTCACGGCTTGCTGTTGATTTATTCGCGGGTGATATAAAGTAATCATTTTGCTGTTGTTGTGATACTAACGTGGGGTATATGATAATTACTGTTATATATTAAACCATGTGAAAATGGAAAGTGAAGACCACGTAAATTTGGTCATCAGTGATGTTTTCATGTATATATATTAAAGTTATATATTCTTAATACTTAACAGGATCATATAAATCAAAGTTACCAGGAAGTTTCACATCTCTTGTTAACTAACCACGTGTATGTTAAGCAACAGGAAAGGAGCTGGCCACTGAATGAGATTCATGTGTTTCGCTTTATTAATATATATATATATATTATATTAATAATTATTTTATAATTAAAATAAAATATTTATTTTAATTTTAAAATAAAATGTTTATTTTATTTTTAAAATAAAAGAGTTTATTTTAATTTTAAAATTGGATTTCATGCTAACTAATTAGAGTTGGAATTGGATTCCATGATAACTAATTGGAGTTGAAATTGTATTCCATGTTTCCTTAAATAAAGGAGTTTATTTAGATATGAAATAAGATTTCATATTATTCAAAATAAAAAGTTTATTTATGAATAGGAAAGAGAATCCTAATTTCCTTAAATAAAGGAGTTTATTTAGATATGAAATAAGATTTCATATTATTCAAAATAAAAGTGTTTATTTGTGAATAGGAAAGAAAATTAGTGTGTTTCTTTAATAAAGTTTTTTTTTATATGGAATTTGATTCCATAATTAATTAAAATAAAGGAGTTTATTTGGATTAAAGATTTTGATTAAAATAAAATAGTTTATTTTATTCAAAATTGGATAGATTAAAATAAAATAGTTTTATTTTGATTTAAATTTGGATTAAAATAAAGGAGTTTATTTTGATTCAAAATTAGATTTTATACTAACTAAATTTGCCCATTAAATGATATCAATATATATATTAAATGTTTATTATTCATGAGATGAATGTTATTTATTGATGCATATGATGATGTGTATGATAATAAATGGGATTGATTATGGACTATTGACCGATGTGATTGGATTTTATTTTAGTTGGATGCATGAATGTATGGGTTTTATTAAATGGGGTCTGCAAGCATTCGTCTTCTCTAATTTTTCTTAATGTAAATTCTATCTCCTCCTATGTACTTCCCTCGATCACGATCAAGGTTTCTATTTATTTTAAATAGTTTTGTAATAGGAATAGTTAGAATTAATTTTGAAGAATTAGAGATCAAGGAAGAAAAGGGCGCGCTTGACCCGTTTGTAATGGAGCAGGGTTTAAATGTAATAGTTATATTTAAATATTATTTCTTGCACCCTAGGGTTTGACCTTTTGGTTCACTTGGTGGCTCTAGTGAACCAAACTAGAATAAAAGTCCATAATCAATTCGGGTAGAATATAGTATTCTATATGTGCATGCTTATACTATATATATTATATATTATAAAACATGCTTGCATGTTCATTAATATAACGCGTATTTTATATATATATATGCATACTACTAAAACAAGATGAGACAAATTAATAACAAACCCCTCAATTTTTATATAAGTCCTAAGCGTTCAAAGATATTTGGAATATCGAGCGTCGCCTTCTAGCATGATAAAATTAATAGAGTATTAAATATTTAATATGAGTTTGTTGTGTCACCACAAGGCAAGTATTAAGTATTTAAGATGTTAATTTATCACATTTGATGCTTATAAAGAAAATTGAACAATATTGTTTTGTTGTGTCACCACAAGGATGATATTTTTCTTTTTTGAATATATGGAGTGCTAGGTCGGACTTAACTTGGATAATTTTGATTCGGATGTGCCACCACTTGATCAAAATAATCTAAGAGGCAAAAGAAAAGGAGTTGCATAGTTGATGTAATTGACAAAAGTTGTCTACCTATTTATTTATATATAGTTTGTTGTGTCACCACAAGGCTATATACATTTGAAATGGGATCCTTATTCTCACTAGCAAATCTTTAATTAGATTTTGCCGAACTATATATATTGAGGGTAATATAGTTTGAAGAAAATAGTGGGAGATACCAATTTAAAACAAGACCTAATTTATTTTGGTAATTAATAAAAGAATGTATGTTAAAATGTTATTAATTACAAATTCATTTACAGAATTTTACAATGTCTAAAATTACTATCACTGCGAAGCATATTAGATGCTAAATTAACGGGGCCAAGAATTAAATCGGATTGGTTAAGGAATTTGAGAATAGTTCTCATAGCTGAAAAGCTATCTTATGTCCTTAATACGCCTATCCCTACAATGGTTGCAGACAATGCCTCTGAGGAAGACATTGCTACTTTTAGAAAGTGGCAAAATGATGCACAGTTAGCTCAATGCATCATGCTCGCATCCATGAGTAACGAGCTTCAGCGTCAGCTTGAAACTATGGATGCTCTTACTATACTCCTGCACATCAAGTAGTTGATGGTGAGGAAAGTAGGACTGAAAGATATCAGATATCTAAGGAGCTCTTCCGATCTAGAATAACCGATGACACTACAGTACAGACAAAAGTTCTTAACATTATCAATTTGATTGATCAATTAGGACAACAAGTTTTGTCATGGATGGAGAGTTGAGCCAAGATTTGATCTTGCACTCACTCCCGGACTCCTTTCACAATTGTTGTGAATTTTTCATATGAACAAGCTAGATATCAGCCTCGCTGATTTGCTTAACATATTGAAAAATATATGCATAACATGATACATATATATGCATAACATGATACATGCATAGCAGATAATAGATGGCAATATAATATAAGGAATGAAAAAACTATGCATACATTCCTAAGTATATCAACATCTAATACATCATCTTCGTACAGCTATAAATACAGGGAAATGGGGCATATACGCCCTACTACTAACAGAGGCCTATGAAAAGATATAGCGAGAATGAGGCACAACCACCCAATATCTAACAGAGGCCTATCAAAAGATATAACGAGAATACACATCAGAAGAAGACAATGGTGTCGATATCCACATCATCAATCCTGTCCACCTGATGTAACTCCTCCTGAGTCACCGAATCTCTATCAACAGGGATGTCAGGCCTATAAAGAGGATGATCTGTGCCGGAAAAACCGAATGGGTCATCTGAGGGGCTAGCTTTTGCCGGAAGGATCAAATGAAGTCGCCTCATCGGGATCTCTCTCGCCCAAATCTTGGGATAATATATGTTCTGGTCCAACTGACGGTCGACTATCAATCATGTCATATGAGTCGGATCTCGGACCTGAAGCTATCAATCCGTCATCATCAAGGATCTGGAACCATATCCCCATAAAGCGTGTGGCGGGGGCTGGGCTCCAATAATACGAGGAACCACCAACGCCGGAGCGTCTCCACGAGTACATGGACCCTCGATAATGCAAAATCACAACCCCAAAATGGGATATCCATGATGGGTGACTGTGATACAGGCCAATGACGCTTGGAAGGAGGCAAGATCGGCATACGAATCTCCCCTGTAGTGCTCCTAATAGCACGCTCTCCTAAATAGAGCTCCCAGCCTCCATCTGTGAAGAGAGGAACTCTCCTGGTTGAAATCACATACTCGACTCCAGTCGGGTATCCATCCTTAAAGCCAATGGTCAAGTGTTCCCTAGAATAGGGAATCCATGTGATGGTGTCAGCTGTCAACAACTCCAGCTGCATACGGCAATGAGTGAAACCCTCCGATACAGGGACCTCCGGCAAAATAGAATGATGCCATTGTCGTCCTCGTTGATAGGTATCTAAACCTAACACACTCACAGGACGCAAGCATGGAAGCCTCTCATAGGCCCAAAACTGCCAACACAATGGCAAAACATCTGCTATCAGTAAACACTCTTAACATATAAATGGGAAATGACAAGAGAAATACTTACTAGCAGAAACGGGTAAAAGCCTAGCCAAGCCTCGGTCAAACCCTGTGAGCGCATACGCATTCCCCGGAGGAAATATGCAAAGGTATAGGAGCCCCAATCATACTCTCCAATACGGTCCACATCACGTGTGGCGCTAATCAAAGCGAAAGATACCGTAGAAGAGTTATCTGCTATGAAGCAGTAATGATCATCAGGAATAATCGCCGCGAGAATCGATCCACGATTCGACATCATCGGGCGTGGGTGACTCAAAAGCTCACTTCATAGCATCTACGCTCAAAGGACACGAGCAGACGATTACGCCTTTGGCGCCTCCTCCGGAACTCCTAACAAGGATCTGACGGCGGTAGGGGTAATATTCGCCATGCAAGGCACTGGCTTCCTTCTAAACTCCATACATGTGATAAATCACCAATCCATCAGCGTCATCATCACCTCGCAATCCAGCAAATGGAGTGACTGAGTCTGATGAAACCATCGCTAAGACAATGCCCTGAGGTAACCCCAAGGACAACGACGGGGAAGGATGGAGAAGAATGCCCTGAATCCCCACTCATGCACTACCGCTCTATAGTCAGGATGAAGCACCTGGTACATGGAGTGAATGCTGAACTAGTTCCCTCGAGGCTGTGTAAAACCCGGAACCTTCATGAAATGCAGATCAACATCAGACCCTTTAATCCTCATCAATAGGAAAGAAGGAAGATCAAAGTCTAACACCATACCTCGTTAGGATGCAAATACATCGATGGATGTCTGCTAAAATCACCCAATAAATCTGGGTATGCCACCTGAATACAAGGTAGCTCCCTACGAGGAACAGGTGCAGCAGGAGCGGAATCCTCAATTGAAATATCCTCCTCCACGTCCTCAACATCTGGCACGTCTGCCCGGAATGGACGAATCACGGCCTCCACCAATCGATGAGGCATGCGGCGGGGCGAAGGTCGAGGCACTTGAAGCCCTCCTCCGTATACGAAGTGGTCTGCGGGAATCGCTTTCGGGCGATCCGGATCCATAATATCTGGACAACAAGTCTCCAAATCACCTCAGAAAGGGTGTGGTATTTCGGTGCCTGGAGCTTTCTAGAATGCATTTTATGACTATATGCATGCATGCATTTACTTTAACATCATAGAGTTAAAATGCATGACTACCCAATGCCTACATTTTGAAATTTTTTGCCATAGTCCCCTTTGAAAACAGGACTATCCACATGCACATAGGCATGTCTAGGTGGTCATTCAGTAGCACACCTTCCCCAAAGTCATATACACAATATATGCATTAAAAAATCAAAATCATCATGCATAAGGTTAACCTCAATATCAGGAGTACCTTTCCTTTCTACCTTTTGCTCATTGGACCTCAAATAGGACAAAAAATAGCAGAAAAAGGTGCCAATTTGACAGTCTCAAAAGTCAAATTTTTTCACATCATTATGTTCAACATGGTTTAATACTAACATTTACTATGTTGAATATTTTTTATCAAGTTATTTGTGCATACATAATCACTACTATGTGTTTAGATGCATTTCATGCGATAACTCAAAATCCAACGGATAAAAACTGGAAAAAATACATGCATACGTTACTAGGATAGTGTAGAACACTTGTACAGTGACAGAATTTATAGAAAATAGCCCGAAGCCAGCAGATCTGAAAGAGGCTCACGGATTTCTTTTCGCGCGATAAGTTGAAAATGACTTGTGAGACCAACCTGCTGTATTTTATCATCCACGGTTTGCCGTAGGCTCATCTGCGGCCGTAGCAGGTGTACCTACGGCACTCCTATATGGGCCCCACCCCTCCGGCTCAATCCAATTCGAGTTGCAAAGGAGTTCTTGCGGACTAAAAAAGTTAAATCGGGAATAAAAATGCCACGCGATTGAGCAAAATAGCATATAATCCTGGTCTTCTCATATGAAACTTTCAGTCTGTACATCGCCCATTGGTAGTCACTCGAACATGAGGTATACCCTGCCAATGATCTCATTTGTTACAAATCACATCCGACAATACCTTGTACAGGTCCGATGCCACCAACTTCGGGTCATCACCCTAAAAGATCAATGTGATCCCCGACGGGGGTTACAACGTGAGTCCCCGACGGGGGTTACAACGCATGCTCATCCATTGACACATAAATCAGCGAAGGTCAAGCAGCCTTGACATCATGATAACCGTTAAAAGCAAACCCAACAGAGCATCGGAAACCATCCGATGATCAGCCACTGCTACACACATCAGCGATGGTTACAACGTGAAGCCCCGGCAGGGGATTACAACGTACATTCAAGCCGTTGACACACATATCAACGAAGGTCAAGCAGCCTTGACGTTATCTCAATCGATAGCGATTAAACCTATCAGAGCTCCAGAGCTATTCGAGGATTTCCTGCTCGATTACTCATATTCCCCCAGCGGATCCCCGGCGGGGGTCACAACGCAATGTTCCGTTGATTCACACATCAGCGAAGGTCGAGCATCCTTGACGATCTACTCACAGAGTCTCAGCCGTTGATTCACACGTCAGCGAAGGTCAAGCAACCTTGACGATCTACTCACAGAGTCTCAGCCGTTGTTTCACACGTCAGCAAAGGTCAAGCAACCATGACAGTATATCCCACAGGATTTTTCAGCCGTTGATTCACATGTCGGTGAAGTCCATGTCAACGAAGGTCAGGCATCCCTGACAACATTTACTGTTGGCAGTAAATCCAACATAATTGTGACATATTCTGGCGATACTAACCAAGAGAGGTCAACGTTATCAAAGAGGATAGATGATGGAATATGTTATACACATCCTCAAACAGATCAAGCTTTATCCCCACAGATCTCTTACACATAAGAGGCACATCTTCAGGATCAAGTCATTATCAAAGACACATGAATTTGGTGATAACTCCAACATCAACATCCTAACAGATTCAGATTACACATCAAATCTGGTCAGCATTGTCAATCCCCAGTTGAAGCAACAAGAAGCCATCAATCATCCCCAGCATGTTGGGCTACAACCCCGTACACATGCATCATACATTTGCATCATGTTGCTACATACAGTACCATGTTTGTCTTGTTGCGTTTCAAGTGTCTAGGATTATTTATCCTACCCATGCATCGCCATGCATGAGTATGATAAAGAGGGGCATTTATAGACACTCAAAATTTTTTGTACTACTATCACTAACATTGCAAGAGGACAGATTCGTCTTTTAAGAGGGAACCCTGAAAGATAATCCATATCCATATCGGATACTACCGAAAGTTCGGCATCAACCCCAGATCACACTCTGGGAGTAACAATTCCAATCTCGGAGATAACCCAGAGGCGTGCAGATCCAATACCAGAACACACACCGGAGAAGACCGATTAATCTCGGAGATAACCCCGAGGTATCCAGTCTCAGTCCCAACCATGGGAATAACCACCAACCTTGGTGATAACCCCAAGGAATACAGTTTCGGCGATAACCCCGGAAATGCTTGTTTCAAATGAGACCAGTTTCAATCTCGGCGCTCACAACGAGATGTTTTGTACCAACCCGACGATAACACCGGGAAGACAGACACACCTCAAAGATGACAATGAGGACCTTCAATAATTCACGGCGATCAATCTCGTGAAGCCTCGAGCAACGTCTGCTTTATTAGCTCAATTTGGCGTTAACACCGGTGAGGGGCAACATCGTCATCTAGCCAACGCGATGCCACGCCACGTCATCTCAACATCTCTACACAATGATGTCCTACAAGACTAACCAATCACGAGTGACTACTGTGCGGGGTAATGGATGGAAGTTGAAGCTTGAGGACCGGAGGGCACCGTCCCATCGTTAATGACTTCGTACAAACTCTAATCCTATGCCATCGTACAACTCTCGACAACGGTTGTCCGAAATAGGTCCTGTATACCTCAAACGAATGCCCGGATTGCACTTTTAAAAGTCCGAGTGGACATTACAGTGCCCGAGTACACGTACTACGAGATAACCCAACCCGAAAAACCCGGGCCCACCCGGGTTGCCTCTGGTATAGCTGCGTCTATTTCATCTATAAATAGAGGGATTGGGCTGCCCATTTTGCAAGAGAAAACGGCGAGGAAGCCCTGCCCAATTTGCTCTGCACTCACCCCATGTAGTGTACTTTCTCATTTTAAACACCTGTGAGCTCATATATAGCCTCTTTTGTACCTACAAAAGCCAGTGTTTACCCACTCTAAAGATATAGAAGTCTTCTTTGGGAGTCAACTGTAAGCCTTCTCACACACTTTAGAGTCTTTCTCTTCATCTCTGCACACACCCTTCTTCACATTGAGAGTCGTGTTGTGCACATTTTCCCGGACTTTGGTCTGCGGTTTTGTTTCATCTTGTATATATATTGACTAACATTATCGAGTTATGCCTCGATTGAGCCTAGACTTCGGTCTGGAGCTTTTATTTGCTTATATATATATATATATATATATATATATATGAATCGTGTGTCGAACTTTGTTCGATGAGCCTGACTTTAGTGCGGAGGCGTTCTTCGCTTTAATATATATATATATATATATATATATATATTAACTGTGTGTCAAACTTTGTTCGATGAGCCTAGACTTCGGTCTGGAGCGTTTACTCGCTTATATATATATATATATATATATGATCTGTGGTCGGACTCTGTTCGATGAGCCTAGATTTTACATCCGGTGCGTCACTAGGTGAGATTTCTTTTAAAGTATTGTTGACGTCGGGATTTTTATTTGTCTCTTTTCTGTTCTTGTCTTTTGGTGTTCTCATGTTAGGTGAGATTTATTTGAAAAAACAAGTTGTGAAAAGGTCCGACATGTATATATCGACGATTGGACTATAAGAGTCGATAGTTGGTATTTTTAAATGGTTGCACCAACTCAACTGAGAAAAGGTTTGCACATTGACCTAGTGATGTGACACTATTTAACTGGTCTGTGAAACCGAGATTCGTTAGAGTCCGGGGGCTTGATTATGCGGAGGGAATGTGTTAGGCACCCCCCGACATCCGTGTTACCACAATGACAGCCACTTTTCAATTAAACTGTTATCTGAAAGTGTGTGTGTGTGGGTCAATGTGCAATTATCTGGAAGTAGTGCTACGCCTTGTTTGCACCTATATACAAAGGGTTTGAATTTTTGTATAAAAGTTTAGTTTTAACAAGATATAACAATGATATTTTTTAAAAGAGGTTTTTTCAAACCCTTATGCTCAATAGTAATTGAGGCCTTTGGTACTTCCATTTTATTGTGTGTTCAGCTTGGTTACTTTTATTTTTGAGATGCGAAGCATCTTCGAGAAAATAAGATACATAGCAGTGCCGAACTCCTTGTGGGCATGAGAGCCGTCTAAGAAATTTCAAACACCTTGAATAATTTACAAGCCATGTACAGCTGATAATGTCCATCACGGGAATCGAATCTAGATTCAGGAGACTAAATATGTGATCACATTATTCCTAGGCTCATATGATGTAGCAGTTTGTATAAAAGCTGTAAACAGTTATATATATAAGTTGTATATATATATATATGAATGATCAACCGCCACGAAGTAAATTCCAGGCGGGACAAAAAAGTAAATGTATAAAAGCTGTAAATTTAGATATAGTGAGACGATCAACCGCCACGAAGTAAACTCCAGGCGGGACTGAATGTAAATATATATATATATGTATGTATGTATGTATGTACGTATAAAAGCAGTAAATGGCCACGAATCAAACTCCAGGCCTGACAGAAATGTATATATATATATATATATATATATATATATATATAAGCGCTAAACGCACCGGATGTGAAATCTAGCCTCAATCAAACAGAGTTTGATGAAAATTGTGACACCCCCAAAATAGGTATACATCATCCATTCTGAGTCGCCAAATACATGGTACAGAAACAAATATAACTTCATTAATACAATTGTAGTGCAAAATACGACAACACATATATTGTGAGTTTGAATACAAATATTGTCTAATAGACAGTATACAAACTCAAAAGGAGTCCTCATTATAATTATTGATACACTATTTTACAAAATAGTGAGGACTACAAAAACAACTATCTTGAACCATCACTCCATACCCCGGCTAGTTCTTGCTATGTTCTCACCTCCTTAGAAGAAAAATGGAACAAAAAGAAAAAAGGTGAGCTCAACTAGCCCAGTAAAGAATATTATGACTAAGATAATATACAACAATTTATCATTAGTCTTTAACAGGGAAAAATCTGATAGAATATAATAGACAACAAGTTTTAGATCAACAACTGTAGCGGAAAAAACAATCAATTAGAAGAGTCAAGTAGATAATGAATTCTACTATCTTCAAAGATTTAAAAGTCCATCATCACTATTTTATCCCTGTAACATCAATCAATATACATCTTGAATCAAATATTCATCTTTGCACTACAGGCCAAAGATATTCATTTGTATCACCAATTGGTCATGTTCATCTCAACACTGCTCATCTTTTGCCTTCTGAACCAAAGATATTTATCAGTTAATCATTCATCTTTGCACTACAGGCCAAAGATATTCAGTAATATCATCATTTAGGACTGAGGACGATGAAAAATATCTTAAAGAAAACAAATCCAGCGAGATAAAAGATCAAAGACAAGGGATTTGTACTTTAGTTTATCCAAGTTCAAAATACCCTATAATAATCAATTGTGGAGCAAAGTTCAAGAATAAAGATCAAAACATGGATACAATCAAAGATAGTAACCACAATAGACAACTTGGACAAAGAAAGAAAAATTTATTTTTCTGTGAATAGTGTCGTATTCGTGAATAGTGTCGTATATGTGAATAGTGTTGTATACGTGAATAGTAACTCTGACATGAAAAAGGTAGAAATTCCACAATAAAATCTATACCCATATTTTGGTATAATGATATTGAAATAATAACATCATTATGAAGAAAATAACATACTTTACCTCAAAAGAATAGTACTTTCGGCTGAAATATCAGGTATAAGGCTGAAGG
The DNA here is from genome assembly GCA_020205615.1 of Panax quinquefolius. NCBI lineage: Eukaryota > Viridiplantae > Streptophyta > Magnoliopsida > Apiales > Araliaceae > Panax > Panax quinquefolius. Next base: position 52,678,412 of record CM035174.1, on the reverse strand, counting down.
AAACTTGCATTGAATAATAACACACAAAGTATCTAAATATTCATAAAATACGCTCGATAATATATAGAGAGAAAACTTGTTTCTGGTGTGATTTTTAATTCTAACTAAGCATCCTATTTATAGGAAAATACTAGAACGCCAAATGAGACTAAATAATAAAATAATATTTTTTTCTTTTCTACGCATGCCATTTTGTAAAGCCATCAGCCCATCACATTTGAAAAAAATGAGACGACCCCAAAATAGGTTCATTCCATCCAACCCATTCTGAGTCGCCAAATACATGGTACAAAAACAAATACAACTTCAATGTACAATTGTGTGTGCAAAATACGACAAACACATATCTTGTGAGTTTGAATACAACTATTGTCTAATAGAGAGTATAAAACTCAGAAGGAGTCCTCATTACAATTATTGATACACTATTTTACAAAATAGTGAGGACTGCTAAAACAACTTTCTAGAACCATCACTCCGTACCCCGACTAGTTCCTGCTATGTTCTCACCTCCTAAGAAGAAAAATGGAACAAAAAGGAAAAGGGTGAGCTCAACTAGCCCAGTAAAGAATATTATGACTAGGATAATATACACCAAATTATAATTAGTCTTCAACAGAGAAAAATCTGATAAAATATAGTAGACAACAAGTTTTAGATCAACAACTGCAGCGGAAACAACAATTCATTAGAAGAGTCAAGTAGAGAAAGAATTCTACTATCTTCTAAGATTTAAAAGTCCATCATCAATATTTTATCCCTGTAACATCAATCAATATACATCTTGAATCAAATATTCATCTTTGCACTGAGCCAAAGATATTCATTTGTATCACCAAATGGTTAGTGTTCATCTCAACACTGCTCATCTTTGCACTACGGGCAAAGATATTCATTTGGTAATCATTCATCTTTGCACTACAGGCCAAAGATATTCATCAGTTAATCATTCATCTTTGCACTACAAGCCAAAGATATTCAGTAATATCATCATTTAGGACTGAAGATGATGAAAAATATCTTAAAGAAAATGAATCCAGTGAGATAAAAGATCAAATATTAGGGATTCGTATTACAGTTTATCCAAGTTCAATAATACTCCGAAATAACCAATTTTGCAGTAGAATTCAAAAATAATGATCAAAACATGGATACAATCAAAGATAGTAACCATAATAGACAACTTGGACAAAAAGAGAATGACATTTTCTTCCATACAACGCCTCGAATGGAGCCACACCTATACTCGCCTAATAACTGTTGTTGTAGGAAAATTCCACTAATGGTAGGTACTTATCCCAACTCCCTTTAAAATCTAGGACACAAAGTCTTAATAGATCTTCAAGAGTTTGAATAGTCCTCTCTGATTTCCCGTCTGTTTGAGGATGGTATGCCGAATTGAATCGTAAATCTGTGCCCATAGCTTTCTGCAAGCTAACCCAAAATCGTGAAGTGAATCTTGGGTCACGATCTGAAACTATGGATACTGGCATGCCATGCAACCTCCCAATCTCATTTACGTACATACTAGCAAGACGTTCAATGGAATAAGTCTCCCGTATAGGCAAGAAATGAGCAAACTTGGTTAATCTATCAACAATGACCCAAATCGCATCTATGCCTTGAGAAACCTTGGGAAGGCCCGTAATGAAATCCATAGTAATGTGTTCCCACTTCCATTTCAGAATCTCAAGTGGTTGCAATGGACCCTTTGGCACTTGATGCTCTGGCTTTACACGTTGATAAGTTAAACACCTCGAGATAAACTCCGGGATCTCTCTCTTCATGTTGCTCCACCAAAATGTATGTAGAAGATCATGATACATTTTGGTACTACCAGGATGGATTGCAAACGGTGTGTTCTGTGCCTCCATCATGATTCTATGTTTCAAGTCAGAATCGTTGGGAACACAAAGTCTGGAGTTGACTCGAAGTATTCCTTCTTCATCGATTCTTGCTTCTGGAATAACACCATCTTGCACATACGCATCAACTCCATGTCCGTAGCTTGAGCAGCTTTAACTTTATCGATTAAAGTCGGTTCTACTCGTATGTTTGATATCATCACGTAGGTACTTCGAGCCTTTACCTCTATCTCCATCCTTTGCAAGTCATATAAAATCAACATTACACTCATACCCGCATATGATCTTCTACTCAATGCGTCAGCTACCACGTTTGCTTTTCTAGGATGATATTGGATGATATGGTCGTAATCTTTCAATAGCTCGAGCCAACGTCGTTGCCACATGTTGAGTTCCTTTTGGGTTAAGAAATATTAGAGGCTTTTATGATCTGTATAAATCTCCACTTTCTCCCCATACAGGTAGTGTCTCCAGATCTTCAATGCGAAGATGACTGCTGCCAACTCCAGATCATGAGTAAGATAATTCCTCTCATATTCTTTGAGTTGTTGCGAAACATAGGCTATGACTTTCCCATGTTGCATGAGAACACATCCTATCCCTTTGCCTGAAGCATCGCTGTAGATAACAAATCCATCCGAACCAGATGGTATTGTCAGAACAGGTGCTGAAATGAGTCTCCTCTTGAGCTCTTGGAAACTCTTCTCGCATTCCTCACTCCATATAAATTTTGTATCTTTCCGAGTCAGCTGAGTTAATGGAGTAGCGATTCGAGAAAACCCTTCCACGAATCTTCGATAGTAACCAGCTAAGCCCAAAAAGCTACGTACTTCGGTAACCGACTTCGGTTGCTCCCAACTTTGTATTACTTCAATCTTTTCCAGGTCAACAGATACTCCATGTTTTGACACCACGTGCCCAAGGAATGCTACTTCCTTAAGCCAGAACTCGCATTTCTTCAGCTTGGCATATAGCTTGTTGTCACGAAGTCTTTAAAGTACCAGCTTCAAATGGCGCTCATGATCTTCACGGCTTTTGGAATAGATGAGGATGTCATCAATAAAGACAACAACGAACTGATCCAAATATTCTTTGAACACCCGGTTCATCATATCCATGAAAGCAACAGGAGCATTAGTCAATCCAAAAGACATAACTAAGAATTCATAATGCCCGTACTGAGTTCTGAAAGCAGTCTTTGGAATATCCTTAGTTTTATTCTTCAACTGATGATATCCAGAACGAAGATCGATCTTTAAAAAGAATTATGCTCCTTGTAACTAGTCAAATAGGTCATCAATGCGAGGTAGCGGATACCTATCCTTGATGGTGACATGGTTCAATTTCCAATAGTCAATACAAAGTCGCATACTCCCGTCTTTCTTCTTTACGAATAACGCAGGAGCACCCCAAGGAGATGTACTAGGACGAATGAAACCGATGTCCAACAACTCATGTAATTGGACCTTTAACTCATGAAGTTCAATAGGTGCCATTCGATATGGGATTTTAGAAATGGGCTTTGTACCAGGTTCAAGGTCAATAAAGAATTCAACTTCACGTGGGTAGACTAGGAAGTTCTTCAGGAAATACGTTAGGAAATTCACTAACAACAGAAATATTATTTAAATCTGACGTGTTTTTGTTCAAGTCCGTGACATGGGCTAAGAAAGCTTGACATCCGTTTTTTAATAAACGAATAGCTTTATGGCTTGATATGACAGTGATTGACTTTAGTGGTGTGGTTGCTTGAATTCGCATAACAGGTTGGTTAGGAATATGAAAACTAACAACCTTACGAAAATAATAAATTTTAGCATTATGAGTGGTTAACCAATCAATTCCTAAAATCACATCAAATGCAAGTATTTTCAATGAAATAAGATCGACAGGTAATGTGATGGTTCCAACTTGAATCAAACAAGATTTATAAATAGTAGATATAATGAAAGTTTCTCCTAACGGAGTCTCAACAGATAAGTCAAAGTCTAATTTCTCCGGAGTCAGGTTCAAGCGTTGAGCACAAGCAGGAGAGATAAAAGAATGGGTAGAACCGGTATCTAATAAGGTATAAACTTTACAAGAGTTTATGATTAGCTTACCCATGATCACCTCGTTTGGGTTCCTCGCATTTTGGGCAGTCATGACAAATGCCCTTCTAGGAACCACCGACTTTGACTTGTTCGGGACAGCCTTTGGAGTCACCATCCCCGTTGGAATTGGTTTCTCTACAGAATAATCTCGAGCTATATGACCTTCCTTTCCATACTTATAACACACCTTGGGTTGTTGTGGGCAATGTAGGCTGATGTGTCCCTCTTTCCCGCATTTATAACAAACAACCGATGATCGTTCTCCTCCCCTAGAAATAGTTGATGTTTGTGTTGTTATCTTCACGTTATCATTGTTGTACCTTCTCTTTTTGAAATCTCCCCCCGACTCACTTCTTCTACCATCATGGCCACGATTACCACCAGTTACCGCTTTTGTCCAAATGTTTTCCTCCCCGCTGGTTTTCATTGCTCCGATGACTGCTGCCACCGGTATGACCCTGGTTGTGGTCCCTTGGTTGAACATACTCATTACCTCGCTCTAATAATTGAGCCATGTTTACAACATCTGAATATAAAGAAAATTTATGAGAGATAAGATATTGCCGAATCTCGGGTTTTAGACCTCTCAAAAACATCCTCGTCATTCGTTTCTCATTCTCTACCAAATAAGGTGCAAACCTCGATAACTCTGCGAACTTTGCCTCGTACTGGGACACCGTCATGTTATTTTGTTCCAGTCTAATAAACTCTACCTCCTTCATATGACAAATACTTTCAGGAAAGTACTTGTCATTGAACAGTTTTTGAAATATTTCCCAAGACATATTGAGTGCGGCTGGCTGGGTACGCTTCACAGACTCCCACCAGTAGTCTACCTCACCACGGAACATAAAGGTGGCGAATGGAACCTTCTGTTCCTCCGTGCATCCCAAGATATCAAATATCTTGGTAATTTGTTTAACCCACGTCTCCGCCTTGATCGGATCCGGCTTTCCCACAAATTCTGGTGGTCCCAACTCTTTGAACTGCTTGGCTGTGACAAGCCGGGCATTGCTATCATTTCCACCCATATTTTGTACACGAGTATCCCTCGTCTGATTTTGCATGAACTGCTAAAAACTTCTAAACATCCCATCATTCATCATTTGTTTGGTGGTGTTGTTTATAGGAGGAATAGTGCCTTCATGTTGCACGTTTCCCTGGGTGGTGATTAAAGGTGTCTCCACGGTCTCAGTCACTCAATTGTTAATATTTCCGGCTGCCATTCTCAAATATTTCCACAAAATAAGGGTTAATTAACAAATTAACATATCACATATTAACCATATGCTCCGACTAACCAACCAAATAAGCTTAAGTATGACACACTAGCGAAGGACGTCTCTCCCCTCCTAGTTCTATTCCCTGATGTCCTCCAGAGACCATATCCCTAAGATCTGATACCAACTGTGACACCCCCAAAATAGGTATACATCACCCATTCTGAGTCGCCAAATACATGGTATAGAAACAAATATAACTTCATTAATATAATTATCGTGCAAAATACGACAACACATATACTGTGAGTTTGAATACAAATATTGTCTAATCGAAAGTATACAAACTTAAAAGGAGTCCTCATTACAATTATTGATACACTATTTTACAAAATAGTGAGGACTACTAAAACAACTATCCTGAACCATCACTCCATACCCCCATTTAGTTCTCGCTTTATGTTCTCACCTCTCACGAGAAGAAAAATGGAATAAAAAGGAAAATGGTGAGCTCAACTAGCCCAGTAAAGAATATTATGACTAAGATAATATACAACAATTTATCATTAGTCTTTAACAGGGAAAAATCTGATAGAATATAATAGACAACAAGTTTTAGATCAACAATCTGCGGTGAAACAACAATCCATTAGAAGAGTCAGTAGAGAATGAATTCTACTATCTTCTAAGATTTAAAAGTCCATCATTAATATTTTATCCTCAAATCAATCAATATACATCTTGGATCAAATATTCATCTTTGCACTACATGCCAAAGATATTCATTTGTATCACCAATTGGTCATGTTCATCTCAACACCTGTTCATCTTTGCACTACGGGCCAAAGATATTCATTAGTTAATCATTCATCTTTGCACTACATGCCAAAGATATTCAGTAATATCATCATTTAGGACTGAGGATGATGAAAAATATCTTAAAGAAAACGAATCTAGTGAGATAAAAGATCAAAGACTAGGGATTCGTACTTTAGTTTATCCAAGTTCAAAATACCTTATAATAATCAATTGTGGAGCAAAATTCAAGAATAAAGATCAAAACATGGATACAATCAAAGATAGTAACCACAATAGACAACTTGGACAAAGAAAGAAAAATTTACTTTTCTATGAATTGTGCCGTATTCGTGAATAGTGTCGTGTACGTGAATAGTAACCCCGACATGAAAAAAGGTAGAAATTCCATAATAAAATCTATACCCATATTTTGATATAATGATATTGAAAGAATAACATCATTATGAAGAAAATAATATCCCTTACCTCAAAATAATAGTACTTCCGGCTAAAATATCAGGTATAAGGCTGAAGGAAAATTGCACTGAATAGCAACTCACAAAGTATCTAAATGCTCACAAAATACACTCAATAATATATAGAGAGAGAAAACTTGTTTCTGGTGTGATTTTCAATTCTAACTAAGCACCCTATTTATAAAAAAATGCTAGAACGCCAAAGGAGACTAAATAATAAAAAAATAATATTATTTATTTCTTTTCTACGTATGCCATTTTGGAAAAGCCATCAGCCCATCACATTTGAAAAAAAAATCCAGCATATGTTTTCATAAAAAATAAAAGTAGGTCCCACCCATAATTTTAATAAAAATATTTAATTTCTAAAACTTCAATAATTCATAATAAATAGCCTTTTTATCAGAAAAATACGAATTTTATGTTCATTTCATAGGAAATTGAATTCTCTACAACTTTGTAGATTTAAGTTTTTCCAAATTCCAAACAAAAAATAACCGAAATCCACAAACGGACGATTTTTAATACCTCCATTCTGACAAAATACTGATAAAACACTTAAGCATTAATTCCTTCATTTATATCCACATAAAATATATCCATCATTTATATCCACATAAAATAAATATTTCCTTATCATATAAATCAATAATTAATTATTCACAAATAATATTACAGAATCACAATTATGACAACCAGGTCGTTCCCAGGAAAGAGGGGTCTTTCTGATAAGGATTTCTCCTTATTGGCGCATAATTAGGTGACCAAACCCCTTTCCTAGACAGAACTTCCTTAGACATTGTCAATAATGCTATCTAACAATATTATTTAAATAATATGAATTATTGATCTGATAATGGAGATACTGTGCAGCGACAATTATTGAAACATAAATAATATAACATATCAACGTAGCAATTATTGAATCAATAAAATAAAATATTGAACAGTAATTATTGTAACAATTATTGAGTAGTTCCTTCTTACGTAAGAATCAATAATTCAAAAATACCGCATGCGATACTGGTGTGCTACTTTCTCTGCCACTCCAGACGTATTCAGTATTTTAACCACCGGGTATTCCAACAGTGTTAACGGTAACAACTACGCCGTTATTTATAAAAACTCAAACTTGTCATTTTCTTCATCCGACCGTTTTTTGTTATGGGGCCCACAAATGGTTGCGCCATCGTACGAATATTCCTCGACAGCAAGAATATTCCACGACCAAAAGAATATTCTCCGACAACAATGAATATTTTATAACCACTTGCTTATTTTACAAAATTTGCACATTTCACCCAAAACCAAAGTATTATATCAAATTAACACCTTATTATTCACAATAATAAATAGAGGAAATTCGATTTTTATTTATAAAAAGTTGGGGTCTTACAACAATAATATATATATATATAGGTATTTATATATATAAAAGCAGTAAACGCTCCGGATATAAAATCCAGGCTCACTGAACAGAGTTCGATAATAGTTTATATATATATATATATATATAAGTAATAAACGCTTCGGATGTAAATCCAGGCTCACCGAACAAAGTTTGATCACATTTATATATAAATATATATATATATATATATAAAAGCAATAAATGCTCCAGATATAAATTCAGGCTCAATCAAGGCATAAATCGATGATGTTAGTACCAATATATATATATATATATATATATATATAAGAAATAAAAAGCCATGGACCGAAGACCGGGCATACACACATAACACGACTCTCAACGTGAATGACTGTGTGTGCAAGAAGTGGAGAAAAGGCTTTAAGTAATGTAAGAAGGCTTACAGTGGACTGCCAAAGAAGACTTCAATAGCTTTAAATGGATGAACACTCAGTTCTCACTGGTAAAAAGTAGCCAAATATAAGCTCACAAGTGTTTGAAATAAGAAATCACTCAATTTATAGTGTGTACAAAACAAATTGGACAGGGCTTCCTCGCCTTTTTTTCTTACACAATAGCCACCCCAAGCCCTCTATTTATAGAGGGGGGAGCCACTGGTGTACCTGCGGCCTCCCGGGGTGCCCCGGGCAATGTAGGTCATGCCGTCTCGAACTACGTGCACTCGAACAACGCATTATTTGCTCGAACCTTCATAACTTTCAATCCGGGAGTCTGATGGAAGCATGCCATACCATTCCAGAAAGATATTTCTAAGGGCTATGCAATGACATATGGTTTGCCCTTTTTTGAATACGGTAAGATGGGTCCATGACCAAAATGGTATTTCCAGGTTTCCATCAGGCAGTCCGTTGAGCCGTTTTACGTAGTTTGCACTCGGAAGTTAAGATATGGTTCTTGTGGGACTTCTATTGAAGCAATTTGAGTTGAAATTAGTGTATTTGATGTGATTTGAAGTTGAGTTGGCAAAATAACCATTTTGCCCCTTCCAGGGTTATCTCTGGTTTTTGCGCAGTTGCACTAGTCTTTTCTCAGGGTTATCTCTGAGGTTGACCTGATGTTGACTTTAACTATCCTCAAGGTTATCAATGAGGTTGGCTTGACCTCCTAGGGTTATCTTTAGTCTTTGAACTTGATCCCCCAGGGTTATCTCCGTGGTCAAAATTGACTTTCCCGGGGTTATCTCTGGGGTTGGAAACTGATTTCCCGGGGTTCTCTCTAGGGTTGGAAACTGGATCTCCCAGGGCTATCTCCGGGGTTGGAATTGATGTTGTGATCCTCCAGGGTTATCTCTAAAGTGTGAAAAAGATGTTTTTTGTCCTCCTGCATAGTTAGTAACAGGAAAATGAAATTTCGAGTGTCTAAAGATACCCCTCTTTATCATATTCATGCAATGAAATGGAATGGACATGATAAAGATTACTAGACACTTAAAATATGGTAATGTATTTTTAATGATGTAAATCACAATGTAATGAATATTATGATGAATGTTAAAATGTTTTCGCAAATCGCAGTTCGTAAATCGCACATCGCATTTCGCACTTCGCACTTTGCTTTTTGTATTTGGCCAATCGCACTTCGCAACTCGCACATCGCATTTTGTATATCGCAAATCGCAATGTAATGAATGTTAAAATGTTTTTGCAAATCGTTTTACCTTTACCGATCATTGCTGATGTCTGCTGGTGTTGACTCCAAGGGTTTGGCTTTTTATCGGTGTCGCCGATGCTTATTTGATGAAGATAAGTTGAGATGTTTTCTACATCTCTACTAGGGATGACGTTCTAAAATCACCTGGCCTTCCCGATGTATACACTGGTAGTTTACAATGGTGCCTACGCGAAAGGACAATACCCCATGATTTCTTTTAGGAGTTCTCCCCTTTCTTTTGATGAGATGCTTGATCTCGCCTTAATCTCCTTCCATTTGTTGGAATTAGACAATACCCCAGTCCTTTCGCATGTTGATGCCGATAATTCATATGAGAAACTCTCTTTGTTGATAAAGTCATAAGTGAGTAATATCCAAATCGCCAGTGAGATGATGTGAGGGAAGCTCTTATGATGATGTAACATGCTGATAGTGTTGAGTTGTCACTGTTTCTGAGATTGCCCCAGTCTTGTTGTAAGGGTTCCAATATTAGGTTGTCGCCAATTTTGAAAATGCCCCAGCCTTGCTTGTTGTCTGGGATAGTTTCTTTGACAGATGGGCTGATAAGATGCCGAGATCGCAAAAAGCTTTTACCTATGTACCAGATGGTGAACAGGTAGTGGATTTGGTCTTTGATGCCCTCAATCATTGTTCCTGACTTGTTCTCGTAATCGACATTGATGGTTTTCTTCTGATTTGATGAAGACTTGTGATTGAGGGTGTCGGCTCTTTGAAGGTCCTCGCTGCTGGTTGTCTTAGTGTATCGTTGTTTCTTCCTTTTTGGGATTTTTGCCAGATTTGATGGAATGATATTGATGTGTTGTTGGGTCTTCTCAACATAGGTTGCTGACTTGGAGGGTTGTTCTTTGGTGTCTTAGGATTGATGTTTGGGTTTGGATATTTCTTTTAAGGGTCCGACTGCACCACTGATGGCTGCATACGTACTCCTGTATGTGTGGGAGATCAGGTCTGCGTAGTACCTGCTTGATAAGGTAAACGGTTTGAGAAGTGTTTGTTTGGGGTTTTAGGGTTTTTTCTTTGGTTTAACCGCACCATAAATGGTTGCCTACGTAGTTCAAACGTTGGCTTGAAAAGCTAAAAATATTTATTGGAGTTTGAGCTTGGTTGAAGGGATTTTTTGATTTTTGTAGTGGTTAGACCGCACCGTACATGGCTGCCTACGTACTCCCATTGATGAGGGGTGATCAGGTCTCGTAGTTCCAACCCAGCGTGAAAAGGTTCAAAGTTATACATGGTGAGAAGGGTGTAGAAGTGTTTTTGTTTTTGTTTTGTTTTTTTTTCTTTTTTTTGCTTTTGCTTTTTGTTTTTGTTTTTTCTTCTTCTTTTTTTCCTTTTTGTTTGTTTGTTTGTTTGTTTTTTGATATTTACATGCATGGAAAATAAAAGGCATATTGCGAAGAAAGTAATGTCGTCCCAACATCTCCTGCAACTCCCCATTTTATCATTTGGATCTATATCTTCTTGGCTAACTGAGGCCTGATAGTCCAGTTGTCAGTGGTTATATTTCTTTCGAGGCTAGCGATAGATGTTACCTCTTGATTTTGAATATCTTCAATTATAGCCATAACTTGATTACTTATTGATTCAGTACATTCTTCAAGAACACTTGAACTGGACCCATCGCACAAAGGTATGAACTCTTGATTCTTTGATGGGTTGGTTTCCCCGACAACCTCACCACCTTTTTCTTCATCTGTTCTTTCACCTTTTTCTTGGACTTGAAAGGATTTGACCATGAAATCTCCCTCGAACTGTTGTTACATTTCTTGCAAGGAACTTTCCTTTTTGGCTTTTTCTTCCTTGGAAAGGATTAGTATTTCCTCCTCATCATCCAAGATGATAAAATCAAGAACGTGGTTTCTATCTTTGGGCCACAAGATGTTTGATGTTGGCGGAGGAATCTCCTTTGGGGATTCTCTTATCTCCTCTATCATTCCCTGCATTATGATTAGTCCACCTTATGTTATGCCAGAATTGGTGCTCATATCCATCAACTCCTTTGAACTGCATATCTCGAGTGGACAACCTAAGCTTTTTATTTCTTTTTTGCCTTTTCTGGTCATGGGGGATTCTATCTTCAGCTCTCCATTTTCAATGAGATCCTGGATTTTAAGTCGCAAAGACCAATATTCCTCAGTATCATGTCCAAGTGAGTTAGAATGGTAGAGACATATCTTGGTGGAATCATAACTCTTTGTCTTGGAATTTATAGGAGGCATCAACTGAGTAATCCTTCCTTCGCTTATCAGAAAGTGTAGCATTTCTTCATTTGATTTGCTCAGAGGGGTGAATTTTTGGGCTCTCTTAGAGGTTGCCTGATCTTTCTTCTTTGAGAATTTGCATTCCCTCGCGCGATTTTTTTGTTGGCGAGATCTTCTAGCAATTTTATCATCCCCATTTTCTTGTACTTTCTGCCTGCTTTGATCTTCTTCATTTAGTTGGCTCATCATGGAGAGATACGGGCTTGCATTATGGTTAACCTCCTTTTTCTCTTGGCTTTCTGATAGTTGAGTAAAAAATTGCCTCATTTCCTGATGTTGGCGCACTATCAGCTTAGCCAGCAGATTTACTTGATTCTGAATCGTCTCTAATTTTTGCATTACTGGCATACCCTCCTCCGAGTTTTCCCACTCTATGACATTTGTTCTGTGCCTTTGGGGGTATTCCTCCACCCTTCGTATGTACTTACGATTTGGATACATTTTAGCGCTTCCTGACCCGATCATGTTTACTTCCTCCGTATCATGATGCAACAGAAGGTTGGTGTTGAAATTTTGTTGATTGGGTTGTTGGACCATAATACTGCCACTTTCGATCATATTTTGAATCTTATGCTTTAAGGACCAACAATATTGTGTATCATGTCCTAGATACCTTGAGTGGTAAGCACATCTCTGGCTCGGATTGTATCTTTTACTCCCTGGTTTTAGAGATGGAGCAAGTTCGATAATTTTCTTGTGATCTATTAATATCGCCAATACATTTTCAAGGGAATCGCCTAATGGAGTGAACACCAGATTTTCCATTCTTTCAAATTTTCTTTTTCTATCTTGGCATTGGTTGAATGCAGCCAGTTGTTGAGATGGCAGATTGTCTTGTTTTTTCCAAATGGGGGGACAATAGGTTGGTCTCCTAGCTTGCCCCTGTGAAACAAGGGATATATCTTCATTGCCTTTATCGAGTACCCTCTCGGTATCACTCGCATACTTGTAAGTCTGTATATGCTCGGCGACTGCTTGCAAGGAAGTGACGTCTTTAATCTTGCCTGCCTTCAGGCCCATCTCTACCATTTTGTCGTGTTTGATCATCTCCGCGAATAGCTTTCTTATGCCTGCAAGGATTCTCTCATAGTAAGGTGCCTCTTGGATATCAATAAATGTCATTACCATCTCAGTTTCTGTCATTGATGGAATGACTTGCGCTGCCAGACGTCTCCACCTTTGGGCATATTCTTGGTAAGACTCGGTACTTTGTTTTTTGACTTTAGTCACTTGGTATCGATCTGGTGCCATTTGTGACTGAAAATTGTACTGATTTAGAAAGGAGTGGGCCAATTCTTCCTAGTTGTGGATTTTGGTATTGTCAAGTCGGGCATACCAGGCTTTAGCCTTTCCAGTGAGACTCTTTTAAAAAAGCTGCATTTTAAGGCTTTCATCTTCAGCATAAGACCCCAATATGTACACTTTTAGGTGCGTACAGGAATCGCTTGGCCCATTTTACTTTTCAAACTTTGGGATTTTGAATTTGTTAGGATATTGAGTCCCTAGGAATATGCAGAGATCTGAATTGGTGACACTTCCATAGTTTCTAGTCCCTTTATTGACCGGATGGTTTCTGTTAGGTTTGTAATATTCATAACGCAATCAAATTGCATAAAAAGTGCGGAAGCGTGGTAAAATCAGAGTTTAAAAAAAATTTACAAACCATATACCGGGATCACCCTTTATGCACAATTATTAATTAAACGAAAAGATAAAGAATAAAATCATACCCTTGAAGATCGAGCTTCCTCAAGTACAAGTTCACCTCCAAATCCTTTCGCGTTCAATCTTGAATCCACCGGGTTTGGTTCCTTCCTTTGATCAACGTTAGCCACCCAAATGTTTGGCCTCTAGAGGTGATCCACCAAGGAAGAAGAAAATTCAAGAAGAAGGGTGGTTGGCTAAACCCTAGTTTTCTTTCTATATAGAAAAGGTGTACTCTCCCAACAATTGGAATTATGTCGTATGTTGAAAAGTCAACAACCCCCAAAACCCATAATAAGACTCCTCTTATTAATAGATGTGGGCAACCCACCTTAACAATTAAGGAATTGGGTTTTAATTAATTAATTCTTTTAATTAATTAAGCTCCCTAATCTTATTAGGAATAATTAATTAAACTCCTTTAACTAATTTTTCTTCCTAATCTTATTAGGAATAAATGAGAGTACTTATATTAAATTAATTCCTAAACTCTTTTAGAAATTAAAATAATAATAATTGTAATAATATTAATAAGACTCCTCTTATTAATTTATATTTAATATTTCTAAAATATTAAATAATAAATATTAAGCTATTTAATTTATTCTATCACCATAGATTAAATTAAATATACTTAACATATTATTACGATTATACCATTAACTTCTTAAATAATTATTCTTCCTTTTATGGTGTGACCCTTTAGGTTCTCCATATTAAACCTAGGTTGTGAATAAATCAATTAGAACGATTCTAATCTTATTTAAATAAATAAATTAAACAATTAATTTATTTAAATAATATTTATTCTACAATAGGGATAAGCCTCCCTAGCGATCAACGACTTTCCAGATAATATAGATTTCAACATTAATCATTAAAGAACCTTTGAGTAAATAGTTACCGTGACAATTCAATCCTTTCTACCATACAATGTCCCAATTAAATATAAGACATGGAATTACTTCATCAAGTCTTATTTTATTTAATTATATGTATTTTCGATCCTTAAATGCACAACTCCAAATAATGCAAATTAGAAACTCCTTTCTAATTTCATTCTACTGCCGCCAAGGACTCTTTGGGTTGTCATTTATCGAATCACATAGGACATTTCTCTTCTTTTATTAGAAGTGGTAGATCCTTTATTGATCATACATTATCTCCATATACAACTTATTATACCCAAGCATACCCTTTGATATACCCTAAGGGTCTTAAGGAATAAGTCAAAGTATAACTCATCATACACAAGATACTATGATGATCTCAAGTCCAAGGATCACTTGTCTTACTATCACTACAGAAATTCTATTGACAGCAAAATAAAACTCCATTAGGTATTCCTTAGCGAGCCACGTTCGATGAACTTATTCTCTAATAAGCACCTACATACTTGCTTTAGTGTCTCCACACAAATGATCATGAGATCAATCATCCTCATCCAATGAGCAAAGAACGTATGTACCAATCTATCCGGATTCACTAATCCCCAATTTAGTAATCCAATGATTGGGAACTATTTTAGTTTTAAGCTTTCTAAGAATTTAGATCTCATTAGAATGATCATCATCATTATTCTAAAAGCATTGCTTAAAACTATGGGTTTATCATATATTATAAAAACAAAGATCATGTAGATAATTAAAAGCCTTTAATAAATTAATACTTTTATTAATAAATGAATAAGATTGTTACAAAGTATATGCTTTATCATCAAACATGATTGGCTTGTGTGCATACTACTTTCAATCTCCCACTTGCACTAAAGCCAATCGTCATGGTATCTTATACTCTTCTTCTCTAAGTGACGATTATCCTGTCATTGGATAAGCTTTAGTTAATGGATATGTAATGTTGTTCATGAGAGTCCACTATCTCTATAGTGATTTCCCATCTTTCAATGATTCTAATAATCAAATGAAAGTGCCACAACACATGTTTAGATCCAAGATGAGACTTAGGAACTATTCCTAGTTACGTAATGAACTTTTAATCCAAACAATCAACTTGCGACTTCATTTATAGCTATATACTTTGTCTTTATCACTAAACCAAGAACTCTTTCATTGTTTGGAACCTTTCCAATTCATCGCACCAATCGCTCAAGGTAGCCCTTTACCTTAAAGTGGATTTTTCTCGTCGTCTTGGTCTGTCTCGAAAAAACTTGAGTCTGTTAAGCCCTCTAGTTTTAATTTAGACCCACCATGAATATGATCACATCCTTAGTGCTTGGGTTAAGCACTTTAAGATATTTTCAACGACTCATAGTGAACTTCTCCGAATATGACCGATCAACATCAGGTCTCGTATATTTCATTGCATACATGATAGTCACTCATGCGACCTCTCTTTTCAGGAGTCTGTTCGGACTATTAAGAGAGATACACTCCATAGCTCATCGACATGAGACATCTCTTGGAGTTTGCCATGCTAAACGACTTTAGCATCAAATGAATATACGTTCCTTGGGTTAAGTCGAGCATCCTTTTAAATCTATCTATATAGATTTGCATCCCCAATTAAGATACTCTTCCCAAACTATTCATGGAGGAATGTTTAGACAACTTTATCTTTACTGATTGTAGCATTGGTATGTAATTCCTCATACGACGCTCCCACTAACCATTTTGTACACACTAAAAGTCTTACCTCATCGAATGTAACTCTGGATCATCATCTTCTATGATGCGTACCTCATCATCATCATCCATGATGAATCCATACCTCCTAGGTATCTTCTTGTAGACTATTCCGATTTACGATTCGGTTGTGGTATAATAGTCTATCTACGTGTTCCTCTTATTTGATTTATAGTGTTTTGTGGTTCTTGAACTCTTCAAGATCTATTATCCTCCCACTAGCCCCCTTCAATGATAAACACCTTTATCTTAGAAAAGCGCGTGTTTCGCAACAAACACCTTTTGCTAAGTAGGATTATAGAATATATACCCTAAACTTACTTTAGGATTTCCCACAAATCGACACTTATAAAATCTTGTCCCAAGCTTATCCTTTGAAACCTTTTTCACATAAGTTGGATAACCCCTTATCTTAACATACTTAAGATTAGGAATCCTCCCCGTCCATAACTTTTATGGAGTCTTGGGGCGGATTTAGAGGTTACCTTTTTCGTGAGATGTCACGACCATTTCTAGATACGACCCTGTAGAGGATCTTTGAAATGTCGGTAAAATCATTATGGACCGCACCATGTCCAACAAGGTACGAATTTTTCATTCAGATACATCAATCAATTATTGCATATCAGGATGTGTCCATTATGAGAAAACTATTTGAGATGATCTATAAACTTATTGCACAAGTATTTATCCCTTGATCTAATCAAAGAATCTTAATACTTTGCCAATTTGTTTCACTTTTGAATTCTTTGAACCTTTCAAATAATTCACACTTCTATTTCAGCAAATACACACATTCAACTCTTTGAATGATCATCTCCTTTTTCTTATACTAGTTTGTTCAATTTACAAAATAATTTTTCACGTAAGTCAAGTATACAAAATTTATTAAGTAATATTCCAGTTCTATACAAAACATTATTATTATAAATAGAACAACAATTGTTCTTAATTATAATACCAAAGATTTCATTGTCCAACAATAAAATGGAAATAATGTTTCCAACGAGAACTGGAATACAATAACAACTTATTGACTTAATAGATTTTCTCGTAGGTATTGCTAAACTATAAGTTTCTATAGTTAATGCGGCAACCTTTGCTTCATTTTCCACACATAGAATTACTTATATTTGTTTAGCTTTCTACTTCTGCTTGGTCCCTTCATAAATCTATATTTATGATAACCAAAATCGGTATCCAATACCCAAGTAGAACCTTGACTTAAAGAAAAATTTATTTCAATCATGAACAAATTTGTATTTGTAAATCAAACTTCACTAAGCTTCTTTTGGTTAGCCTCTGCAAGATGCTTCTCATGATTTCTTTCCAAAGTGTCGTGCTTATTGCGGTGGTAGAAAACTCCTTTGCTATCCGTGTCGCTTTTGCTCTTATTATCCTTTGTTTACGCCTTTCTATTTACCTTCTTTGAATCGTTCTTCTTTTCAAAGATCCTTTGGCCCCTACCCGAAAGACATGGTCTTTCTTGGTTAGAAAAGTGACTCTCAACATTTTTCAATATGTTAAGCAAATCAACGAGGCTGATATCTAGCTTGTTCATATGAAAAATTCACAACAATTGTGAAAGGAGTCCGGGAGTGAGTGCAAGATCAAATCTTGGCTCAACTCTCCATCAACGACAAAACTCGTTGTCCTAATTGATCAATCAAATTGATCATGTTAAGAACTTTTATCTCATCTTTGTAGTGTCACCTGGTCATTCTAGATCGGAAGAGCTCCTTAGATATCGATATCTATCGGTCCTACTTTCCTCACCATCAACTACTTGATGTGCGGGAATATAGTAGGAGCATCCATAGTTTCATCTTGACGCTGAAGCTCGTTACTTTCATGGATGTGAGCATGATGCATTGAGCCAATCTGTGCATCATCTTGCCACTTTCTAAAAGTAGCAATGTCTTCCTCGGAGGCATTATGCGCAACCATTGCGAGGATAGGCGTATTAAGGACATAAGATAGCTTTTCAAATATGAGAACTATTCTCAAATTCCTTAACCAATCCATTTAATTGATTCCGGTTAATTTAGCATCTAATATGCTTCGCATGATAGTAAATTTAGACATTGTAAAATTACAGAAATGAATTTGTAATTAACAACATTTTAACATACATTCTTTTATTAATTACCAAAATAATTTAGGTCTTGTTTTAAATTGGTATCTCCCACCATTTTCTTCAAACTATATTACCCTCACTTATATAGTTCGGCAAAAATCTAATTAAAGATTTGCTAGTGAGAATAAGGATCCCATTTCAAATGTATATAGCCTTGTGGTGACACAACAAACTATATATAAATAAATAGGTAGACAACGTTTGTCAATTACATCAACTATGCAACTCCTTGTATTTTGCCTCTTAGATTATTTTGATCAAGTGGTGGCACATTCAATCAAAATTATCCAAGTTAAGTCCCGACCTAGCACTCCATATATTCAAAAAGAAAAATATCATCCTTGTGGTGACACAACAAAACAATATTGTTCAATTTTCTTTATAAGCATCAAATGTGATAAATTAACATCTTAAATACTTAATACTTGCCTTGTGGTGACACAACAAACTCATATTAAATATTTAATACTCTATTAATTTTATCATGCTAGCTAAAGCGGCGTTCGATATTCCAAATATCTTTGAACGCTTAGGACTTAATATAAAAATTGAGGGTTTGTTATTAATTTATCTCATCTTGTTTAGCGCATTTATATATATATATAAAATACGCGTATTATATTAATTAACATGCGAAGCATGTTTGCATAATATATAATATATATAGTATAAGCATGCACATATAGAATACTATATTCTACCCTTGATTGATTATGGACTTTTATTCTAGTTTGGTTCACTAGAGCCACCAAGTGAACCAAAAGGTCAAACCCTAGGGTGCAAGAAATAATATTTAAATATAATTATTACATTTAAACCTTGCTCCATTACAAACGGGTCTTCAAGCTCTTTGCTCCTTGATCTCCAATTTTTCAAAATTTAATTCTAACTATTCCTATCACATAACTATTTTAAAATAAATAGAAACCTTGATCGTGATCGAGGGAAGTACATAGGAGGAGATAGAATTTACATTAAGAAAAATTAGAGAAGGCAGGTACGCAGACCCCATTTAATAAAACCCATACATTCATGCATCCAACTAAAATAAAATCCAATCATATTAATCAATAGTCCATAATCAATCCCATTTATTATCATACACATCACCATATGCATCAATAAATAATATTCATCTTATGAACAATAAACATTTAATATATATATTGATATCATTTAATGGGCAAATTTATTTAGTATAAAATCTATTTTTGAATCAAAATAAACTCATTTATTTTAATCCAAATTTAAATCAAAATAAAACTATTTTATTTTAATTTATCCAATTTTGAATAAAATAAACTATTTTATTTTAATCAAAATCTTTAATTAAAATAAACTCCTTTATTTTAATTAATTATGGAATCCAATTCCATATATAAAAAAATCTTTAATTAAAATAAACTCTTTTATTTTAATTAATTATGGAATCCAATTCCATGTAAAAAAATCTTTAATTAAAATAAACTCTTTATTTTAATTAATTATGGAATCCAATTCCATGTAAAAAAATATTAAAGGAAACACGGATTATCTTTCCTATTCACAAATAAACTCTTTTATTTTGAATAATATGAAATCTTATTTCATATCTAAATAAACTCCTTTATTTAAGGAAACATGGATTCTCTTTCCTATTCACAAATAAACTCTTTTATTTTGAATAATATAAAATCCTATTTCATATCTAAATAAACTACTTTATTTAAGGAAAGATGGATTTACTTCCCTATTCACAAATAAACTCATTTATTTTAGGAAAAATAAAATTCAATTTCAACTGCAATTAGTTATTATGGAATCCAATTCCAACTCTAATTAGTTAGCATGAAATTCTAACTTTAAAATTAAAATAAATCTTATATTTTAATATTAAAATAAACCTTTTATTTTAAGATTAAAACAAACTTTTATTTTAATAATAAAATAATTAAAACATATTATATATATATATTACCGTAATTATTTTATATATATTTATTTTCATATTAGATATATTCTAGAATTATATATATATATATATATATATATATATATATATATAATGGCAAATGATGTTTCTTCTTTTTCTTTTTTTTTAATTGCCGAGTCTGCAATGCACAAATGAGCAGCATGTTATTGTTTCAAGCATGCATGTGAAATCAATCTCATGTGTTCCGATTAAGCAACTTGATCTCCTGTTAATTAAGAAGTAAGGAAACTCCTTGATTTCCGTGCGCAAACTCAAAAAAAACGGCAGCCTCCTGCTCTCCTTTTATTAAAAAATGACCTGGTTTTTGAATTGCAGGTTTGCAGCAGGTCACGGTTTTTTTTTTTTTTCGTAAATTTTATACAATAAAATTATGCCCAATTAAATTGTTCTAAACACATATCAATATACATATCAAATTAAACAATTAATAATTTGCATAAAGGTTTGGCTCTGATACCACTGTTAGGTTTGTAATATTCATAACGCAATCAAATTGCATAAAAAGTGCGGAAGCGTGGTAAAATCAGAGTTTAAAAAAAATTTACAAACCATATACCGGGATCACCCTTTATGCACAATTATTAATTAAACGAAAAGATAAAGAATAAAATCATACCCTCAAGATCGAGCTTCCTCGGTGCAAGTTCACCTCCAAATCCTTTCGCGTTCAATCTTGAATCCACCGGGTTTGGTTCCTTCCTTTGATCAACGTTAGCCACCCAAATGTTTGGCCTATAGAGGTGATCCACCAAGGAAGAAGAAAATTCAAGAAGAAGGGTGGTTGGCTAAACCCTAGTTTTTCTTTCTCTATAGAAAAGGGTGTACTCTCCCAACAATTGGAATTATGTCGTATGTTGAAAAGTCAACAACCCCCAAAACCCATAATAAGACTCCTCTTATTAATAGATGTGGGCAACCCACCTTAACAATTAAGGAATTGGGTTTTAATTAATTAATTCTTTTAATTAATTAAGCTCCCTAATCTTATTAGGGATAATTAATTAAACTCCTTTAACTAATTTTCCTTCCTAATCTTATTAGGAATAAATGAGAGTACTTATATTAAATTAATTCCTAAACTCTTTTAGAAATTAAAATAATAATAATTGTAATAATATTAATAAGACTCCTCTTATTAATTTATATTTAATATTTCTAAAATATTAAATAATAAATATTAAGCTATTTAATTTATTCTATCACCATAGATTAAATTAAATATACTTAACATATTATTACGATTATGCCATTAACTTCTTAAATAATTATTCTTCCTTTTATGGTGTGACCCTTTAGGTTCTCCATATTAAACCTATTGTGAATAAATCAATTAGAACAATTCTAATCTTATTTAAATAAATAAATTAAACAATTAATTTATTTAAATAATATTTATTCTACAATAGGATAAGCCTCCTAGCGATCAACGACTTTCCGGATAATATAGATTTCAACATTAATCATTAAAGAACCTTTGAGTAAATAGTTCTGATAATTCAATCCTTCTACCATACAATGTCCCAATTAAATATAAGGCATGGAATTATTTGTCAAAGTCTTATTTTATTTAATTATATGTATTTCGATCCTTAAATGCACAACTCAAATAATGCAAATTAGAAACTCCTTTCTAATTTCATTCGCCTTAACCAAGGACTCTTTGGATTGTCATTTATCGAATCACATAGGACATTTCTCTTCTTTTATTAAGTGGTAGATCCTTTATTGATCATACATTATCTCCATGTACAACTTATTATACCCAAGCATACCCTTTGATATACCCTAAGGGTCTTAAGGAATAAGTCAAAGTATAACTCATCATACACAAGATACTATGATGATCTCAAGTCCAAGGATCACTTGTACTACTATCACTACTGAATTCCTATTGACAGCAAATAAAACTCCATTAGGTATTCCTTAGCGAGCCACGTTCAGATGAACTTATTCTCTAATAAGCACCTACATACTTGCTTTAGTGTCTCCACACAAATGATCATGAGATCAATCATCCTCATCCAATGAGCAAGCACGTATGTACCAATCTATCCGGATTCACTAATCCCCAATTTAGTAATCCAATGATTGGGAACTATTTTAGTTTTAAGCTTTCTAAGAATTTAGATCTCATTAGAATGATCATCATCATTATTCTAAAAGCATTGCTTAAAACTATGGGTTTATCATATATTATAAAACAGCATCATGTAGATAATTAAAAGCCTTTAATAAATTAATACTTTTTATTAATAAATGAATAAGATTGTTACAAAGTATATGCTTTATCATCAAACATGATTGGCTTGTGTGCATACTACTTTCAGTTTCCTCCATTTGTTAGACTTTCTTTCTTATATCCCCAGTTTCTCGATCATCCCTGAGTTTTTTGATTTCAGGGATTTTGTTGGTTCCTTTATTGGAATGAGGTTTAGGTATCTGGGTTTCCATCTTTCTGTTAATATCATGACTGCCCCTTTGAGTGAATGACTCTGATTGAGTAGGCATTGTCTAAGCCCGAGTGTTTTTACTTTGTTCTTTTAGAAAGAGCCAATTCTGCTATTTGATTCTATAATCCTTTGAACTCCTCTCGAGAGACAAGAGAAGGATCAGGTGGGGCACTTATAGCCATGTCTGACTGTGGGGTTAATGCCTTATTGGACTTTGAACGGGAAATAGGACCAATTGCTTCCCTACAAAAATACTTATGTAGTTTAGTCTTAGGGAATGTATAAATGTTACACGCTATGTAATGTGTCCATTTAGGAGTATTATCCTGCAAAACGGATGTCAGTTGTTTTATAGCATGGCATGTTTTGATATGAAAGGGAATGCATGTACACATAGTCCTTTATATTTCCTTTATATTTTCCATTACATTGAGATTGACATGGAAATGAAATTACAAGTAATTGAAAGGGGAAGGTATGAAGAGACTTCCCTCCGTGTTTGGTTTATCAGAGGCTGACCTATCTTAGGTTACTCTCGCAGTTTTTCGGCATGAAGGTTCCCAAATCATCACAATTTACTTGACGAAACGTTAATCCGATCTTTCAACTGGAGCGAATTAGGGTGGTGCCTTTCCTGAGCCTCATTGGAATTAGTCTCCCTACGAGTCCAGTAATCAAACACCAACAGAATAGCCTTCTGGTGGAGGGACCGCTCAACATACATTCACATACAACGCGTCTCACCGTATGGAAATGATGACATATGCAAAGCACTAATATCACAAGCAGATATAGTGCGAAGCACTAAGTGTAGTAAGTAAATGCATTAGTACACATTCATTCAAATGTAAATGCGACATCCACACACAAGCAGATAATGGTTTTGAAAAGTTTGTAATAGCGGCTTAAGCCCTCTTACTGGATGTCCCCAGTAGAG
Source organism: Panax quinquefolius (assembly GCA_020205615.1). Classification (NCBI taxonomy): domain Eukaryota; kingdom Viridiplantae; phylum Streptophyta; class Magnoliopsida; order Apiales; family Araliaceae; genus Panax; species Panax quinquefolius. Next base: position 52,654,754 of record CM035174.1, on the reverse strand, counting down.
TCGCCACCTGTCGACGTTGGGATTTTTATTTGTCCCTTTTCTGTTCTTATCTTTTGGTGTTCTCATGTTAGGTGATATTTGTTTGAAAAAACAAGTTGTGAAAAGGTCCGATATGTATATGTCGACGATTGGACTATAAGAATCGCCAGTTAGTATTTTTAAGTGGTTGCACCAACTCAACTGAGAAAAGGTTTGCACATTGACCTAGTGATGTGACACTATTTGACTGGTCTATGAAACCGAGATTCGTTAGGGTCCGGGGGCTTGATTATGCAGAGGGAAGGTGTTAGGCACCCCCCGACATCCGTGTTACCACGGTGACCGTCACTTTTCAATTAAACTGTTATCTGAATATGTGTGTGTGTGTGTGGGTCAATGTGTAATTATCTGGAAGTAGTGTTATGCCTCATTTTCACCTATATACAAAGGGTTTGAATTTTTGTATAAAAGTTCAGTTTTAACGAGATATAGCAATGATGTTTTGTAAAAGAAGTTTTTTCAAACCCTTATGCTCAATAGTAATTGAGGCCTTTGATACTTCCATTTTATTGTGTGTTCGGCTTGGTTACTTTTGTTTTTGAGATGCGAAGCATCTTCGAGAAAATAAGATACATAGTAGTGCCGAACTCCTTGTGGGCATGAGAGCCGTCTAAAGAAATTCAAACACCGTGAATAATTTACAAGCCATGTACAGCTGAAAATGTCCATCACGGGAACCGAATCTAGATTCAGGAGACTGAATCTGTGATCACATGATTCCTAGGCTCATGATGTAGCAGTTTGTATGAAAGTTGTAAACAATTATATATATATATATATATGAATGATCAACCTCCACGCAGTAAACTCCAGGCGGGACGGAAAACTAAATGTATAAAAGCTGTAAATATATATAGAGACGATCAACCGCCACGAAGTAAATTCCAAAGTGATTTGAATGTATATATATATATATATATATATATATATATATATATATATATATATATATATATATATATATATATATATATTTAATAAAAGAATGGCCAATGTAAGTAAACTCTGTGCCCTGACAAATGTAAATATATATATATATATATATAAGTGGTAAACGTCTTTGGATGTGAAATCGTGCTCAATCAAACAGAGTTTGATGATGATAATAATATATATATATATATATATATATATATATATATATATATATATAAGTATTTATATATATAAAGTAGTAAACGCATACGGATATAAAATCCGGGCTCACCGAATAGAGTTCGATAATGCTTATATGTATATATATATATATATAAAAGCAATAAACGCTTCAGATGTAAATCCAGGCTCACCGAACAAAGTTCGATCACAGCTTATATATAAGTATATATATATAAAAGTAATAAACACTCCGGATATGAATCCAGGCTCAATCGAGGCATAACTCGATGGTGTTAGTACCAATATATATATATATATATATATATATAAGTATATATATACTAAAGAAATAAAAAGCCACGGACCAAAGTTCAGGCATACGCACACAACATGACTCTTAACGTGAATGACTGTGTGTGCAAGAAGTGGAGAAAATGCTTTAAGTAATGTAAGAATGCTTACAGTGGACTGCCAAAGAAGACTTCAATAGCTTTAAATGGATGAACACTCGGTTCCCACCGGTAAAAAGTAGCCAAATATAAGCTCACAAGTGTTTGAAATAAGAAAACACTCAATTTATAGTGTGTACAAAGCAAATTGGACAGGGCTTCCTCGCCTTTGTTTCTTGCAAAGTGGCCACCCCAAGCCCTCTATTTATAGAGGGGGGAGTCGCAGGTGTACCTGCGGAAGCAACAAGTGTACCTGCGGCTGCTCGCGGTGCCTCGGGCAATGTGGGTCCCACTGTTTTGAAGTACGTGCACTTGGACAACGCGTTATTCGCTTGAACCTTCATAACTTTTAATCCGGGAGTCCGATGGAAGCGTTCCATACCATTCAGGAAAGCTCTTTCCGAGGGCTATGCAATGACACATGATTTTCCCTTTTTTGAATTTGGGAAGATGGGTCGATGACCAAAATGGCATTTCCGGGTTTCCATCAGGTAGTCTATTTGGCCGTATTACGTAGTTTGCGCTCGGAAGTTAAGATATGGTTCTTGTAGGACTTCTATTGAAGTAATTTGAGTTAAAATGAGTGTATTTGATGTGATTTGAAGTTGAGTTGGCAAAATGACCATTTTACCCCTCCCGAGGTTATCTTCGGTTTTCGCGCAGTTGCACCTATCTTTTCTTAGGGTTATCTCTAAGGTTGACCTGATGTTGACTTTGACTGTCCTCAGGGTTATCTCTGAGGTTGACTTGACCTCCTGGGGTTATCTCTAGGCTTTGACCTTGATCCCCCAGAGTTATCTCTGGGGTTGGAATTGACTTTCCCTAGGTTATCTCCAAGGTTGGAAACTTATTTCCCAGGGTTATCTCCGGGGTTGGAAACTGATCTCCCAGGGCTATCTCTGGGGTTATCTCCAGGGTTGGAATTGATGTTGTGATCCTCCACGGTTATCTATGGAGTGTGAAAAAGATGTTTTTTGTTCTCCTGCATAGTTAGTAATCCAAAAACGAAATTTTGAGTGTCTACAAGTATATACATGAACAATTATCGTTCGAAATCAAGGTTCGAAAACAATTTCATTTCTAAACTACGAAGTATTAAGTCATGAGATATGAATAATACTTTCAAGGATTTACTTGTACAACCAATAATAGTACAAGCTCAAGTAATGCTCAATAAAGAGTAGGGTTCGAGTACTTGCCTCAAGCGTAGTTTACCAAAGTATAACTTATCAACACTCTTTGAATCCTAGCATAATATAGTTACACGTATAGGATATACATTAATTACGTATACTCATACATAATATGTAAGTTTAAATGCATACATAAACGTTTAACTTAGTTGTATACTCTTCACATACTTCATCACATACCTTGCATACGTATAACACAAAATCAGTTTATAAGACACCATAAAGTCAAATAACATAGTTTCTAATCATTGCTTTATAGTTTGCAAACATCTTTTGGACTTAACATTGAAAGTTTATAATCACTCATTAAGCATTCAATTCTATCTTTTAACATGCTTCTTAACACAGGTTAAGGTAACAATATAAGCATGCCTTAACCCTTAAATTATTTGCAGAAAATAGATCTCACTGCAAGGTGGCGCGGCCGCACTGGATTTGAACTAAGGAGTGGCGTGGCCGCACGACTCCTTGTTCAAACCAGAACTATTAGAAAGTAGCTTGGCCAGACTTGCACACCCATAAACATTAATGATGACACTTGCATAATCATACATGAAGTGATATCTATAAATAGGTTTGGTCTCTTTTATAACTTTTTCCTTACATGATTTATCAAATCTCACAAAATCAAGACTTCACATGTTGATTTAACAAAGTCCTTCATGTTTAGTCGTTATATTCATTCAATGAGATCAATAAGTCTCAATTAAACATGCTTACATTATCTTGGTTTACGATGCATATGACTAGCTAGCATACATGTCATTCATGTTTATATGCATATTCATATCTTAACATGATAGTCTCAACCTCAGAAATACGTGCAAGGTTATCATCAACCAATTAGTTTCCCCAAGCTCTTACGTTTCTTTAAGAACACATATAAATCAAGTTATGCAACCTATTACATGCAAGACAACTTTAGACTATACTACATACTCATTTGTGAACATACTCAAGATCAGAACTTAAAGGCAAAATGTGTATAATACTTTGTTTTTGCAAAACTTCATGTTTTCCTTTAGAAAATCATTAAACCAAAATAGTAAACATCATTTAAGCATGAAAATAAGTCCACATAGATTAAATTATGCTTTCATAACCACATAATAGATCACATAAACATGTTTTGAAGTTTAAAACTTAGTGTACACTTAGTTCATTTACACATAGCTATTATGGTCTTTTACTTGGAAATTTTCTTTAACTCATGCTTGAATAGTCTATGCCATTCTCAACAATTTAAACTAACATATTTGTCAAATGTCAATGCATATCATAACTTATTATGTTGATGCTTAAGGTCAGATTATATATTACTTCCATGTTCAAAAATTCTAGTTTCCAATTTGTTAAGTTTTCTTTGAATACATATTAAACCAAGCTAAAACAACTTATTATGTTCAAAACAACATCTAACCACATGCTAGGGTCATTTAAATGCATAACCTAATTACATGCATAACATGGTCAAAATAATACAAAACCAACAAAATAGTATCCATAACTGGCAGCTGGCGCGACCGCGCAGTCATGTACTATAGAAATGGAGCGGCCCCGCAACTTTGTGCAAAGGCAAAAATTTTGGCTCTGCTTCTGCAGAGCCTTAACACTACATTACCAAACCTTCTTCCGCTGCAACTCATAATGCTTCTAGACATGTATACAAACTTAAACAACACAATGACATGCTATCTCACCCCAATTAACAGAGAATTTATATGAATTATGAGAATTTGTAAACTCAAATTTAAGAACAAAAGTCAAAATTTTATACCTCTTAAAGCTTAAATGGATTTTTCAATGCACTAATTATACTTCCCTCAATTCTCAACAACTCTCCCTCTCAATGTATACTTATCAGACAAAGTTTTACGCAACAGAGAATGAGAAGATGAGGGTTCTTTATATAGAGAATTGGTTGTCCATGTAATGCTCTTGCACCATGGTTTGATTTAGTGAAGAATGGAAGAAAACAATGGTTATAGAGGAGTTGGCCAACCACCATTTCATAGCCATCATCACAGTACATTGCTAGCTTCATCATCTTCCTCTAGCCTCGGCCTAATACACGGCTAATGACTGAGACTTTTAATTTGGGACATGGTTTTAAATCTCAGCAACTTGGTTAATAATGCTTAGTTTGATTCTTTACACTTCCAAAATGTGATTTTAATGTGTTAATGTTATTTTGTAATGGAAAGTTAGGGATTATTTATGTACTCACATCATATAATCCATGTACATTATTCAAGTATAATTAATGTTTATAACATGTATGAACTCAATTTAATTGATCACTAATAATTTCATATCTCTTCACTACTTTATTAATCCAATTAGACTCACTTATTAAAATAATTTGTAATTCTTTGATAAAGTACATCTTTAATGTTCTCCCCATACATACCGGTCACATAAGCTATATTTATGTAACTTATAATTTCTTCAAATTTTAAGATATAGTTTTATATATTATAAAGTCACATTAAAGTGTCACACTACACTTTCTTTTTAATGTAGGAACTATATAATATCACATATATATCTTACAAGACCTCAATTAAATGAGTAAGTATAATTCTAATTATGTAAATTACTTTACTCATTAGTATACTATTATTCACAATAACAATTAATTAATAATATAATATTAATTAATTAATCACTTATTAATTTATCCATTCCTTAATTAAATTCAACCATTCAAATTTCCATTCTCATGCCACACAAGGCATTTCACAATTCTCATCACAACTCCACATTTTTCTCAATTCTTATAAATTCAATTTGAATTAATTGAATTACTCATCTCACAACACATCCATATTTATATTCAAATAAATATTCAATTTCTTATTATATCAAAATAATATTTATTCATGAAATTCACGGTTCTTACACTATTCATACGGTGCTATTCATGAGTACTGTTCATAACATATTTTAATTTTCTTTTATGTCCAAATTATTTTCTATACATGAATATCATTCTTGAATTTTACTCCACAATTAGTTATCATGTTGACAATTTGGATGTTTTTGAATTCAGGATAAATTGAATTATAAATCTCTAATATTTATCCTTGATCTCGCTTGATTGATTCTTTATATCATTGTCATCATCCTCATACTTATATTGTGTTGAAAGTCATCTTTGGCCCGTAGTGCATAGATGAACTGTTGATTGGTATGATTATGAGCAGGAATTTTGTATTGGTATAATCATACATGTAATGTTACAGACAAAGGTTGTGGTGAAAGTCCTCTTTGGCCCGTAGTGCATAGATGGATAGTTGTTTTGCATGATCATGACCACTAGTGATACAAACAAATATCCTTGGCCCGTAGTGCATGGATAATTCATTGATGTGAAATCGACGAAGAAAGTACAAGAAGGTGTTATTTTAGAAGCAAGAATCGACGAATAGAGGAAATTTCAACCCTCAATTTATTGGTTCATTTTAAATCCTCGATCGACAAGGAATTTTGGCTTATAGACTCGCCTTACCGCCAAGTATGTCTCGTGTTCATAACATTTTTTACATATCCATGCAACATAAATATGTGAAAGACACGAACCACATTATTGAATTAGAACCAGACGAGATAGCAGAAGACTTAACGTATGAGGAGGTACTTTTTAAAATCTTGGATAAGAAGGAACATATTTTACGCTCAAAGGTTATACCTCAAGTCAAAGTTAATGGAGAAACCACGATAATGAGGAAATGACCTGGGAGTTAGAATCTGAAATGAAAACAAGGTATGTTGGGAGAGTGCATATTTTGATTTGATGTTTAAATATAAATGCTCATGATTATATGTAAAGTCCTTCAAGGAATATATGTATAAGGACTTAGTGATAGATCAAAATTGTTAGGTTTATAAGACCCCAAGTTATTATAAATAAAAAATCGAATTTCCTCTATTTATTATTGTGAATAATAAAGTGTTAATTTGATATAATACTTTGGTTATGGGAGAAATGTGCAAATTTTTCAAAATAAGCAAGTGGTTATAAAATAATCATTGTTGTCGGGGAATATTCATTTGGTCGTGGAATATTCTTGTTGTCGGGGAATATTCGTACGATGGCGCAGTCATTTGTGGGCCCCATAACAGAATAACTATCGGATGAAGAAAATGACAAGTTTGATTTTTTTATAAATAACTACGTAGTTATTACAATTAACACTTGTTGAATACCCATGGTTAAAATACGATGTCTGGCGTCGCATTGCCTGATGTACACAATATTGCATAGTATTGTTGAATTATTGATCCTTACGTAAGAAGACACTACTCAATAATTGTCACAAAGAGTTCTTTATCAATATTTTATTTTATTGATTCAATAATTGTTGCGTTGATATTTTATATTATTGTTATTCAATAATTGTAATCGCACAAAGATCTCCATTATCGGATCAATAATTCATATTATTTGAATAATATTATTAGATAGCATTATTAGCAATGTCTAAAAAGTTACATCGAGAGAGGTTTGGTCACCTAATTGCGCGCTAGTAAGGAGAAATCCTTATCGGAAAGCCCTCTCTTTCCTGGGAACAGCCTGGTAATCATAAATGTGACTCTGTAATATTATTTATGAATAATTAATTATTGATTCATATGATAAGGAAATATTTATTTTATGTGGATATAAATGATGGATTTATTTATGTGGTTATTAATGAAGGAATTAATCTTTGAGATGTTTTATCAAGATTTTATCTGATTGAAGTATTTAAAATCATCCGTTTGTGGATTTCGGCTATTTTTCTGTTTGGAATTTGGAAAAACTCAAAGCTACAAAGTTGTAGAGAATTCGATTTCATGTGGAATTGACATAAAATTTGTATTTTTCTGATAAACGGGCTATTTTCTATGAATTATTAAAGTTTATGATTATTGTTTAAATGATAAAATATTTTGGAAAATTCTAGAATTGGTTGGTGAGAAATGTGCTCAATTGAATTTCAAATGGGGTGGGTGGCAATAGTAACAGGTAAAGCCATCAGTAAAGAGTTAGTCTTCCGTATGCGTTAATCATTCATTTTCCAATAAATAGGTGCTTAGTTAGAATTGAAAATCACACCGAATTCATAAGTTTTCTCTTTCTCTCTACATATTATAGGCGTATTCTTGTGAGTATTTTGATACTTTGAGTGTTGCTATATCTTATGCAAGTTCCTTCAAAGACTATATCCAAAGATTCCAACCGTAAGTATTATCTTTTTTGAGGTAAGGATGTTATTTTCTTCAGTAAGTGATATTATTTCTTCAATATCATTATCTTGAAATATTGGTTTGGAACTTTTTATCAAAATTGGAACTTTTCATGTTGGGGTTACTATTCACGAGTTACTATTCATGAGTTACTATTCACGAGTTACTATTTATGAGTTACTATTCACGAGTACTATTCACGAAGCATGATAATTTTTCTTATGGAATTTCTATCTTTTGTGTCGGGGTTACTATTCACGTATACGGCACTATTCACGAATACGACACTATTCACCTAAAAATGAAATTTTCTTCTTTTTGTCCAAGATGTCTATTATTGTTACTATCTTTTATTTTATCCATGTTTTGATCTTTATTTTTGAATTCTGCTTCAAAATTGGTTATTATGGAGTATTATTGAACTTGGATAAAAATGTAATACGAATCCCTAATATTTGTTCTTTTGCTTTCATCGATTCGCTTTCTTTTAAAATATTTTTCATCATCCTCGCCTCTTAAATGATGATATTATTGAATATCTTTGGCATGTAGTGCAAAAGATGAATGATTAATCGATGAGTATCTTTGGCACGTAGTGCAAAAGATGATGAATGATTACCTAATGAATATCTTTGGCCCGTAGTGCAAAGATGAACAGGTGTTGAGATGAACATGACCAACTGGTGATACAAATGAATATCTTTGGCTTATAGTGCAAAGATGAATATTTGATTCAAGATGTATATTGATTGATGTTACAGGGATAAAATATTGATGATGAACTTTTAAATCTTAGAAGATAGTAGAATTCTTTCTCTACTTGACTCTTCTAATGGATTGCTTATTCCATTAGCGATTGTTGATCTAAAACTTGTTGTCATTATATTTTATCGATTTTTCCTGTTGAAGACTAATGATAATTTGTTGTATATTATCTTAGTCATAATATTTTCTTCTTGGGCTAGTTGAGCTCACCCTTTCTTTCACCGTTTCTTCGTGAAATGAGAATATAAGCCGGGACTAGTCGGGGAATGGATTAATGGTCCGGATGGTTGCATTAGTAGTCCTCACTATTCGTGAAATAAATGTGATCAATAATTGTAATAAGGACCCTTTTGAGTTTTTATACATCCTCTATTAGACAATAGTTATATTTAAACTCACAATTATATGTGTTGTCGTATTTTGCACGACAATTGTATTACTGAAGTTGTATTTGTTTTTGTACCATGTATTTGGCGACTCAGAATGGGTATTGTATACCTATTTTGGGGTCGTCACAAGGTTGATCTAAACTCTTAATGTGTATCATTCTGTAAATGAATGTATAGATAAAGAGATCAAAGCTGTAAGGTTGATCTTGAGATGTAATAGATAGGCTTCTAAGAGATCGTAGTGCATCAAGCTGATCAAGATTGCAGAAGCCAAGGCAGAAACGTAGAGTATCGAGGATCGTAGTGTGCTTGCCTTGAAGGGCCTCTTCAAAAATCGTAGAGTGGTCCTAACGTTTACCGAGCCAACTCAACGATCAAAGTGTGCTCTCGAAAACGTAGAGCTTGCAAAGCAATCAAGTGAAGATCGTAGTGTGCAAGTCTTTAAGAGAAATTGTAGTGCTCTTGTTTTACAGAATCAGACCAAGCACCAAGGTAACAAGACATCACGATCTGGATCGTAGAGTATTATCTGCAGTGTGTCAGAGGCATCGAACCCTACCTTTTTGTTTAAAGATATATCTCCAACAAATATGGAATGGGTTTTAAACGTTGAAGTACTCACCAGTCCCAAAGGCATAAAAGATATCCTTAGTATGCAACAAAGAAGCGTATTGAAGAAGCTAAGGAAAGTACTATTGGTAAGAGGAAAACACCTTTTCAGGTATTAGGTGAGAAAGTAGTCTGATGTGTCAGTGAGCCCGAATGCAACTCAAAAGATGTCTCCATCAAAGTACATAAATGTCAAACACATTTAATGCTTCAATGGATGGAACCAACAGATAGATTTCAAGATCACACATATGCAAAACATATGCAGACGCAAAGAGTATGCAAGCATTGAACAAGAACGAAAAAGAACTCTTCAACGCTCAACTCTACGATCTGAGAAAAAGAGAAAGTTTGCTCAGCTACTCAGTTCTTTCGAACAAGTGCTTAACAGTAACTGAGTAGCAACCATCAAGAACTCAACAACTACCAATCAACTGAAGTAAGAGTTCCAAGTCAGAAGGACTTGAAGAGTTCTAAGTGAACTATAAAGAGCCAAGTCTGCTGGACTTAAAGAGTTCAAGAGTGAATTAAGAAGTCATTAGACTGCTGGTCTAGAAGGAATCCGTGTGATTCAGAAAGTGTAAAAGACATCCTTAGTGGATTTCCTACTCGAAGAGTAGAAGAGTGGACTAGGAGCTTTAAGTGTTCTGAAGCACTTAAAACGACTGTATCTATTACATTCTTGCTATAATTGCTATATCTTCCATAACTGCTATAACTGCCTCACTCTCATTAACTCGCTATCTTAAGGGAGATTAAAACAAATATTAATTTCGCTAAGTTTTAATCATTATCAACTAACAAGTTAAAACGAAAAGATTTTGAAATATCTATTAGCCCCCCCCCCCCCCTTCTAGATAACAATTGTGCCTCCGAGAACTAATAATTGGTATCAGAGTAGGTTCTATTATACAGCATACAAAGCTTAAGTAGATCCAATGGCACACTTACAAAGCGAATCAAGGACTGGAGGAGGCAGCAATCCACCAATGTGTAAAGAATCTCCATGAAATGACTGTTCAACAGTTATATGGCAACCTTCTGACATACGAATTGGAGCTGACTAAACGAGTAAAAACTCTATGAGAAGGAAAAAAGAAGGATAAGGGTGTTGCTCTCAAAGCAACTGAAAGTACCTCAAAGTTCAACACTGAAATTGACTCTAACTATGATGAAGACGATGATGAGGACCTTGCAATGCTGGTAAAAAGACTAAGAAGGTTCATGCGTCAAGGCAAAACCAGCAAGCCAAAGAAGGTCATCAACTACAGCAGCCAGGAGCAAATGAATGATCTATGCTACAACTGCAAGAAGCCTGGCCATTTCATTGTCAACTGCAACAAACCTCTCAGAGAAGAACTAAAGAAGAAATCACATGCAAAGAAGGAATACAAAGGCAACAAAATGCCTCAGAAGAGAGACAAAGACCTTGTAGCTGGAGAATCGTGGAGTGATTCAGACAATGACTCAACTCCCGAATCTGGAGATGATGAAGATCCTCAAATGGCTAATCTGTGCCTAATGGCCAAACATGCAAAGGACAAACTGAACTCCAACATACATAATGTAAGTATCGATGAGGTATTTGACTTCAACTCACCTGATGTAGACACTAATGATTTGAGAACTGCACTGCATGTCATAAAAACTGATCTGCATCAATACATGAAGTGGTTCAGAGTTTTGTCGAAGGATTATTCACTTCTTCAAGAGGAGAGAAAGAAAGTTCAAGAAGAGCTAGAAACAGCTCTTCTAAGTACTAACTTTCTCTCCAAGATTGAGGCTGAGAATGAGATCTTAAAATAGACCAATGAGCTCAATGCACAAAGAGAATCCAATCTAACCTCTAAAATTGAGGAACTAGAAAAGACTATCTCTACATGGAACAAATCCTCATCATCCATGGACTCCCTTCTCTCTAGTCAAAGAAGTGCATTTGACAGAACATGCTTAGGCTTAGGCTTTAAGGAATCCACCTCAGAGCCATGTGTGGAAAAATTAAAGGAAACTAGCACTAGTAATGCTTCAAGTTTTAATAGAGGCATTACATTTATGAAATCCTCACAGAAGGAAGAACTAGCCCAACCTTGTTCTACTGAATCAATCCATGCTCCAAGGAGTAAAGGATCTCACACTGGCCTAGGTTTCAGAAAAGAAAAGAGTAACCCATCCTCTACTCACCAACCTCGAAGGATCGTAGAGTCGAGTAAGACCAACTCTACGAACCAACTGGGCAGGTACAGTAGAGGTAAGGTACACTCCTCACAATTTATGAAACACAAGGACATATGGAAGAAGGAAAATCATTTTAACATGAGGGTGACTAAAGAACCACAAAATTCCAAATAGAGAATGAATTCTCACACACACACAAGCATGCATCATATTAAATGTTTTGTGTGCTACAAAATTGGTCACAAGGCCGCAAAGTGATATTTTAATTCCATGCATGTGAGACCCAAGATCAAACAGATTTGGGTCCCCAAGGGTACTAACAAAATAGGACCCATGCAAATATGGGTACCAAAATGAAGGTTTAATGTTACCACAGGAAAAGAGCTCCACGATCATGACCTGATATCTGGACAGTGGATGCTCAAGGCACATGACTGGGAATAAAGCCCTGTTGTCTAACTACATAGAAAAGGAAGGTCCCTCAGTCATCTTTGGAGATAATGGCTTTGGCAAGACAAGAGGATATGGCTCAGCTGGAAATGGAGCAGTGTCTTTCAGTAGAGTGGCCTATGTGGAAGGACTACAACACAATCTTCTAAGCATTAGCCAACTCTGCGACAAGGGCCATCAAGTAACATTCCTCAACAATCAATGTCGTCAAGTCGAGATTTGAAGACATCCATAAAGCTAACTGCAAACAAGAGAAGGAAATGTCTACACAGTGAATCTTGGACAGCTAAGCTCAGATGAAACAATATGCTTTATGGCTAAAGCATCTGAAGAAATGAGCTGGCTATGGCATAGACGATTGTCTCATTTAAATGTCAAGAGCATGTCCAAACTGGCCTCAAAAGATCTTGTTGCAGGTCTACCCAAGTTCAGCTTCGTCAAAGAAAGGCCATGCAATGCATATCAGCTTAGAAAGCAGACCAGAAGTTCATTCAAGAGTAAAACTGCCAACTTAATTGACAAGCCCATGTAGTTGTTGCATATGGATCTATTTGGGCCAATTCCAACTACAAGTCTAGGAGGGAAAAGATACTCACTAGTTATAGTCGACGATTACACCAGGTTCACATGGGTGTTCTTTTTAACCTCAAAGGATGAAACTAGCTCCCAACTGATCAAGATGTTCAAGCTGGTGATGAACGAGAAACGAGAGAAAATTAAGGCTATAAGGAGTGATCATGGCAGAGAATTCGACTTCTCAGAAATGGACCAGTTCTGCACAGACAATGGCATCAGTCAAAACTTCTCAGGTCCACGAACTCCTCAACAAAATGGAGTAGCTGAAAGAAAACACAAATTTTGATATAGGCTGGAAGAACGTTACTAGCAGTAACCCATCTACCTGAATACTTCTAGGTAGAAGCCGTCAACACTGCATGCTACACGCAGAACAGATCACTGATACACTCTACGATCAAGAAGACACCCTACGAACTGTGGAAAGGAAGAAAGCCAAGTGTCAGCTACTTTCATGTATTCGGCTGTGCATGCTACATTCTCAACAATGGAAAGAAATACTTGACAAAGTTTCAACCCAAGTCAGACAAAGGAATCTTTCTTGGATATGCCACAGACAGCAAGGCCTACAGAGTGTTCAATAAAAAGACACTGAGTGTTGAAGTCTCGATTCACATCACCTTTGATGAAACAAACTTGACAAAATAAAGGCTTCAAGACACTACAACCGAGCAGCCGGACACTACTTAACGAGGTCGTCGAGCTCAACACTACGATCGTAGTGCCAGATAGTGAAATCATTGAGCAAAGAAATGAGATCGTAGAGAGGCCTATGCCAGACAACAAACCTCCACTCCAAGAAGAAGAAATAGATCTTGAAGGACTAAGACAAGAAGGCATAAGGACAGATGTCCCAATAGGAAACAGATGGCAAGAGATCACACTCAAGATCTAATCATTGAAGATCCAAGTGCAAGAGTCAAAACAAGAGCTGCCACCCAGAATGAATGTTTTTATCTAAGCTTCCTGTCACAAATGGAACCTAAGAAGATAGAGGATGCTATGGAAAACTCCAACTGGATAGAAGCCATGCAGGAAGAACTCAACCAATTTGAAAGGAGAAAAGTATGGAGATTTGTACCAAGACCAAAGAGTCATCTTGTCATTTGAACCAAGTGGGTCTTCAGAAACAAGATGGATGAAGATGGAGTAATAACCAGGAAAAAGGTAAGACTAGTGGCCAAGGGCTACTCTCAGGAAGAAGGCATTGATTACGATGAGACATTTGCACCTGTTGCCAGACTAGAAGCCATCAGAATCTTCCTTGCCTTTGCTGCTCAAATGAAATTCAAGTTCTTTCAGATGGATGTCAAAAGTGAATTCCTGAATGGTGAACTTCAAGAAGAAGTTTATGTAGAGCAACCTCCAGGTTTCATTAATCCATCTCTTTCTAATTATGTTTATAGATTAGACAAAGCCTTATATGGTCTTAAACAAGCACCTAGAGCATGGTATGAAACACTAACTAACTTTCTTATTGAAAATGGATTCACTAGAGGTAGACTAGATACCACATCATTCCTTAGAAAGCATAAAGACAAAGTCTTATTGGTTCAAATATATGTTGATGATATTATTTTTGGTTCTACTGATGAAAAGCTATGTAAGAGATTCTCCAAGCTTATGCAGAGAAAGTTTGAAATGAGCATGATGGGTGAGCTGAACTTCTTCCTTGGACTGCAAGTAAAGCAGACTGATGAAGGAATATTCATAAACCAAGCCAAGTACATCAAAGATTTACTTAAGAAGTATGGCAAGGAATCAGCCTCTCCCATGAAACCCCAATTGCCCCTGCAACCAAGCTTGACAAAGATGAAAAAGGTAAAAGTATTAATATAACTCAATACAGAGGTATGATAGGCTCTCTTCTATATCTAACTGCCAGTTTACCAGATATAATGTTTGCAACATGCATATGTGCTAGATTTCAGGCTAATCCTAAAGAATCACATTTAACTGCTGTAAAGAGGATTTTCAGGTATCTCAAGGGTACACCTCACTTGGGGCTTTGGTACCCCAAGGAGTCCTCGTTTGAACTAACAGGATACACATATACTTATTTTGCAGGCTGCAAAATAGATAGAAAGAGTACCAGTGGCACCTGCCAATTGCTAGGAAACAGACTTGTGTTCTGGTTTAGCAAGAAGCAAAACTCAGTATCTACTTCAACCTGTAGAAAGTTTGAATACATTCTTTCTTGACAACTTTGTCAACTTTCGAGATCCTATGGATGAAAAATTAGCTAGCTGATTATGGGTTTGATTTCAAATACATTCCCATTCACTGTGATAACACAAGTGCCATAGAAATAACTCATAATCCTGTCATGCATTCTAGGACTAAGCATATAGAAATAAGGTATCACTTCATTAGGGATCATGTGCAAAATGGAACTATATCTTTACAATATATCCCTACTAAAAATTAACTTGCTGATGTCTTTACAAAACCTCTAGATGAATCCAGGTTTAACAAGTTAATAAGTGAGCTAGGAATGCTTAATTTACAACCATAAAATATATGCTCTAGTATGTGCTAACCATATAGATACAAAGGCTATGGTTGAAATCGTAGACATGATCAAGGGAAGTCCACGATCGTAGAGCTGAAGTGACATGAAAGATAACAATCGTAGCATAGACTCAACAATTATAGTGCAAACACAACAATAGCAGAACTGCATCAACAAAAAAAAAAGAGCATCATGTGATGATAAGTTTCAAAACAAAGCAATCTCTCTGATAAGCGCCTCGGGAACAAACCTAACCCTTGACTCACTCCAAGAGGTTGGCCCTTCCTGAGCTACCTTAAAAGAATGCTAAGTCAAAAACTCATCACAAGGATCCGGTCAGACTCGACGATCGTAGTTCAGACAAGAAGACTGCTGGACATACTCAACGATCGTAGTTCAGACACGATGATTGCTGGACAGACTCAATAATCGTAGTTCAGACTCGACGAATGCAAAGCAGACTCAACGATCACAAAGGCTACCTCAACGATTGTAGTCCTCCCTAAGGACACATTAGTTTTGAAGGAGCTAAGGGCAAATTAGTATAATCCTCCTCAGTTAAATTCATAGAGCCAAGCAGAATTTGACACCTTCCCCACTAAACAAAAATGGAGAGAGGAAAACTACAAGTACAGTTTGAAAACGCCTTTTTGAAATTAAAAGTTTAAAAGGCCTATCTCTCTTCTCTCTCTCTACAAGCAGAAACCCTAACCCCAAAGAAAGCTCAAACAACCATACTCCCTTCAACGATAGAAATGGCAACCTTCAACGTCAACTCTGGCTACAGACTATGCTTTGATGAGTTCAAAACCACTGAACCCAAATTTCATAAGATTCTGACATTGTTGAATAAGGCTGGTCTCGAAGACTCTCTGGGTACGAGCACATGGATCTACCCAAAGTTAATAAAGGAGTTTTACAAAAATGGAGTATACGAAAATAAAGTCCTCACGACGAGAGTCATGGACGTGGAAATCAAGCTAAAGGCTGAGAACATCAACCTAGCCCTAGGCTTCAAATCCGAAGGTTTTTGGTTCTTAGATGGAATCGATTTCCATGTAGGGCTTAAGAAGATGCATCACAAGAAATCCCCCACTGTCAAAGGATACAAGAAGAAGGAGTTTCCTCAGAGGTACGAATTTCTAGCTGACATTATTAGGAATTTTATATGTTGCAAAAGCACTGGGTACGATTCTATAAATGAGGTGCAGCTAAAGCTCATGACTGCCATAAGTTGTGGGATACAGCTTAACTATGGAGCTCTACTGCTAGAATGGATAGGAAAATGGATTCTCAACTCGAAAAAGACAAAGGGATCTCAAAAGATGCTCTACGGACGATTTATAAACATCATCTTACAATCTGCACTAGGTGATAAGATTGGGGACGATGAAGGAGAGTCCATCAATCCAAATTAACGAATAACTCAACAACTGTTTAAGAATTGGAAAAGGAATCCAGTTGAGTATGTACGCATGATAACTGAGTCCAGTGGAAGAACTGGTGATCTAAAGGAATCAGGGATTCCAGGAAACATATCAGTTGTCAAAGAGACTGCAGAAGAAGAGGAAGAGACCAACAAAGGAGAACCCACTGCCCTTATCAGAAAAAGCAAGAGCAAGAGGAAGCTAAAAACTAGGATGGTAGAAGAACCTCAAGGGTCTACCACTGACATTTCTATAGAGTCCTCTGATATTGAGACTCTGAGGATCCTAAGAAGGAAAGAACAGAAGGTTAAGGAAGATAGAGCTACCATATCACAGCTGCTGAAGAAGAACAAAATCAGTCATAAGTCCAAGAGGCCATCTATCTCTTCGATCGTAGAGTCTCTACCGATCGTAGAGACCAGACCGAACACCTCAAGCAAGGAAGCTACACATCGTGATGATGTTCCGACCGATCAATGATGAGTGAAGCTCAAGGAAGTCTTGAGGCTATGGCTCAACCTAGAAAACCAAGACAAAAATTGGTCAAGAAGTACATCCTTATCAATGAAGGAGTACTCAAAGAGGAAGACAAAAAGATGGCTGCTATAAAGGTACTATCCAAAGAAAGTCAAAAGGACATAGCTCAAGGTTAGGGGGAGACACCTAAAGTTCTCACCTTAGAAAATACTCAAGCTGAGGAAATACCTGAAGTTCTCATGATAGAAAATGCTACAGCTGAGGGGGAGCCATTAGTCCTGCAGATGGATGATCATGTTGAGGGGGAACCTCATGATATTCCCATTATAGAAGAAGTTTCTCATGCAGAAAATGAGGGAGAGCCTGAGCAAGAAAGTAAAAAGGAAGTCATTGAATTGTTGGAATCCTCAAAAGAAGATGGAGAGGAAGAGGAAGACAAAGATGATGATAAACTTGAGATCACAGGCATGGGTCGTGATGGGTATATGAGTTATCTTTACAATCAATTGTTCTCCTATCTCCCCATGATGCCCTATCATCAAGCTCAAATTCTAAACTCCTGGAGTCACATGTTTTGGAGCTTCAAAGAATAACTAGCCATCTCTGTGCTAGCTCATGGATTTCCAGGAAAATTCAACTTTGCCAAGAAGCTGATAACAAATGGTCCCTCCTCAAGGATGGTGCATGAGGTATTATCTATCCCAATCCTATTTAGAGTGAATCACTATCCACTGTCTTTCTTCAGCAAGTTTTATGAATTTCCAAGCTGGTTGGAAGTAGTTTTTAATCCACCAAGTCAATCCCCAGTTACAAAATCCCAAAATTCTGTATCTCGTGAACTAAATGTTTCAAACTTCATATTGATCCCAACTTCCATCAACTCTACGATTGATGACTCTAGCCCCATCGTAGAGTCCCAAGCTCAAATCGTAGAGCCACCCTCTTCAGACACCCAAACGAAGCCCCCTCCATCAGATATTCCCTCTTCATCCACCAAAGAATACTTCAACATTGATCTTGCCCTCTACTCCTTGCAAGATCAATACAAGAAAACATCCCCTCCTTTAAACAACCCACAACTCAATGAACTACTTTCAGATCTACCCACCAAAGCTGACTTGACAGAAGTGTCCAAGAAAGTGATCAAGGACATCGATGATAGTCTTGAAGCTCACCCAGAACTCATTCATCTCAGACTGACAAACATGATCCATGCTGCAAATAATCTCCCAAGCACTTTAAACTCTGAGCTTACAAAGAAGGTAAGAGAGATCATCAAGGAAATTGTTAAGAGCATAAAGGATAGGGATGACATTCACTTTCAAGCAGCTAAAGGACACAAAGATGCATTTCTTGCCTTACAAATAACTCAAAATACCCAGAACAAACTTATGTTGGAAAGCATAATCAATCTGTAAACTACCGTAAAAGAATTCCAACAATTCTATGTCACCCAAGGACATCAGACTGACAATGTTCTAACCGTCCTCCGAAACAGGGAAGCTCTATCTGAAGCTTTGATCAAGAAAAATTGAGAGGACATTGCTCAAACGCAAAGCCAACTCAATGAGCTCGTCCAAGGAGTGACTCGCCTTTTCGAAGACATTCGAACCCTTAATGCTGACATAAAGGGGGAGAATAAAAAGAAAGTAGATCAAGGCAAGGGCAAAGGCAGAGGACAATTCCACAATCAATCCTCAAGGAGTCCTCCTCCAAGGCCGACTCACCCACAGACTCCACGATCAGGCCATCAGACTCAACGATCTGACCAACAGGAAGTCTTAATGGCACAACCTATAAGGAGTCTAGGGCCAGCTACCAGCTCACACAATGTGACCACCACAGGCCTCAGAATACCAATTGGAGATCCTGCATTCATGAATAGGCATGATCAAAATCCTAGGCTAAGCCCAAGTGAGCTGGAAGATATAGCCAAAAGAGATGAAGTAAGCAGGAAAAGAAGGGCTGAGGAGTATGCCAATCCTCCTCGCAAAAGATCAAAGAAATAGAGATAAGTGAAAATTTAAATTATTATTGATGTAAAGCTAAATTGTAATATTCTTCGAACATCAATAAATTCATGCTTATTCTCTAGAAATTTCAGCTGCTCGCTGAAATACTAAGTCATATTTAATTTCCTGCAAATGCATCTAGAAACTGATAATCATACAACAAAATCTCCTTGTTTATGTCAACATCAAATAGGGGGAAATTGTTGGGAAAGTGCATATTTTGATTTGATGTTTAAATATAAATGCTTATGATTATATGTAAAGCCCTTCAAGGAATATATGTATAAGGACTTAGTGATAGATCAAAATTATTTGGTTGATCTAAACTGTTAATATGTATCATTCTATAAATGAATGTATAGATAAAGAGATCAAAGCTGTAAGGTTGATCTTGAAATGTAATAGATAGGCTTCTAAGAGATCATAGTGCATCAAGATGATCAAGACTACAGAAGCCAAGGCAGAAACGTAGAGCATCGAGGATCGTAGTGTGTCTGCCTTGAAGGGCCTTTTCAAAAATTGAAGAGTGGTCCTAACGTTTGTCGAGCCAACTCAATGATCAAAGCGTGCTCTCAAAAACGTAGAGCTTGCAAAGCAAGCAAGTGAAGATCGTAGTGTGCAAGTCTTTAAGAAAAATCGTAGTGCTCTTGTTTTATAGAATCAGACCAAGCACCAAGGTAACAAGACACCACGATCTGGATCATAGAGTATCATCTGCCGTGTGTCAGAAGCATCGAGCCCTACCTTTTTGTTTGAAGATATATCTCCAACAAATATGGAATAGGTTTTAAACGTTGAAGTACTCACCAGTCCCAAAGGCATAAAAGATATCCTTAATATGCAACAAAGAAACGTATTGAAGAAGCTAAGGAAAGTACCATTAGTAAGAGGAAAACACCTTTTCAGGTGTTAGGTGAGAAAGCCGTCTGATGTGTCAGTGGGCCAGAATGCAACTCAGAAGATGTCTTCATCAAAGTACATAAATGTCAAACATATTTAATGCTTCAACGGATGGAACCAACGGATAGATTTCAAGATCACATATATGCAAAACATATACAGACGCAAAGAGTATGCAAGCATTGAACAAGAACAAAAAAGAACTCTTCAACGCTCAACTCTACGATCTGAGAAAAAGAGAATGCTTGCTCAGTTACTCAGTTCTTTCGAACAAGTTCTTAACAGCAACTAAGTAGCAACTATCAAGAACTCAACAACTACCAATCAACTGAAGTAAGAGTTCCAAGTCAGAAAGACTTGAAGAGTTCTAAGTGAACTGTAAAAAGCCAAGTCTGTTGGACTTGAAGAGTTAAAGAGTGAACTAAGAAGTTCCTAGACTACTGGTCTAGAAGGAATCCGTGTGATTCAGAAAGTGTAAAAGACATCCTTAGTGGATTTCCTACTCGAAGAGTAGAAGAGTGGACTAGGAGCTTTAAGTGCTCTGAACCACTTAAAACGACTATGTCTATTACATTCTTGCTATAACTGTCATATCTGCCATAACTGCTATAACTGCCTCACTCTCATTAACTCACTATCTTAAGGGAGATTAAAACAAATATTAATTCCGCTAAGTTTTAATCATTATCAACTAACAAGTTAAAACAAAAAGATTTTTAAATATCTATTAAACCCCCCCCCCCCCCCCTTCTAGATAACTATTGTGCCTCCGGGAACTAACAAGGTATCCTCACCTCTTCGATATAACAGGTACGTACATCAATTTTGAGGAAGAAATTTCATAAGGAGGGGAGGTTGTAATACCCCAACTTTTTATGAATAAAGATTTAATTTCTCTAATTATTATTTTGAATAATAAGATGTTGGTTTGTTATAATGCTTTAGTTATGAGTGATATGTGCAAATTTTGCAAAGTAAGCAAGTTGTCATATAATATTCGTTTGGTCGGGGAATATTCTTTTTGTCAGGAAATATCCGTACGACGGCATAATCATTGGTGGACCACATAAAGGAATAACTGTCGGATATAGAAAGCGATAGAAATAACTTTTTATAAAAAAATAACGACAAAACTTTTACCGTTAACTGTTTAAATACCCGGTGATAAATGTAAAGTAATATGTGTGGTTGCACAGTAGCACAAGGTATTGCACAATATCTTTGATTATTGATTCCTACGTAAGAAGTCACTCAGTTTCATTCAATAATTGCCACAGTAATTGTTGCATAGTATCTCATATTAGTGATTCAATTAGTGTCACAGTATCATCTGCACAATTTTTTATATTATTAAATCAATAATTGACACGACAAAATTATTCAAATTATTAGTTAGCATTATTGGCAATGTCTATAAAATTCTGTCGAGGAAAGGGGTTAGGTTATATAATTGCGCGCCAATAAAGATAAATCCTTTTTGGAAATAATCTGGTTATTAATATTATGAGCTTATAATATTAATTGTAAATAATTATTATGTGGTGGATATTGGTTCAATTTTGATATAAATGAAAAAAATTTGCATGAAATATTTGTTGAAAGTTTTGCATATTTTTTTATGGAATCACAACTATCTTCTTTGATCAAATATTCATTCAAATATATTATTATAATATATTATAATTGTTTAAATAATAATATTATATATATATATATACGCATATGATAAAAAGGAACGGAAGTGGGCAAAATTATTTAAATGCTTTGTTATTTTTTCTAAGAATGGTTGGTGGAGAATTTTGCCTGCAAAGCTTGTTTTCCAAATAGTGTGGGACCTCAAAATGTGAGTTAGGTAATTAAAAGAAAGAGAAAGTTAGGCATATGTTAGGCAGAGAATATAAGTTAGGCGGAGAAAATGTTTGGCAGAGTTAGGTAGAATTATATGATTTTTCCTCCATACTGCACTATAAAAGGAAGGTTACCCCTCCTTCCTAAAAACACCATTACAATATCAGAAATTCTTATTCTATAGTATTGTGAGTATTTCTCTTGAGTATAAGGATACTTTGAGTGTAGCTTTTTGTTCAAGATTTTCTCAGGATAATATCTGATATTCCAGTCAAATCTAGTTTCTTAAATGATATTATTTTTTTCGTAAAGGATATTATTTTTTCATAAAGGATGTTATTTTCTTTCAATACTCGTAAAGGAAATCATTTTCTTTCATACTCCATATTATGTAAGTAATATTATTTCATTTCATATTCTTGAATTTAAACTTACTATGGTAAGTATTGCTGATATATTTCCTGAAATTATTAGAAATTTCTTAAGGTTTGCGCTTCATCTAATATCATTTCACTGGAATATAAGTATGAACTTTCTTATTAAATTTTAATCTTTTCATGTCGGGTTACTATTCATGGATACTATTCATACGGTACTATTCATGAGTACTGGTCATAACATAATTTAATTTTCTTTTCTGTCCAAATTATTTTCGATACATGAATATCATTATTGAATTTTACTCCATAATTAGTTGTTTTAAGACCCCAACTTTTATGAATAAAGATTAATTTTTCTCGAAATATATTTTTGAATATTATGATGTGGATTTAATATAATGTTATAGTTGTGAGTAATATTTACAAATTTTGCAAAGTAAGCAAGTGGTTATATAATATTCGATTGGTTGGGTAATATTCGTTTTAACATGAAATATTCGTACGACGGCACAATCATTGGTGGACCCCACAACGAAAGTATTGTCGTAGTTAGAAAATGACAGAATTATCTTTTTATAAAAATAACAACGAAATTTTTACCGTTAAACTGTTGAACTACCCGGTGGTAAAAGTACAGTAATATGTGTGGTTGCATTGTAGCACACAATATTGATTATCGATGCTTATGTGAGAAGTCACTCAGTTATACTCAATTATTGCTACAATAATTGCTGCATCATATCTCTCATATTATTGATTCAATTATTGTCACAGTAACATCTGCACAATATTTATTAATATTAAACCAATAATTGAGATGACAAAGTTATTCATATTATTATTTAAAATATTGACAATGTCTAGAAAGTTCTGTCAATGAGAGGTTTGGTCACCTAATTGCGCGCAAATAGGGAGAAATCCTTATCGGAAGGCCCCCTCTTTCCTGGGAATGATCTGGTTGTTAAATATTGTGAGTTATAATATTAAGGATGAATAATTTCGTGTTGATTAAAGATGAAATTGATATTTTCATTGTGTTGGGATTATTAGTGTTAATGGAAATCGACATCTATTCCGATAATAATTAATGTCTGGAGGTTATATTGACCAATCGGGTAATTAATCAGATAAATGAGCAATTAATTGCTATTAATTTGCATGTTTATAAATGTTTGTTCACATGTGTGTACTATTGATTCACATACATGTACTATTAGGGGAGGTGGTGCAAGATTGATATTACTTGCATGACTAAATTATAAATGGAGGTATAGATAAAGGTACTATACTGTAATTATTTTTTTCACATGTATAGAACTATTGATTCACATGATGTACTATTAGGGGAGGTGGTACAAGTTTGATAATACTTGCAGGACTAAATTAAAAATGAAAGAAAAGATGAAGGTATTATACTGTAATATTTCGAGCCCCAAAACGTGCAATTATCCAAACTATGTTTTCCTATAAATAAAAGCTCATTCCTCTTTCATTTTCACCAATTCACTAAGACTCAAAAGAGCAATTATAGAGAGAGAAGCTTTAGAGAGAAAGTAGAAGAGAAGTTACTACCTCACTATTCCAGTATCCAGTCTTCTTCTGAGGTAAGGGATATTATTTTTCAGTATTCATAAGGAATAATATTTTCTCCCATACTTTGTAGTATGTGAGTAATATTATTTTGTCTCGTTTTTTTGATTATACCCTCATTTTGTTAAAGTATTGCTTCTATACTCCGTGAAATTAGTAGAATATCCTTGAAATTTGTGTTTCATCTAGTATCATTTCACAAGGATATTTTCTGCACATTCTTGTTAAATTTTAAGCTTTTCATGCTGGAGTACTATCCATGAGTAGTATTCATTTTTACGGTACTATTCACAAAATGCTATTCACGGGATACTATTCACAAAGTACTATTCATGGGTACTATTCACAAAGTACTATTCATGGGGTACTATTCCCGAAGTACTATTCACGAGGTACTATTCACTCGGGTACTATTCACTTGGGGAATTATTCATGACAAAAATTGATTTCTTTGCTGTCTAAATCATTTTTGATATAATATTATTCTTGAATTTTACTCCACAAAGCAGTATCATGTTGACAATTTAGGCATTATTGAATTCTGGATAAATTAAATTATAAATCTTTAAAAATTTATCCTTTGCTTTTTTTAATTGAATTCTTATATCATTGTCATTATCCTCATGCTTATATTGTGATAAAAGTCATCTATGACTTACGTGCATAGATGTACTATTGATTGGTATAATTATGACCATGGATTATTCGGTATAATCATGACTGTAATGTTACAAATGATGTGGTAAATCATAGAAGATAGTAGATATCATGCTCTACTTGACACTTCTAATAGATTGCTTGTTCCGCTGCAGTTAAACTTGATGTTTATTATATTTTATCGCTTAAACATCATTGAAGGCTAACGATAATTTATTCTCGCATTATCTTAGTCATAATATTTCTTACTGGGTCAGTTGAGCTCACCCTTTGTTTTCATTGTTCTCTTCAAGAAATGAGAATATAGCTGGGACTAGTCGGGGAACGAAGTGACAGTCCAAATGTTTGCATTAGTAGTCCTTACTATTCAGTGAAATAGTATGATAATAAATGTAATAAGGACTCCATTTGAGTTTGAATACTGTCTAGAAAATAATATTCGTATTAAAACTCTCAGCTTATGTTTTGTCTTATTTTACATGACATTTGTATAATTAAGTTGTATTTGAATTTTGTACCATGTATTTGGCGACTCAAGATGGGTGATGTATACCTATTTTGGGGGCGTCACAGTTATTATGTTGACAATTTGGACCTTTTTGAACTCTGGATAAATTGAATTATAAATTTCTAATATTTATCTTTGATCTCACTTGATTGATTCTTTATATTATTGTCATCATCATCATACTTATATTGTGTTGAAAGTGATCTTTGGCCTGTAGTGCATAGATGGACTGTTGATTAGTATGATTATGACTAGGAATTGTGTATTGGTATAATCATGACCTATAATGTTATAGACAAAGATTGTGGTGAAAGTCCTCTTTGGCCCGTAGTGCATAGATGGAATTTTGTTTGACATGATCATGACCACTGGTGATACAAACGAATATCCTTGGCCCGTAGCGTATGGATAATCCGTTGATGTGAAATATTTATTGATTAGTGTTACAGGGATAAAATATTGATGATGGACTTTTAAATAATAGAAGATAGTAGACATAATGCTCTACTTGACTCTTCTAATGGATTGTTATTTTTGATGCAGTTGTTGATCTAAAACTTGTTGTCTATTGTATTCTATTATATTTTTCTCTGTTCAGGACTAAAGATAATTTATTCTTCATTATCTTAGTCATAATATTCTTTACTGGGCTAGTTGAGCTCACCTTTTTCTTTCATTGTTCTCTTCAGAAAATGAGAATATAGCTGAGACTAGTCAGGGAATGGAGTGATGGTCCAAGATGGTTACTATAGTAGTCCTCACTATTCAATAAAATAGTGTAATAATAATTGTAATTGTGACACCCCCAAATCCGGGTATTTCAATTCCCACATGATTTGGTGTTCACTATTCAAACATCATATATCTATCTACCCATAATAAATGAAAGCATAAATAGATAGAAATAAATCCTCTCTTTAAGGAGTTACATCATTTGAAATAATTACATAAATCCCAGGTCATACGAACCTTAATTCTTAACTGCGAAAACATT
Source organism: Panax quinquefolius (assembly GCA_020205615.1). Classification (NCBI taxonomy): domain Eukaryota; kingdom Viridiplantae; phylum Streptophyta; class Magnoliopsida; order Apiales; family Araliaceae; genus Panax; species Panax quinquefolius. The sequence continues at coordinate 52,628,474 of CM035174.1, read as the reverse complement.
AATAATTTATAGTCTTACACAACATCAATATAAGTCTAAAACATTAATTCAATATCACATAAAACAATAAGTCTTCATCACTTGTTAATCTTGCCCTTGCATTTGCTAGTAGAAGGCTCGTCGGACCTTTCGTTCTTAACTAAAATGTAATTATTATTCAAGGGTGAGCATGATTGCCCACAAATATAATAATGAAATAACAATATAATAACATACGAGTGAATCAAAGACTTCTAGAATAAAAGCTCAACTTTTGAATCAAGAATGAATAAAAAGAATCAAAAGATTTCTGAGGGTCATAAGACCTTGAACTATGTCCTAGGTTATCAAGGGTTATACTTGAAACCTTTAACAGTCATAAGACTATGGACTTTTCTACTCGTACTTAGGGGGATCAGCCCTTAGTACCATACTGTGCAAAATATTTTAACGCTAACGCATAAGTAATCCCTATACAAGGTTTTTCATCTCAGTTTGACATTAGAGTCCACACCAAAGTAAGTTTGGTTTGTATAAATCAATAAGGGTTATGAAATTTAGAACGTTCATCAACTATGGACTAGTCGAATAAATAAGGATTCACTAGTCTAACAAGGGTCAACAATAAATGATATTTAAATCGAATAACATTCTCAAGGGGTATACAATAGAACAAGTATTGTATAACAGAATCATACTTTGAAAAGATAAATAATCTTTAATACAACAAATTGAACTTGATTAATAATAATGAGAGTTTACTCGACGTAATTTAAAAACTTGAATAATGATAACCAGTAGGGTTAGGAAACTTGCCTCATGCGTAGATTACACGTTAATTATACACGTTCCTTGATTTAATCCTACATATCATTTTCATTCATAATACCATTCAATTACATCATAACTAGTCATCACAAGTTCATTCTTTTTGTCTAACTCAGATTATGACTTTAATTAGTTAAATTATCACACTTATGGTCACATAATATTACACTACATGAACAATTGGCTAACTATGTGTTTAATAATCCAATTCTTACTTAAATGCGTTATTGACATGTTAAGAATCTATTTTAACATCTCATTATACTTTTAACACATTTTTATGTTCATTAGATTAGGTTACTATCACTTTCATGGACTTGAACACTTTAAAATTTTCATTTCTAGACAATCTGGAGAGTGGCGCTGCGAAGCCACTTATAGGCTTGTCCTCGACGCTGCGGCGCGGTGGCACTGCGGCTTGGCTTTTGGCGTTGCGGCTGGTTGGGAAATACATCTCGAAAAAAATCTCCTTGAACCTCTCCCACGTGATCATACCTTCTCCTCCACGGACCTTATTTGCTTGCCACCAATAACTGGCTTCGGATTTCAACATGAACGTTGCGAAAGCGGTCTTCTAGTCCTCTCTGACTCTAACAACATCGAAAACCTTCTCCATCTCCATAACCCAAGTCTGAGCTTCAATCAGGTTCATGGAGCCTTTAAACTCTGGCGGTCCCACCGCCTTTAAACTCTGGCGGTCCCACCGCCTTGAAATCTTTGAACGTCGTATTCGGTGGAGCTTGAGGTTGATTATTCATCGCTCCAGCTAGTAAGTTCACCAATTGTTGAACGGGGTTAGCATTAGCATTGTTGTTGTTATTCGTCGATTCTTCTTGAACTGTTTGACGATTCTGTCTTCTTCTCGGTGGTATATTTCTGTTAAAAATATATGTTTATTAGGTTTTATTCAATTCACTAAATAGTTAAGGCTTAACTCAACAATTTAACATAATCACTTAACACATTATCTTCAACAACTTGATATAATTATTCAAATCAAAAGTTTTAACATCAAACGATAGCATCACTGCTATTTACATCAACTATCCTGAGATAAAGAATCTACAGGATTTAAAATATTCCTTTGCTTATAAACACATCAAAATTTACATCTAAATACCAGATAAGTTTTTCACATAATTAAACAAATCCTATCACTGCTTGTTAAGGCGCTAAATAGCCTTGCTACATTCCTCTTCCATGATGCGGGACATCGTTCGGCGATCTAGCATGTACGATGGTAGTCCTTCGAACTGAATTGGGTATCTTATAACTCGATCCTGAGCCTCATCCATTGCATTTTGAAGTGTAGAATACGTCTCTCCAAGCTTAGCCTTCTTCGCACGACAATCCTCTTCTGCAAGATCAGCACGACGTTATTCTCTTACCCAGCCCTCCTCTGCTATAGTCACCTTTCTTCGAGCTCTCTTCGCCCCTTCTTCAACTTCTATTTCTTCTGACTTCTCTTACATTTCGACCCTTCTCGTGAACCAAATCCCACTCCACGTTTCCTAGACGTGTGTGAAGAGTTACAACCTCCCTATCCTTCTGCTCGATGGTAATCTGCTGAATAATCGCCCGCTCAGTCAGATCCTGAACAGTGTCACGTAACTCTACGTTACGGTCATATAACTCATCGTTCATCTCAGCATCAATAGAGTTCGGTGGGAACTCCTCTTCTTCCTCTTCCTCCTCAGGATCCTCCTCTCACTACAAAAAATGGGGCTTCAGCAACAACTGATTTTCGTTGCTAAATGTGCCAAATTTCGTTGCAAAAGGGTTTTGGCAATGACTTTACTGTCGTTACGTCTTTCGTTGCGCAATGAGCGTTGCTAATTGTTCCGCAACGAACGTTTTTTTTCGTTGCCAAAAGTAATACATTTTGCAACGAAATTTGAATTTCGTACAGAGACATCGATCCTTTAGCAACAAAATGTATTGTTGCAGAAAAATTAAATTTCGTTGCTAAAAACCCCATTTTGTTGCAAAAGCCTGCTAATTGGCAACGAAATGAACTCTTTTTTTTTTGCAACGACCATGCATTTTCGTTGCAATTGACACCATTTTGCAACAACATTTTTCGTTGCAGTAAATTATGAAAATTGTTGCCTAAGCTTACTTTCGTTGCGGAATGTAACTTTTTAGCAACAATTTTAGTTGTTGATTATATTATTTGGCAACGACATTATACTGAATCAGCAATGAAAATGTTTGTTGCTAGTTATTTTTCAATAGCAACGAAAGTCGTCGATTAGCAACGACATTATATGTTGCCATTTCTTTATATGTGCAACGAAAGTTGATATGATTTACAACGATAAAAAATGTTTCCTTTTATGTTAGTATTAGCAACAATATCCTCTCCATTGTTATTAGGTTAATTTTTCGTTGCCAGGTATTATATTTTTAATGCCATTAGCAACGAAAATTTGTTGCTAAATGTATAAAAAATTGTTGCTATATTAAAACTTGTTCAATGCTTTGATAACGAATTATATTGTTGCCAAATCAAAATTTGACATTCTTTTTGTGTACCTGGCTGGCTCAATGTCCCCATAGCAAATAATGGCAAAAACACAAAAAACTAAAATATTATTAACTTAATAAAATCATCCACTACATAATAATTCATTATCTTTACAATTAACCATCTAAAGCTACCACAGTTCTTCAATCAAAGTATATATCTACATATATATAGAGAGTACACTTCATAATTTCGTCCCTTGTCTTCCGTAAACGTAGCACAAAAATTTGATACCCAGTATTGTAAGGCAGGTCGTAGAAGTAGTCTCCCTGCACATATTTAAAAATAATAGCAAAGTCAGTAAAATAATAGCAAAGTCAAGAAAACGTGCTAAATTTACCTAAACTGCATTATTCAATAACTTATTACAAATGGAAGATGAAAAGATCAACCTATTTTGATCACTAAAAGAAAATATATATAGAGAGCATAAAACGATAATCATCATTAGAGTATATTTAATAAAGATTTATCCTAGTCTGGATGGTGCTTCGACATATAGGACAGAGCTGAAGGTCTTGTCCACATTCACAACATGTCTGCAAATAAGAACGAAAAAGAAAACTTGAAGATACACTCTAGTCATGTTCTCTAAAAATGAAAACCAAAAACCTTTTGACAGTGATACTTTATGTCCACAAACAAACGTCATATCCCTAGGATTGGTAATACAAATGGGACATAACTGTCACAAGGCAGACAAGAAATAGTTTACTATGATTCCCAACAATACATGAACATTCCAATACTAAATCCATTTTTCAAGTATACTGGATCACTCCAGTACTAAATATACATGTAAAGTTTTATTTGAAAAAGTTGTGAGCGCTTATCACTTACATGAACATCTAATGCAGCACTTGCAGGCTGACTCATGCCAACAACTGCATTCTGTCTATCTGAAGAAGGTGCACTCGGTTGGAAACTACTAGATTGTTAAGGTTTTGATGCTCCTCGAGAAGTCATACCATAATGAGGTAGAGGAAGAGCAATCATGTCTATAGCTTTCCCTTTTTGAGCACTGATTGAGAAACGCAAATATATCAAGAATTTTCCTAAAACAAAAATATTGTTGAACATTATGGCAAAATCACAAAAGCCAAGTTGAATTAGTACCCTAATATATTAAGCTCTAGTGTTGTTTTATATTGAGAAGGAATTTCCATCAAGGCTGAAAGTGCAAACTATGCCTCTTTCCTGGATCGGTTCAGATTCTTCGACATAATTTCCATGAAATTTACAAACTAAAAGGATAAATTGATCAGTATAACAAAAACAAAGCATGCTCTGAAACAACAGTTTCAAGGTTCCTACTACCTACTAAAACTTTCCTGGAAATTATCAAAGGCTCGAGCAGGTATGTTGTCATCGAATTCTCTCATCATGTCCCATGGCCCATCTCCAACACCAACTAAAATGATAAACAAGGGGTATTCAGTGTAAAGTAAAAAAGAGCATTTCTCATTATTTGGGCCACAAAATCATCGACCCATCAAAAGTCAATCTAAAAACTCACCTGGCTTTCACAATTGCCTCAACAGTTTTCCTTTCTTGGGGGCTTAACTAGTCATGTTCAGTATCAACACTTCTTGTCACTTAGAATACATTAGAGAATGAATAATTAAAGCAAACTCGTAGTTTAAACTCCAGTTTTATCCAAGTAAGCATCCTTTATATTTCCATACTCGTAAATTTGGACCACATGCTAATAGTTGATCACTAATGACATTTGATGTGGTATTCCAAAGATGATGAATCTATCAAAGGAAAAAATTTAAATTAATCATTGATTTTCAAATAGCAACAAACTACTTTAAAAGGGAAAGAAAACATATTTTACATTTTTTTAAACCACTGAGGAAATCTTTTTTCCAATTCGATGTTGTTTTCGTAAGCTAGTTTCAATTCCTCCTCACATTTCTTATAAGAATAATATTAGTACAAAAAACTAGTATGAAGCAATAATTATTTGAATAATTTAATGATAAAATGTATAACTTACTCAATATAAGGTTGCATGTCTTCAAAATTATTCAAGACATACCAATGAGCTATTTGAATCTCATTGGAATCAGCATACTCAAAAAGAAAACAATCAAGTCAGGCTTAGACATTGGATCAATCAAGTCAGGCTTCACCTACACAAGGCTCAACCTGGCCTGCTTAACATATGCCTAGATTTTCCTGTTTTGGCTTTAAAACCTCAAACTCATTTTCTGGCCATTTAATTCATTGAGACATATATTTTTACCACATAAGACTTATTATATCATAACTTTTCCTTGTATAATAGCTTAGCTTGTTTTTGGCATTCAAAGCTCACTTTATATAGCGTATAACACATAAAGCTCTACAAGTTTGATATCTTATGACTTGTTGCACTTTTGCAACCATTTCTAGCATAATTTCATGACACAACATAAGTTTTTTACAATCTAATATGGTCATGTTCTATAGATGACCATAACAGCCCTAAACTTAGAACTTTAAGAATGAATTTATAATGTTTATTCCAAAGTAGTCTTAAGCTCTGCTATCTTAATCATCTAAGCATACTTGCAAGATTATGAACATCATTATAACATGTTATCATAGAATTGGGCATGATTGCATAGTTAGAAGGTCATTGGTACAAAACAGTCCATACTTAGGCATTCTTGGCATGAGATTATCATATTAAGTCATAACAATCCCAAGCTTGGTTACAATTGACTCTCAATCATACTTACATGTATAAGGTTACTAATATAGCATATTGGCATGAGGTTAATCTATTTTTTTGATAAGTCACATTCTATAAAGATTTTTGTATCCAAAAAAATTGAAATCTTTAATCAAGTTACTGAAAGTAGTAATGATGCAGAGACAAATATTGAAATGGTATTGAATTGTATTGTTTTTGACATTAGCAGTTTGATTTACTCTCTCAGAAAAAAGATCAGAATAGTAGTTAGTTAATCAAATAACTAAGAGCTAAAATAATAGTCTCAAGTTGCAGCCAAAAATTTACAAAAAAATAAAAAATTATAGAAAAATCTCCTTCCCTTTGGAACTTGAAAAGATAAATTAAATTAATTTTTTTAGTAAAAATGGAAAAGGAATTATTATTTCCATAAAGAAAAATTAATATTTCCATAAAGAAGGCCTTCCTAACATACATAAATACATACATACATACATACATACATGTGAATCTCATTAATAATTCATGTGAAGCAAAAATATAATGCTCATTTTGAAGTGATAAGGACTAAATAATAGTGCCTAGTAATAATATAATGCTCATTTTGAAGTTAAAATGGTCGATTAGTGATGTTGATCATGAGTTAATTATAACTAAAACCTCTCATATTTTGATATAATAACGCTAGGATATGATTGTAGTCTAAATTATGGTAATAAGGTAATTTCTAACTCAATAGAAACCAAACAAGTAAAATAATAATAATAATAATAATAATAATAATAATAATAATAATAATAATAATAATAATACATGTTCTCATCAGAATCGGGAAGTATGGAGATGAACTTTCCAGGAACAATCAGAGCAGTCCACATGCATAAAATCAACCCTGAAAGCAACTCCACAATAACCTGTAGCCATTATCAAAACCCTAGATCTATCACATACATATTCATATAACAAATTCTAAATAGCGATATGTATACATAGAGCTAAGATTTACATTCATCGGGGGTCCGGAAAACTCCTCCTCCATGATTTTGAGCAAAGCTCTATCTGCAATCAAACCCAATCAAATAAGTTGGTAACTTCTCGTTACTTTTACTATAGAGTAGACAGATAGATAGAGGAAATTACATTGAATAGTAGAGTAGGCTAAGTGTGAGAGGAGCACAACTCCAAGGACGGCGACGGCGAAGCCAACTAGGGGTGCAAACGAGTCGAATCTGAGCGAACACTTTCATGCTCGGATTCAGCTCGACTCAAAAAAATTGAGCTCGAATTCGACTTGGATTCGATAAAGGATTTATATTTTCATGCCAGATTCGACTCGGATCATTACTCGGACCTACTCAGCTCATAAGTACTCGACTCGTTTATAAAGCGAGTTACTCATGAGCCTTCAAATTGAGTTTCGAATATGAACCATTTCACTTAAAATGAATCACTACATACTAAATTGGTTACTTAACTAATATTTATATATAAAAAAATTTCACTTTTATTTATGTATTGAAATTATAAAGAATGTAATATAAATTGACATTTAATTCATTGATTTATTCAAGTACAAGTTTACACAATTTCATACTACACTTTATAAATTATAAAGATTGATATAAATATTACATATTTAGCTTACTAGCATGGATCAGACCAATATTCGAATATGATCCATCGAACAGGTATCGAGTATGGTTTGAGAAAAAATTAAATACTCGAATCTTAATACGAGCGAACACTGGTCTGCTCGAGTTCGACTCGTGTATCATTAAACAGAAAACGAGTATGGATCAGATTCGACTCAGATCAACTTCGAATTTGTGTTTTGGATCATATTTTTGAGCCGATCTCGAGTCGAGTACCGAACTACTTGGCTCGGTTATCACCCCTAAAGCCAACACCCATTGTAATCAACCCATTGTTCTCATGGTTCCATCTCTTTCTCAGTTTCTCCAATTCAAAGATCGACTGATTGGGGGAGATGTTTGGGTATAATTGGGGGAGATGTCATTATATATATTATAATAATTATATTAATATTACGTTTAGCACTCTTAGTTATAATATAAAATAATTATTAACCTTCAAAAAATTAATTTACAATTTGATTTATCACAATTATAAAACAATAAATTTCATAATTATTAGTATTTTGTATTTACTAAAATTAAATGAATTTGTACCAATTTTAAGTTTTAAAATATCTAACCATAACTTTCAAAAAATTAATACTGCTATTATGTTTTTGAGAGAATGGTTTTATTGTATAATTATATTACTATATTTTAAAAAATATTTTTTGTAAATTTAAAATGTCTAAAATTGACTTTTTAAAAACTTAATAATGATCTTATATTTTGGAATGAATGGAGTATTATTCTACTTGATATTGATGTATTTAATTATTAACAAATATATTACAAAATTTAAAATATATAAAATTGACTTTCAAAAATTAAATGACAATTTTATATTTTGGAACTAATGAAGTAGTATTATACTTGATATTGATGTATTTGACTAATATATTATTATATTTGAAAAATAATATATTTAGATTATAAAATTTATTATGTATTTTAAGGTTCATTAATGATAATTTGATATTTGTTTGATAGTGTGTGTGTGTGTGTGTGTATATATATATATATATATATATATATTAGAAAATTTTATTCAAAATAACTCTCAAGTGTTAAAATGGGAAAGTAATTTCATTTAGATTATTCTACATATAATTATCAAACACTTTTATTCATTCATTGTTCAATTATCAATCGAGTTCTATTTCATTCACTCATTCAAAAGTGCTTAATTATTAGTAAATAAAATTACGAGTGTGGATGTAGAAAATCAAATAATATTTAATGATTATATATATATATAATATGCATTACAATGTTAATGAAATTATAAAATCAACAATTAACTGAAAAATTATTTGTGATAAATTAATTTTTATAAAGTAAATATAATGTCTTATTTTATGATTGATATGCAAATAAATTTATACAATATGATAATTTATGATAATTTATGCTATAACTTAAATCCAAAACCAAGCAATCTCGCTACCTTCTTGCCCAACACTTGAGCTCGTCGTGCATAAAGAAATTGGAATAGATGAGTCCTATCAAGTTTGTTAAAATCCTCATTGCCCTTGAACAAAACAAAAATGATTATGGTATAGCATTAAAAATAGGTTGTAAGTTGTAACATATCAAACCTAAATATAAAGTCCTATTGCATAGCAACTGTAGAATTACAGAGCATGCAGAGCAACTTTTATCAAGTGCTAAGCAAAGAAGTTACAGAATTTGCAATCTAGATGATTATGAAGCTCCAACATAGTGCTATATACTTGATTATATTTACTCTAAGGCTATATACTCTTCATTTGGAGATTTATTATTTTTTATAAATTTAAAAAAAGAATATTAAATTAAAGTTTTAAAATATTACAAATCAATTGTCAAAAGTCAATAATAATATTTTAATTTAGAATAAAGATGAGATAAATACTTTTTTGGTACTCTACTTTGTAGTCAACTCACAAAAATCAAGTAAATTCTTTTGACTTTTAAATCGAATTTGACACAAGGAGAGAGAAACCGACATGGAAAAGAACAAATTTCACTTAGTCACGCTTAAGTGGAAATGAACAAATTTTATGGAGATAATGAAATAAATTAATTTAAAATAAAATATAAATAAAAAATTAGTAAAATAATATAAAATACAATAACATAAATGAAAAAATCTATTTAATTAATTTTATTATTAAGATCAAATGAGTTTTTATGTAATTATTAGAAAATATAATTAAGAAAATTATAAATCATAAAAATTATAAAATGTTATTATTATTATTATTTTTATCATCGTTATTATTATTATAATAATTATCAATATTATGATGAAGCTTGATTACGTGGCAAAATAGTGCATGTGTCAAATTATCAAAATATGAGGCTTTATTATTTAGAAATATCTCAAATTAATTATCACAGTCAATAATATCTTACATTAGTAGTCTTCAATTTATCTTTTTCCTGCAAGAATTTTCGGTCCAATTATATTTCCCTCTATATTTTTGTCTTGCCCCTCCCAATTTTTATCCTGCCAAATTTTCAGTTCCCAGCCGCTTAAAAATTGATAACCATCTAAAAGGTGTTGACAGCCGAATTACTTCTCACCGCCGCAAGCTACACCTCAAACTTAAGTTTCTAACACAAGCCCTAAAACTTAAACCCCAATTTCTATCTCTACTTCATGCCCTGAACTCAAATCCCCAATTTTAGTTTACATATGATCCCTAGATCCGCCTCACTTCATAATCGCTAATTCGTAGTCTGGGAGTCGTCAGCTTCGGGAAGCGATTCTTCCGATTCAATTCAGCCTTTTTTTCTCTCCTTCAGGTAATATTAGTATACTTTGAGTGATTAATATGTTTGTTTATTTTTCCGAAGCATGTTTATATATATATATATATATATATATATATATGATGATGATGATGATGATTTCAGTATACATATGATCTCTAGGGTTTGCCATGTTTATGACTTTTTATTGAGGAAATGTCTTTATAATTTAGTGTGCAGGTTTTTGTAGTTTAATTAGGATGCCACCAAGTATTATGTTGATGGTTAGTATAAAAGATAATAACAGAGCATGGAAATTATCAAATCCTTTCATAGCAGTCTTCTACCCGTTCCATTTTGTTCTGTCCAAAATTTGGTTAGTAACTCTAAAAGTGTTCTTTTGTTCAGCCAAAAATGGGGGAAAACGACTTAAATGATATGAAGTGTGAATGAATTAATGGCTATTCCTGGCATCAAACTACATTTAAGCATCATTAAGCTTAGACTAGGCTGCAAATCAGAGGTAAGAATGAGTTTTATTAAAGTTTATATCAAGTAGTTAATATAAATATAAAATAGTATGGATTTTTGATCTATAGTTTGATTATTGTTGTAATTGTAGAAAGAAAGGAGTTTAGTAGTTGTTGTGAGGAGTATACTATAAGGAAAGAAATATATGGGGTTATATATATATATATATATATATATATATATATATATATATATAGTCCGGATCTTAAGGTCACCCCTTATCCAACTCACCCGAGCTCACCCCCCTTTAGCGACGAACCCGGCGACGGTTCGGTCATACAACCGTTGTCTATACTTTTAGCGACGCTATATGTTGTCCGTCGCTAAAAGTATAAATGACGGTTGTATAACCAAACCGTCGCCGGGTCCGTCTCTAAAGGGGGGTGAGCTCAGGTGATTAGATAAGGGGTGAGCTTAAGATCCGACCGTATATATATATATATATATATATATATATATATATATATATATATATAAACGCGTATGATCTCTGCCAGAATAAAGAATGCATATGTCATGTTTGATAAAAGTTTTCTTTGAAACTTTTGGATAAAATTAAGGTATTTGGTTAGGTTTATAGTTTGTAAACTTTTCACATCTGTTTTATGTAATGATCTAAGTGAATTGAACAAATAAAAATGAGACTAGAATCTAGTTTGAGAATGAAGAGCAAGTTAGTTTTGTTGAAAATCAGTTGCAAAAGGGAAACTTTAAACCTTTATTGAACTTATCTGTAATGTCTAATTTGGTTGAGTTATAATTTTTTTAATACTAAGCCATGCCTTTTATAACATGCCAAGGTTTGGTTGTCATTGATTGTGGAAGTTGTAAACCAGAAAATCATGTGTTATGTTTGCTAGGTTTCCATTTTGGTTCATCTATGTATTCAATAAGGTTGTGTACCTATGTGGGCAATGTAGGTTGTTGTGTGTGTTGCTGGGATTTGACTTCGCAAGGGGATTGCTCCTCGCTGCAGATTGGGTCTAGCTGGTGCTGCTGTGTTTTGTTGTTGATTTGCAGTGTTTCTTCTTTGGGCTTTATTTTTTTGAGGAGCCGCTTGCTTTGGTATGGTTTGAGGATTTTGTCTCTGAGCTTTAGGTTGCAGCTGGGGGTGTTTTCTGGGTACCTATCTGCAGTTTGGGGTATAGGTGTTGTAGGTGTTGCTGCTATCAGTGGTTGCTGCATTGTTTACTGTTAGCCCTCTTCTGCTGCTGTTGGTTCTACGTCTGGATACCACGCTACAAATTGGTGCTGCAGGTGTGGTGCTAACGTGCCACTTGCCGAGTATTTATATATTTCTATTATGCTAGTACAAACACACAATTAATTGATAGTTATATACCATCTAGTTGCACCTTAAAATTTTTAGATTGCAAGATAATGAATTTCTGGCCCCAAAAATTAAGAAGAGAAAGTAACGAACCCTTTTTAGGAACCAATGCCTACAAATGGAAACCATTCTTAATTACTCATACACTTGAGTACGAATAAAGTGTGGCCGACAGAGTAATAAATGAATTAGTAGAATGTGTACTCTATTATCTCAAAAAATATGTTGATGCATAGATTCAAACACAAGACCTCCAGTTTGGAATATTGATCCAATGACCATCCGAGCACCTGGGCCTAGTTTCTATTATTTTGCAAGGATTATTATTATTATTATTATTATCATCTTAATTTAAGGCAACATTTTAATAGTCGTTGCAAAAAGTTGTATAAAATATGCAACGAAAATAAAAATTGTTGCCAATGAATGTGGTCCATATTAGGTAACGAAATTTAGCAACAAAAAAATTTTTGTTGCCCACGATGAGGAGAAATCAAGTGATTAAAAATTTTGCAACGAATTTCTAACGAATTTTGTCTCTAAATTTTGCAACTACTTATAAATTTTGTTGCAAAAAGTGAAAGCCTGACACAATTTGGAATGAAAGAAAAGTTTCGTTGCTAAACATACACTTTTAGAAACAACTTATAAAGTCGTTGCCTGAAAAATCGTTGCTAAAGCCCCATTTTTAGCAACAAAAAAACTTTTGTTGCCCACGATGACGGGAAAGCAAGTGGCCGAAAATTTTGCAACGAATTTCTAACAAAAAAATTTCCCGTTAATGAATTAGCAACAAAATTTTGCAACACCTTATGAATTTCGTTGCAAAAAGTGAAAGCCTGACACAATTTGCAACGAATGACAAATTTCGTTGCTAAACATATACTTTTAGCAATGATTTATAAAGTCGTTGCCCGAAAAATCGTTGCTAAAGGCCCATTTTTTTGTAGTGTCTGGATCAGTCTCAGGCTCATGCTCCTGACCAACAACAATGATCAATGGAGATGGTGTTAGGTTTGTAATATTCATGAACGCAATCAAATTGCTCAAAGTAAGCGGAAACGTGTAAAATCAGAGTTTAAAAATTTTACAAACCATATATCCGGATCACCCTTTATGCACAATTATTAATTAAACAAAAAAGATGAATAAGAAACATACCCTTGAAGATCCGAGCTTCCTGCATGCAAGTTCACCTCCAACCTTTTCGCTCAACTTGAATCCACCGGGTTTGGTTCTTCCTTTGATCAACGTTAGCCACCCAAGTGTTTCGCCTCTGAGGTGATCCACCAAGGAAGAAGAAGGATTTAAGAAGATGGGTGGTTGACTAAACCCTAGTTTTTCTATCTCTATAGAAAAGAGCGTACTCTCCAACCATTGAAATTATCACATAGTCTTAATACCGATATAAGACTCTCTTATAAAGATATCAAGTAACCCTATTAAAATAAGGTATTATTTAATTAAACCCTTTTTAATTAAAGGGGCTCCTAATCTTATTAGGGATAATTAATTAAACTCCTTTAACTAATTTTCCTTCCTAATCCAATTAGGAATAAATGAGAGTGCTTATATTAAATTAATTCCTAAACTCTTTTAGAAATTAAAATAATAATAATAATTGTAATAATATTAATAAGACTCTCTTATTAATTTATATTTGATATTTCTAAAATATTAAATAATAATATTAAGCTATTTAATTTATTCTATCACCATAGATTAAATTAAATATACATAACATATTATTACGATTATGCCATTAACTTCTTAAATAATTATTCTTCCTTTTATGGTGTGACCCTTTAGGTTCTCCATATTAAACCTATTGTGAATAAATCAATTAGAACAATTCTAATCTTATTTAAATAAATAAATTAAATAATTAATTTATTTCAATAAATAATATTTATTCTACAATAGGGATAAACCTCCCTAAATGATCAACGACTTTCCAGATAATATAGAGTTCAACATTAATCATAAAAGAACCTTTGAGAAAAATAGTTACTGCATAATTCAATCCTTCCACCATACAATGTCCCAATTAAATATATGATACGGAATTACCGCTCAAGTCTTATTTTTTTAATTATATGTATTTCGATCCTTAAATGCACAACACTAAATAATGCAAATTAGAAACTCCTTTCTAATTTCATTCTCGTGATCGCCAAGGACTCTTGGGGTTGTCATTTATCGAATCACATAAGACATTTCTCTTTTTTATTAGAAGTGGTAGATTCTTTATCGATCATACATTATCTCCATGCATACAACTTATTATACCCAAGCATACCCTTTGATATACCCTAAGGGTCTTAAGGAATAAGTCAAAGTATAACTCATCATACACAAGATACTATGATGATCTCAAGTTCAAGGATTACTTGACTACTATCACTACAGAAATTTCTATCGACAGCAAGTAAAACTCCATTAGGTATTCCTTAGCGAGCCACGTTCTCAAGTGAACTTATTCTCTAATAAGCACCTACATACTTGCTTTAGTGTCTCCACACAAATGATCACGAGATCAATCATCCTCATCCAATGAGCAAAGCAACGATGTATGTATCTACCCGGATTCACTAATCCCCAATTTAGTAATCCAACGATTGGGAACTATTTTAGTTTTAAGCTTTATAAGAATTTAGATCTCATTAGAATGATCATCATCATTATTCTAAAAGCATTGCTTAAAACTACGGGTTTATCACATATTATAAAACAAAGATCATGTAGATAATTAACACCCTTTAATAAATTAATACTTTTATTAATAAATGAAGAGATTGTTACAAAGTATATGCTTTATCATCAAACATGATCGGGCTTGTGTGCATACTACTTTCAATCTCCCACTTGCACTAAAGCCAATCGTCATGGTATCTTATACTCTTCTTCTCTGCAGTGACGATTATCCCGTCATTGGATAAGCTTTAGTTAATGGATATGTAATGTTGTTCATGAGAGTCCACTATCTCTATAGTGATTTCCCATCTTCAAATGATTCTAATAATCAAATGAAAGTGCCACAACACATGTTTAGATCCAAGATGAGACTTAGAACTATTCCTAGTTCTCAGAATGAACTTTTAATCCAAACAATCAACTTGCAAAGATCATTTATAGCTATATACTTTGTCTTTATCACTAAACCAACAACTCTTTCATTGTTTGGAACCTTTCCAATTCATCGCACCACCGCTCAAGGTAACACTTTACCTTAAAGTGGATTTTCTGTCGTCTTCGTCTCGTCTCGAAAAAACTTGAGTCTCATAAGCCCTCTAGTTTTAATTCGCACCCACCATGTATGATCACATCCTTAGTGTCAAGGTTAAGAACTTTAAGATGTTTTTCATCGACTCACAATGAACTTCTCCGCAATATACGATCGATCAACATCGTGTCTCAGATATTTCATCAGATACATGATAGTTACTCATGTGATCTCTCTTTTGGAGTCTTTGGGGACTATTAAGAGAGATACACTCCATAGCTCATCAACACGAGACAACTCTTGAGTTTGTCATGCTAAACGACTTTAGCATCAAATGAATATACGCTCATCAAGTTAAGTCGAGCATCCTCTCAGATCATCTATATAGATTTTATCCCCAATTAAGATACTCTTCCAAATCATTCATGGAGGAATGTTTAGACAACTTTATCTTTACTTGATTGTAGCATTGGTATGTCATTCCTTATCCGTAGTATATCAACATATAAGTACTAGGAATGTCACGATGCTCCCACTAACCCTTTTTTACACACTAGGTTCATTCTTATTTTGATAAAATCAAACTCTTTTGATTGGCTCATCAAAACGAATGTTCCATATTTGAGAAACTTGCTTCAATCCATTTCTCCGAGTGTCTACAACACTTACCTCATCAGATGTAATCGATCATCATCTTCTATGATGTGTACCTCATCATCATCATCTATGATGAATCCATACCTCCCAAGTATCTTCTGATGACTTATTCCGATTTACGATTCAACCAGTGGTATAATAGGTTATCTCTACGTGTTCCTCTTATTCGACTTATAGTATTTTGTGGTTCTTGAACTCTTCAAGATCTATTATCCTCCCACTAGCCTCTTTTAATGATAAACACATTTATCTTAGAATGCGTGTTTCGTAATAAACACCTTTTGCTATGTAGGATTATAGAACATATGCCCTAAACTTACTTTAGGATGTCCCACAAATCAGACATGTCAAATTTTGTCCCAAGCTTATCCTTTGAAACCTTTTTCACATAAGTTGACAACCCCTTATCTTAACATACTTAAGATTAGAATCCTCCCCATCCATAACTTTTATGGAGTCTTGAAATGGATTTTGAGGTTACCTTTTCGTAGATATGCAACCATTTCTAGGACATGATCCTGAAGGATACCGAAAATGCTCAGAAAATCATTATGGATCGCACCATGTTCAAATAGGTATGATTTTTCCTTTCAGATACATCAATCAATTATTATGTATCGAGAGACGTCCATTATAAGAAAACCATTTGAGATGATCTAGAAACTTATTTCACAAGTATTTATTCCTTGATCTAATCAAAGAATCTTAATACTTAGTCAATTTGTTTCACTTATGAATTCTTTGAACTTTTCAAATATTTCACACTTGTATTTCAACAAATACATACATTCAACTCTTTGAATGATCATCTCCTTTTCTTATACTAATTTGTTGAATATGCAAAATTATTTTCATGTAAGTCAAGTATACAAAATTTATTAAGTAATATTCCATTTATACAAAACATTATTATTATAAATAGAAACAACAATTGTTCTTAATTATAATACCAAAGATTTCATCATCCAACAATAAAATGGAAATAATATTTTTAACAAGAACCTGAATACAATAACAACTTATCGACTTAATAGATTTGCCTCAGTAGGCATTGCTAAACTATAAGTTTCTATGGCTAATATGCAAAGAACCTTTGCTTCATTTCCCACATATAGGATTACTTACCTTGTTTTAACTTTCTACTTCGCTTTGGGTCCCTTCATAAATCTATATTTATGATAACCAAAGCTCAGATCCAATACCCAAGTAGAACCTCGACTTAAAGAAAATTTATTTCAATCATGAACAAAAATCAGATTAGAATCAAACTTCACTAAGCTTCTTTGGTTAGCCTCTACAAGATGCTTCTTGCAGCTTTCTTTCCAAAGTCCAGTGCTTAGTGCAAGTGAAGCAAGCTCCTTTGCTATCCGTGACGCTTTTGTTCTTATTATCCTTTGTTTATGCCTTTCTATTTACCTTCTTTGAATCGCTTCTTCTTTTCGTAAGATCCTTTGGCCCTACCAAGAAGACTTGATCTTTCTTGGTTGAAAGTGACTCTCAACATTTTTCAATATAGTTAAGCAAATCAAATGGGTTTATATCTAGCTTGTTCATATGAAAAATTCACAACAATTGTGAAAGGAGTCCGGAGTGAGTGCAAGATCAAATCTCGCTCAACTCTCCATCCACGACAAAACCAATTGTCGAATTGATCAATCAAATTGATTATGTTAAGAACTTTTTATCTGCATCTTATAGTGCCATCGGTCATTCTAGATCTAAGAGCTCCTTAGATATCTCGATATCTATCGGTCCTATTTCCTCACCATCAACTACTTGATGCGCAGAATATAGTAGAGCATCCATAGTTTTATGTCGACGCTAAAGCTCATTATTTCATGGATACGAGCATGCATGATGCATCGAGCCAATCGCGCATCATCTTGCCACTTTCTAAAAGTAGTAATCTCTTCCTCGAGGCATTGTCTCAACTATTGCGGGATAGGCGATTATGACATAAGATAGCTTTTCACCATGAGAACTATTCTCAAATTCCTTAACCAATCCGCTTAATTTGGTCTCAGTTAATTTAGCATCTAATATGCTTCGCAGTTGATAGTAATTTTAGACATTGTAAAATTCTCAAATGAATTTGTAATTAACAACATTTTAACATACATTCTTTTATTAATTACCAAAATAAATTAGGTCTTGTTTTAAATTGGTATCTCCCACTATTTTCTTTTCAAACTATATTACCTCACTTATATAGTTCTAAGAAAATCTAATTAAAGATTTGCTAATGAGAATAAGGATCCCATTTCAAATGTATATAGCCTTGTGGTGACACAACAAACTATATATAAATAAATAGGTAGACAACTTTTTGTCAATTACATCAACTATGCAACTCCTTGTATTTTGCCTCTTAGATTATTTTGATCAAGTGGTGGCTCATCCAATCAAAATTATCCAAGTTAAGTCCAACCTAGCACTCCAAATATTCAAAAAGAAAAATATCATCCTTGTGGTGACACAACAAAATAATATTGTTCAATTTTCTTTATAAGCATCAAATGTGATAAATTAACATCTTAAATACTTAATACTTGCCTTGTGGTGACATAACAAACTCATATTAAATATTTAATACTCTATTAATTTTATCATGCTAGAAGGCTATACGCTCGATATTCCAAATATCTTTGAACGCTTAGGACTTAATATAAAAAATTGAGGGGTTTGTTATTAATTAGTCTCATCTTGTTTAGCGCAGCATATATGCACATATATATATATATATATATAAAATACGCGTCATATTAATTAACATGCGAAGCATGTTTGCATAATATATAATATATATAGTATAAAGCATGCACATATAGAATACTATATTCTACCCGATTTGATTATGGACTTTTATTCTAGTTCGTTCACTAGAGCCACCAAGTGAACCAAAAGGTCAAACCCTAGGGGTGCAAGAAATAATATTTAAATATAACTATTACATTTAAACCCTGCTCCATTACAAATCGGGTCTTCAAGCCATTTTTGCTTCCTTGATCTCCAATTTTCAAAATTAATTCTAACTATTCCTATTACAAAACTATTTAAAATAAATAGAAACTTTGATCGCTAATCAAGGGAAGTACATAGAGGGGAATAGAATTTACATTAAGAAAAATTAGAGAAGACGAGGTACGCAGAATCTCATTTAATAAAACTCATACATTCATGCATCCAACTAAAATAAAATCCAATCATATCGGGTCAATAGTCCATAATCAATCCCATTTATTATCATACACATCACCATAAGCATCAATAAATAACATTCATCTCATGAATAATAAACATTTAATATATATATTGATATCATTTAATGGGCAAATTTAGTTAGTATAAAATCTATTTTTGAATCAAAATAAACTCCTTTATTTTAATCCAAATTTAAATCAAAATAAAACTATTTTATTTTAATTTATCCAATTTTGAATAAAATAAACTATTTTATTTTAATCAAAATCTTTAATCAAAATAAACTCCTTTATTTTAATTAATTATGAATCCAATTCCATGTATAAAAAAAAAATTATTAAAGGAAACACGGATTATTTTTCCTATTCACAAATAAACTCCTTTATTTTGAATAATATGAAATCTTATTTCATATCTAAATAAACTCCTTTATTTAAGGAAAGACTCGATTCTTTTTCCTATTCACAAATAAACCTTTTATTTCAATAATATGAAATCTAATTGCATATCAAAATAAACTCCTTTATTTAAGGAAAATAGAATCCAATTTCAACTCCAATTAGTTATCATGGAATCCAATTTCAACTCCAATTAGTTAGCATGAAATTTAATTTTAAAATTAAAATAAATTTTTTATTTTAATATTAAAATAAACTTTTTATTTTAAGATTAAAATAAACTATTTATTTTAATTATAAAATAATTAAAATATTATATATTATAATATTTATATAAACCGCGTGGCCACCCTTGAAAAAAAAAATTTGAGTCACGTGATCCCATATTTATATACGTGATGAGACTAAACAATATATATATATATATATATATATATATATATATAATAATATCTCAGATATTAACAATCATTATACATATATGAATCACGTATATATGTTAATTATACAATATTAACAACTGTTACTCAATTCACGTGGGCCAAAAAACTTTCTGCATGTTCGATTTTTTTTTCTTTTTTTTCATAAAATAAATTTTATACAACAATTTTTGCCCAATTAAATTATTCTAAACACATATCAATATACATATCAAATCTTAACAATTAATAATTCGCATAAAGGTTTGGCTCTGATGCCACTGTTAGGTTTGTAATATTCATGAACGGAATCAAATTGCTCAAAGTAAGTGGAAACGTGTAAAATCAGAGTTTAAAAATTTTACAAACCATATACCCGGATCACCCTTTATGCACAATTATTAATTAAACGAAAAGATGAATAAGAAACATACCACTTGAAGATCGAGCTTCCTCGTGTACAAGTTCACCTCCAATCCTTTTCGCGTTCAACTTGAATCCACCGGTTTGGTTCCTTCCTTCGATCAACGTTAGCCACCCAAGTGTTTGGCCTCTGAGGGTGATCCACCAAGGAAGAAGAAGGATTTAAGAAGATGGGTGGTTGGCTAAACCCTAGTTTTTCTATCTCTATAGAAAAGAGCGCACTTCCAACCATCGAAATTATCACATAGTCTTAATACGATATAAGACTCCTCTTATAAAGATATCAAGTAACCCTATTAAAATAAGGTATTATTTAATTAAACCCTTTTAATTAAAGGGCTCCCTAATCTTATTAGGGATAATTAATTAAACTCCTTTAACTAATTTTCCTTCCTAATCCAATTAGGAATAAATGAGAGTACTTATATTAAATTAATTCCTAAACTCTTTTAGAAATTAAAATAATAATAATAATTATAATAATATTAATAAGACTCTCTTATTAATTTATATTTGATATTTCTAAAATATTAAATAATAATATTAAGCTATTTAATTTATTCTATCACCATAGATTAAATTAAATATACATAACATATTATTACGATTATGCTATTAACTTCTTAAATAATTATTCTTCCTTTTATGGTGTG
Source organism: Panax quinquefolius (assembly GCA_020205615.1). NCBI lineage: Eukaryota > Viridiplantae > Streptophyta > Magnoliopsida > Apiales > Araliaceae > Panax > Panax quinquefolius. The sequence continues at coordinate 52,607,252 of CM035174.1, read as the reverse complement.
ACCCTTTTGTGTTCTCCATATTAAACCTGGTTAATGAATAAATCAATTAGAATAATTCTAATCTTATTTAAATAAATAAATTAAACAATTAATTTATTTAAATAAATAATATTTATTCTACAATAGGATAAGCCTCCCTAATGATCAACGACTTTTCGTAGATAATATAGATTTCAACATTAATCATAAAAGAACCTTTGAGTAAATAGTTACCGCACAATTCAATCCTTCCACCATACAATGTCCCAATTAAATATAAGACATGGAATTATCACAAGTCTTATTTTATTTAATTATATGTATTTCGATCCTTAAATGCATAACACCAAATAATGCAAATTAGAAACTCCTTTCTAATTTCATTCTCGCCGCCAAGGACTACTTTGGGTTGTCATTTATCGAATCACATAGACATTTCTCTTCTTTTATTAAGTGGTAGATTCTTTATCGATCATACATTATCTCCATGTACAACTTATTATACCCAAGCATACCCTTTGATATACCCTAAGGATCTTAAGGAATAAGTCAAAGTATAACTCATCATACACAAGATACTATGATGATCTCAAGTCCAAGGATTACTTGTACTACTATCAATATAGGAATTCTTATTGACAGGCAAGTAAAACTCCATTAGGTATTCCTTAGCGAGCCAATGCTCAAAGAACTTATTCTCTAATAAGCACCTACATACTTGCTTTAGTGTCTCCACACAAATGATCATGAGATCAATCATCCTCATCCAACGATGAGCAAGCAACGATGTAATAATCTACCCGTATTCACTAATCCCCAATTTAGTAATCCAATGATTGGGAACTATTTTAGTTTTAAGCTTTCTAAGAATTTAGATCTCATTAGAATGATCATCATCATTATTCTAAAAGCATTGCTTAAAACTATGGGTTTATCACATATTATAAAACAGCATCATGTAGATAATTAAAACCCTTTAATAAATTAATACTTTTTATTAATAAATGAAGAAGATTGTTACAAAGTATATGCTTTATCATCAAACATGATTGGCTTGTGTGCATACTACTTTCAGATGGCTCTCTCCGTACCAACTGCTCCCTAACGACATGAATGTATCAGGGCTCTTCCTCTGTAGGTACTTGGGGTTCCTCCTCTGTAGGTACTCGGGGTTCCTCCTCCCCATCTCGACTAGTTCCTCTAACATCCGACATCCTGGCAACATAGTTTCAAGTTTTAGTTACTAAGTCGTACTAGTGAGCACATAATTTAACACATAAACACATAAAGTTATTTATTATCTTTAATGAATTAAGAAATTCTTTTCTTAGAACTCGATAAAAGTTTTCTATCACTATGTTATTCCTATAAGGCTACTACCTAAGGTTGTTCCCCCACCTAAGGTTCATAACCTAAAGCTTTGATACCAACCTGTGACACCCCAAAATCTGGGTACTTCAATTCCCACATGATTTGGTGTTCACTATTCAAACATCATATATCTATCTATCCATAATAAATGAAACCATAAATAGATTGAAATAAATCATCTCCTTAAGGAGTTACATCATCTGAAATAATTACAGAAATCCCAGGTCATACTAACCTTAATTCTTAACTGCGGAAACATAAACAATTTATAGTCTTACACAACATCAATATAAGTCTAAAACATCAATTCAATATCACATAAAACAATAAGTCTTAATCACTTTTTAATCTTGCCCTTGCCTTTGCTAGTAGAAGGCTCGTCGGACCTTTCGTTCTTAACTGAAATGTTATTATTATGCGAGGGCGAGCACGATTGCCCACAAATATAATAATGAAATAATAATATAATAACATGAGAGTGAATCAAAGACTTCTGGAATAAAAGCTCAACTTTTGAATCAAGAATGAATAACAAGAATCAAAAGATTTCTGAGGGTCATAAGACCTTGAACTATGTCTTATGTTATCAAGGGTTATACTTGAAACCTTTAACAATCATAAGACTATGGATTTTTCTACTCGTACTTAGGGGGATCAACCCTTAGTACCATATTGTGCACAATATCTTAACGCTAACGCATAAATAATCCCTATACAGGGTTGTTCATCTCAATTTGACATTAGAGTACACACCAAAGTAAGTTTGGTTTGGATAAATTAATAAGGGTTATGAAATTTAGAACGTTCATCAACTATGGACTAGTCGAATCAATAAGGATTCACTAGTCTAACAAGGTTCAACAATAAATGATATTTAAATCGAAAAACATTCTCAAGGGGTATACAATAGAACAAGTATTGTATAACAGAATCATACTTTGAAAAGATAAATAATCTTTAATACAACAAATTGAACTTGATTACTAATAACGAGAGTTTACTCGACGTAATTTATAAACTTGAATAATGATAACCAGTAGGGTTAGGAAACTTGCCTCGTGCGTAGATTACACGTTAATTATACACGTTCCTTGATTTAATCCTACATATCATTTTCATTCACAATACCAGTCAATTACATCGTAACTAGTCATCACAAGTTCATTCTTTTTGTCTAACTTGGATTATGACTTTAATTAGTTAAATTATCACACTTATGGTCACATAATATTACACTACATGAATAATTGGCTAACTATGCGTTCAATAATTCAATTCATACTTAAATGCGTTATTGACATGTTAAGAATCTATTTTAACATCTCATTATACTTCTAACACATTTTTATGTTCATTAGATTAGGTTACTATCACATTCATGGACTTGAACACTTTAAAATTTTCATTTCTGGACAATCTGGAGAGTGGCACTGCGGCGCCACTTATAGGCTTGTCCTCTCATATGACAATGCTACACATGGCAGCACTGCACTTAGCTTTTAGGCCATGACGCAGCCATAAGGCATGGAATCAAGCGCATGGCACATGGTGAAAGCAGCATGCAGCTTTTGTAATTCGTGAAAAATTGCAAAACATAGCCAAAATCTCTAATTAAATTATTTCTACACGAATTTAGACATACCCAAACGTTGTAATACATATATAACTACTACTTAACCCTCCTAGCATGATTTTAACATGTTAAAACACATAATTTGCAGAATCAACACATGTAATTTTACTGTTCTTGATGTTCTTGAAAGTTTTGAACACAAAATATAAAAATTAACAATACGTGTTCGTTATAACATCGAATATGTTCATTTGAAGTTTGATTCCTTCGTTTTAATATACATAATTATATACAAGTGTAAAATTTATGAAACAACATATGATTGACGTATTAATTTGTGTATAAGGGCCTTATGACCATATTTCTATACTCTGTAATTTTGAAGAAACAATCTACGACATATTTTTATGAAACTGATGTTATGGTTCATACAACATAGTAAAAACATACTATGTTAACATATTAACACATACATCCACATAATCACTACCCTTTCTGATTACAGAGACTTAAACAATTAACTTGAAAGCCATTTTCATGAAACTTTAAATGACGTAAATAAAAACTATTTTGAAGAAATTACCCTAAGCGTATAGTGTAGATTAGTAGGCTCAAATGCTTCTTCAATCACTCACTCAATCTCCTTCACAAATTCTCAAATTCTCTCTGACAATTTTTCCAGACTTGGCAAACAAATGAAAAATAAGATGTAATAATTTTATTAAATGGAAACTGAGCGCAGTTGTGGTGGTCAGTTAACCCATCATGGATTAATTGCTACTAACTTCTCTCAGGGCCTTGTTTGGCTGGAAATAATAGGCTCCAAACTATTTAATTTAATGATTCTCTTATACTATAGTTTAAAGCATGTCACACCCAATTACACAATAAATCAAATATCTTGTTTAATTTAATTTGAATAAAATATAATAATTTCTCATTAGTTCACATAATCACATAATTAATTTTCTCATTGATTAATTATGTCAAATTATTAAATCTCAAATTAATTATTAAAATAACATTATGCTTATTAAATATTTCATTTAATTCAATAAGTTCACATAATTACATAATTTGACTAGTAAAAATTCTTCACATTAATTTAATAAATATAACACATATAATTAAATTAATCTACCGCAACTTCATCAATTAATTATTTAATCTAATAATTAAATCATCAAAAATATTTTTTTAATTCAATAAATATTAAAATTAAATTACAAAATCTCGTTTGTCACAGTAATGAGGATTTTATTTGAGTTTGGATATTGTCTACGAGATAATATTTATATTAAAACTCACAGCGTAAGTGTTTTCGTATTTTGCACGACAGTTGTATTAATGAAGTTATATTTGAATTTTGTACCATGTATTTGGTGACACAGAATGGGTTGTGTGGACCTATTTTGGGGGCGTCACAGTAAATATTTATTCAATTTTTGATATAAATAGAGGGGTTTGTCATGAAGTATTTGTTATAAGTTTGACTTATTACACGGACCCCCACTTACTCATTTTTCAAAATCACCGGTAAAAAGTTGTCTTAGTTTTGTTGTATTATTATTATAATAGTAATAAAATAGAATTTTTTTATATAAAAAAGAATACTTTTTATATTATCTATAAATTTTTTTGTTTTATTAGAATATTTTATTGCATAGTGATGAATAGTAAAAATTAGAAAATTCGCCAAATTCTTCGCCCGTGAAAGTTTTACTGTGCGTCCGTGATTATTTTCTAAAATAGTGTCCTACCATTCACCTATAAATAGGATGCTTAGTTAAGAAATAAAAATCACACCAGAATCAAAGAATTCTTCTTCTATAATATTGTGTGTATTTCTTTCTAGTATAAGGATACTTTGAGTGTAGCAAATAGTGTAAGTTTTCTTCAAGAATATCTCCGCTATACCAGTCAGATTTACTCTCCTACTAAGGTAAAACATATTAATTTTTTTGTAGGCGATATTATTTTCGTTTAATATTCGTAAGAAATATTATTTTCGTTCAATATTCTGAAGGGATATTATTTTTGTTCAATATTCGTAAGGGATATTATTTTCGTTCAATATTCGTAAGTGATATTATTTTTGATCAATATTCGTAATGAATATTATTTTCTTCCGTACACTATAGTATGTAAGTGATATTATTTCGTTTCATATTCCTAAAGCTACACTTATTTTAATAAGTATTACTTCTATAATCCCTGAAATTAGTAGAATATCCTTGCGTTTTGCACTTCACCTAGTATCGTTTCATTGAAATTTTTATCTGAACTTTCTTGTTAAATTTTAATATTTTCATTCGGGGTACTATCCACGGGGTATTATTCATGGAGTACGATTCACTCAGGGTACTATTCACGGGTATTATTCATATGATACTAGTCATGGGTACTATTCATACGGTACTTCATGAGTACTGTTCACAACAGAATTTAATTTTCTTTTCTGTCCAAATTATTTTCGATACATGAAAATAATTTTTGAATTTTACTCCACAATTAGTTATCATGTTGACAATTTGGATGTTTTTGAACTCTGGATAAATTGAATTATAAATTTCTAATATTTATCCTTGATCTCACTTGATTGATTCTTTATATCATTGTCATCATCCTCATACTTATATAGTGTTGAAAGTCATCTTTGGCCTGTAGTGCATAGATGGACTGTTGATTGGTATGATTATGACCAGGAATTGTGTATTGGTATAATCATGACCTGTAATGTTACAAACAAAGGTTGTGGTGAAAGTCCTCTTTGGCCCGTAGTGCATAGATGGACAATTGTTTGGCATAATCAGCACCACTGGTGATACAAACGAATATCATTGGCCCGTAGTGTATGGATAATTCATTGATGTGAAATATTTATTGATTGGTGTTACAGGAATAAAATATTTATGATGAATTTTTAAATCATAGAAGATAGTAGACATCATGCTCTACTTGACTCTTCTAATAGATTGATATTTTCATTGCAGTTGTTGATCTAAAACTTGTTGTCTATTGTATTCTATCAGATTTTTCTCTGTTCAGGACTAAGGATAATTTATTCTGCATTATCTTAGTCATAATATTCTTTACTGGGCTAGTTGAGCTCACCCTTTTCTTTCATTGTTATTTTCAGAAAATGAGAATATAGATGAGACTAGTCAGGGAATAGAGTGATGGTCCAAGATGGTCACTATAGTAGTCCTCACTATTCTATAAAATAGTGTAATAATAATTGTAATGAGGATTTTATTTGAGTTTAAAAATTGTCTACGAGATAATATTTGTATTAAAACTCACAGCGTATGTGTTGTCGTATTTTGCACGACAGTTGTATTAATGAAGTTGTATTTGAATTTTGTACCATGTATTTGGCAACACAGAATGGGTTGTGTGGACCTATTTTGGGGGTGTCATAGTAACTATTTATTCAATTTTTGATATAAATAGAGGGGTTTGTCATGAAGTATTTGTTATAAGTTTGGCTTATTACATGGACCCCCACTTACTCATTTTTCAAAAATGCCGGTAGAAAGTTATCTCAGTTAGTTTTATTATTATTATAATAGTAATAAAACAGATTTTTTATATAAAACAGAATACTTTTTATATTATATATAAATTTATTTGTTTTATTAGATTATAATTAGAATATATTATAATTTATATAAAGTTTTTATTTTATTAGAATATTTTATTGCACACTGATGAATAGTAATAATCAGAAAATTCGCCGAATTCTTCGCCCGTGAAAGTTTTACTGTGCATACGTGATTATTTTATTAAATAGTGCCTTACCATTCTCCTATAATATAGGGTTCTTAGTTAAGAAAATAAAAATCACACCAGAATCAGAGAATTCTTATTCTATAATATTGTGCGCATTTCTTTCTAGTATAAGGATACTTTGAGTGTAGCAAATAGTGGAAGTTTTTTTCAAGAATATCTTCGCTATACCTGTGACGCCCCAGAAATAGGTATACATCACCCATTCTGAGTCGCCAAATACATGGTACAGAAATAATACAACTTCAGTAATACAATTGTCGTGCAAAATACGACAACACATATACTGTGAGTTTAAATACAAATATTGTCTAATAGATAATAAACACACTCAAAAGGAGTCCTCATTACAATTATTGATACACTATTTTACAAAATAGTGAGGACTACTAAAACAACTATCATGAACCATCACTCCATACCTCGGCTAGTTCCTGTTATGTTCTCACCACTTGAGAAGAAAAATTGAACAAAAAGGAAAAGGGCGAGCTCAACTAGCCCAGTAAAGAATATTATGACTAAGATAATATACAACAAATTATCATTAGTCTTCAACATGGAAAAATCTGATAGAATATAATAGACAACAAGTTTTAGATCAACAACTGCAGCGGAAACAACAATCCATTAGAAGAGTCGAGTAGAGAATAAATTCTACTATCTTCTAAGATTTAAAAGTCCATCATCAATATTTTATCCCTGTACCATCAATTAATAAACATCTTGAATCAAATATTCATCTTTGCACTACATGCCAAAGATATTCATTTGTATCACCAAGTGGTCATGTTCATCTCAACACCTGTTCATCTTTGCACTACGGGCCAAAGATATTTATCAGTTAATCATTCATCTTTGCACTACATACCAAAGATATTCAGTAATATCATCATTTTAGGACTAAAGATGATGAAAAATATCTTAAAGAAAACGAATCCAGTGAGATAAAAGATCAAAAATTAGAGATTCGTACTTTAGTTTATCCAAGTTCAAAAATACCTTATAATAATCAATTGTGGAGCAAAATTCAAGAATAAAGATCAAAACATGGATACAATCAAAGATAGTAACCATAATAGACAACTTGGACAAAGAAAAGAATTTTTTTTCCGTGAATAGTCTTAGATTAAGTGAATAAAGGTCGATACGTGAATAAAGTCAGTATACGTGAATAGTAACCTCGACATGAAAAAGGTAGAAATTCCATAATAAAATCCATACCAATAATTTGGTATAATGATATTGAAAGAATAACATCATTATAAAGAAAATAACATCCCTTACCTCAAAAGAACAGTATTTTCGGCTGAAATATCGGGTATAAGGCTGAAGGAAACTTGCACTGAATAGCAACTCACAAAATACGCTCGATAATATATAGAGAGAAAGCTTAAGTGAGGCACCGGTATTGTCCTTACCAGACGATACATGGAATTTTGTAGTGTATAGCGATGCTTCGCATAAAGGACTGGGTTGCGTGCTCATGCAGCATGGCAAGGTCATTGCGTATGTGTCACGTCAATTGAAAGATTATGAGAAGGTGTATCCTACTCATGACCTGGAATTGGAAGCTGTAGTTTTTGTCCTAAAGATATGGAGGCATTATCTTTATGGTAAGAAATGTGAGATATACACGGACTGTGACGCCCCCAAAATAGGTCCATTCCATCCAACCCATTCTGAGTCGCCAAATACATGGTACAGAAATAACTACAACTTTATTATTACAACATATAAACTGTGAGTTTAAATACATATATTGCCATCTAGACAATATCCACATGCAAATAAATCCCCATCACAATTATTGATACATTATTTTACAAAAATGGTAAGGACTACTAAACAACTCTCTCTAGAACCTTCATTCCATACCCCGACTAGTATTCGCTACATTCTCGCCTCCTGAGAAGAAAAATAGAACAAAAAGGAAAAGGGTGAGCTCAACTAGCCCAGTAAAGAATATTATGACTAAGATAATATACAACAAATTATCGTTAGTCTCTAACAGGGAAAAATCTAATAGAATACAATAGACAACCAGTTTTAAATCAACAACTCAATGAAACAATAATTCATTAGAAGAGTTAAGTAGAGAATGCAAACTACTATCTTCTATATATGAATTTAAAAGTTCATCGTCGATATTTTATCCTCAGAACATCAATCAATATATATCCGAATCAAATATTCATCTTTGCACTACAGGCCAAAGATATTCATCGATCGTCATGTTCATCTCAACACCTGCTTCATCTTTGCACTCACGGGCCAAAGATATTCATCGATCGGCCATGTTCATCTCAACACTGCTCATCTTTGCACTATGGGCCAAAGATATTCATCAAGAAATCATTCATCTTTTGCACTACGGTGCCAAAGATATTCAAGAATATCATCATTTAGGACCGAGGATGATGAAAATATTTCAAAGAAAACGAATCCAAAGGAAACAAAAGAACAAGCATTATGGATTCGTTACTTTAAACAATCCGAGTTCAAAAATACTTCATAAATAATCATCATCAAGTAAAATTCAAGAATGATCAAAACATAGATACAATCAAAGCTAGTATCCATAATAGATATTTTCGACGAAAAGAAGAAATTTCATTTTTCTATGAATAGTCGTATGATAAATGAATAGTCAGATATATAAATAGTGCCGTATACATGAATAGTAACTCCACACACCAAAAGATAGAAATTTCACAAAAAAAACATCTTCACGCTTACGTTAATAGTACTCGTGAATAGTAACTCGTGAATAGTAACTCATGAATAGTGACTCGTGAATAAGAACTCATGAATAGTAACCCCGATATGAAAAAGTTCCAAATTTGATAAAAAGTTCCAACCAATATTTCAAAGATAATGATATTGAAGAAATAATATCATTTGAGAAGAAAATAACATCCCTTACCTCGAAAAAGACAAGATTTAGTTGAAACACCTGGATATAAAGCTATGACTTGAACTTGCAATCGTATAGCAATACTCAAAGTATACTCAAAATACTCACAAGAATACGCTCGATAATATAGAGAGAAAACTTCAGCTTACGTGTGATTTTCAATTCTAACCTAAGCACCCTATTTATAGAAAATGCTTGAACACCAAAGTAGAAAATTGAATATAATAATATTATTTATAAACAAAATTCCTTAGCCCACCTTTGAAATCTGATTTCAGCCATAGCACATGTTAAATGAGGTTCACAAACTCACCAAAAACGTTTTTCTCAAAATAATTAATTAAAACTCCCAAAAATCAATTATTTCGGAACTCCGAAACTTCAATAATTCATAATAAATAGCCCTTTTGTAAGACAATTCGAATCTCGCGACTTTTTATAGGAAATTCAATTCTCTACAACTTTGCAGAAGAAAGTTTTTCCAAATTCCAAACAGAAATTAACCAAAATCCACAAACGAGGGCGATTTTACGGTTATAATCAAATTTCATCAATAAATGGGGTCCACCGACACACAAAACATGTGTTAATCATTTAATGCCACAAAAATACTCTTCCTCCTCATATACTCATATATCCCACATTCGTTGTAAAATATCACCGCTAATATATTATTAAAATAATATATTTAAATGAATTATTTTATCGTAAAAAGATAAAATATTAATTCTCAACAATTGTCACATTAAAATTTTCTCCATCTATATCCACATAAAATCAATATTTTCCTCATCATATAAATCAATAATTAATTATTCACAAATAATATTACAGAATCACAATCTCGCAACCAGCCGCTCCTCAGAAAGAGGGGCTTTCCAATAAGGATCTCTCTCATTATCGCGGCGCAATTAGGTGACCAAACCTCTCTTAGACATAACTTTCTAGACATTGCCAATAATGTTATCCAATAATATTATTCGGATAATATGAATTATTGCAAGATCGATAATGGAAAATACTATGTAATGACAATTTATCAAAACAACAAGAATATAAAATATCAATGCAAAGAATTATTGAATCAATAAAATAAAATAATTGAATAGTAATTACCGTAACAATTATTGAGTAGTGCCTTCTTACGTAAGAATCAATAATTGGTGCAATACCGCAGTGCTACCGCTCAACAACGCCAGACATTAGTGTTTTTAACCAACGGGTATTCCAACAAGATAATCTGTAATAACTACGCCAAGTTTATAAACAACTTATATTTGTCGTTTTCTTCATCCAATCGCTTTCAGCTATGGGGCCCATAAAGATCGCTACTTTACCAGTATTTAATATATTCCCAAACAAAGATTTAATATTCCACGACCAAACGAATATTCCCAATAATAATGAATATTTTATAACCACTTGCTTATTCGAAATATTTGCGTATTTTACCCATAACTATCCACATTAATCAAATCAACCCTTACTATTTCAAAATAATAAATAGAGGAAAATAAATTTCATTTATTAATAATTTGGGGTCTTACAACCTTCCCTCCTTATGAAATTTCGTCCTCGAAATTGACATACGATGCACTGTGTTTCAAAAGATGAGAATACCTCGCTTTCATTTCCGTTTCCAACTCCCAGGTCATTTCCTCAATAGCATGGTTTCTCCACAAAACTTTAACTTGTGGTATAACCTCGGTACATAGGACATGTTCTTTCCCATCCAAGATCTTGACAGGTACCTCCTCGTACGTTAAGTCTTCGGCTATCTCATCCGGTTCTAACTCAATGACGTAGTTCGGGTCGTCCACATATTTACGTAACATCGATACGTGAAAAATGTTATGAACACGCGTCATACTTGGCGGTAAAACGAGTCTATAGGCCACAGTTCCTATTCGATCGAGAATTTCAAATGGATTAATAAATCGAAGGTTTGAGCTTTCCTCACCTCACCGATTCTCGCTTTTGAAATAACAACTTCTTGCACCTCCTTCTTCAAATTCATCACCAGCGGTTAGTGAATTGAGCCTTTAACTTTATCTATTAAAGTCGATTATACTCAGTATATCATCACGTGGGTACCTAGAGTTTTCATCTCCATCTCTATTATTTGTACATTATACTGAAATTAGTCTTTGACAATATCATACTCATACTTGTATACGATCTTCTACTCAACACGCCACCTACCACGTTCGCTTTTCCGGGATGGCATGGTCGTAATGTGTTTGAAATGAGTCTCCTCTTGAGTTCTTCAAGCTCTTCCCACATTCCTTGCTCCATTCGAATTTTGTATCTCTACGAAGTCACCGTTAATGGAATAGCGATTCGAGAATATCCTTCAACGAATCTCCGATAATAACCAACTAAGCCTGAAAGCTACGATTTTCGATTACATCGACTTAGGTTGTTCTCAACTCGTGACTCATATCCCAACCTTGGATAAGACGTTACAATGACACCTATCGCTTTTACTATCGCATCGAATATGGTATCCCCTACGAGAGTCCGGCTTTGCATTCCACAAAGGAAGTTACCAGATAAAGGCTCGTGTACCAAATTCTATAGTTGAATTTTAACTCCTCAAGTTCAATAGAGCCATTCGATATGAGATTTTAGAAATGAGTTTTGTCTGGGGTTCAAAGTCGATACAAAATTTAATATCAGTCTTTGGGAGTAAGCCAAGAAATTCTTCAGGAAATACGTCAGGAAAAATCAATAACAACAGGAATATTATTCAAATCTGACGTGTCTTTATTCAAATCCATAACATGGACTAAGAAAACTTGACATCCGTAATAAACGAATGACTTCATGGCTTGATATGAAAATGTTTGACTACAATGGTTTGATTGCTTGAATTCGAATAACAAATTTGCTTAGGAATATGAAAACTAACAACCTTACGAAAGTAATCAATTTCGGCATGATGAGTAGTTAACCTTAAAATCACATCAAAAGCAAATATCTCTATAGAAATAAGGTTAATAGGTAATGTGATAGTGCCAACCTGAATCAAGCAAGATTTCTAAACAACGGATGTAATGAAAGTTTCTCCTAACGGAGTCTCCATAAATAGGTCAAAGTCTAATTTCTCCGTAGTCAAGTTCAAACGTTGAGCGCAAGCAAGAGAGATAAAAGAATGGGTAGAACCGGTATCTAGTAAGGTATAAACTTCACAAGAATTTATAATTAACTAACCCGTGCTAACTTCGTTCGGGTTCTCGCGATAATAACCGGCCATTCACGACAAACGCTTCTTCCAGAACCGCTGACTTTGACTTTTCTCAGATCCGCCTCTCGGTGCCAACGTCCCAACCGACTTGATTTCACTATAGGACAAAATCGAGCTATGTGACCATCTTTTCCACAACTAAAACCTACCTTGGAAGGCTTTGAACAGTTTGACCTTATATATCCCTCCTCTCCGCATCTGTAGCATCTAACTGGCGATCGTTCTCTTCCCCTAGAATTTGTTGATGGTGCTGATGATCTTTGCTTCCGTACGCCTTCCGCCATCGTTAAATCTTCTTTTTTAGATTGGACATCTCTTTCCATAATATCAACGCTGTCAGTCGCGGCTTTTTACCTACGCATGCATCACTCATTCTCACTGCTCGCTTATTTCTTCTTTCAAACTCAGATTCCAGTTTTATCATCTTATACTCTGCCAAAGAGTGCTTCTGTTCAAGCATCACATATCGGGTAACACAAGCTTGAATCGTTGCATCCTTTTGCTCCACGACTGCCTGCAATTCTTCAGCCTGCTCTTCTAACTCATGAATATGATTTTGCAATTCTACATTTTGATCATAAAATACCTCTAATAAACTCTCTTCAGGTACCTCTTCTTCCTCTTCTTCCTCACTCTCAGCTGTTACCTCTGCGACTATCTCAAAAAGTGCAACTATCAATTCTTCACTCACCACATGGATATCTCTAATTCCTTCTTCGCCTGACATCACATTATCCTGGTTGGCGATTAGAGGTGTCTCCACGATCTCATTCACTCCATTGTTAACGTTCTCAGCAACCATTCTTAAAAACTATCATAAAACAAGGGTTAATTAAATAAATTAACAAATCACATAATACCCCTATATTATGACCAACCAACAAATAAGCTTAGGTAGGACACACTAGCGAAGGATTTACTCGTCTCTCCCCTCCTAGTTCTATTCTCCGATCTCCGCCAGAGATCATATCCCTAAGCTCTGATACTAACTGGGACCTCTCATGGTGCTTCAACCACAAAGACCTCACAATGGTACTCTATCGGTTTGCCACCAAGAAATCGGCGGCCCCTACGAGAGTCTGGCTTCGGTGCATCCCCCATAAACAGGAAGTCACCAGCGAGAGGCTCGAGGCTCTTTACTTATGGCTCTGATACCAAATGTGACGCCCCCAAAATAGGTCCATTCCATCCAACCCATTCTGAGTCGCCAAATACATGGTACAGAAATAACTACAACTTTATTATTACAACATATAAACCGTGAGTTTAAATACGATATTGCCATCTGAGACAAATATCCACATGCAAATAAATCCCCATCACAATTATTGATACATTATTTTACAAAAATGGTGAGGACTACTAAACAACTCTCTCTAGAACCTTCATTCCATACCCCGACTAGTATTCGCTACATTCTCGCCTCCTGAGAAGAAAAATGGAACAAAAAGGAAAAGGGCGAGCTCAACTAGCCTAGTAAAGAATATTATGACTAAGATAATATACAACAAATTATCGTTAGTCTCCAACAGGGAAAAATCTAATAGAATACAATAGACAACCAGTTTTAAATCAACAACTTCAGCAGAAACAATAATTCATTAGAAGAGTTAAGTAGAGAATGCAAACTACTATCTTCTATATATGAATTTAAAAGTTCATCGTCGATATTTTATCCCCTCAGAACATCAATCAATATATATCTGAATCAAATATTCATCTTTGCACTATGTGCCAAAGATATTCATCACTATCATGTTCATCTCAACACTGCTCATCTTTGCACTACGACCCAAAGATATTCATCATCGATCGCCATGTTCATCTCAACACTGCTCATCTTTGCACTATGGGCCAAAGATATTCATCAAGAAATCATTCATCTTTGCACTACGTGCCAAAGATATTCAAGAATATCATCATTTAGGACCGAGGATAATGAAAAATATTTCAAAGAAAACGAATCCAAAGGAAACAAAAGAACAAGTATTATGGATTCGTACTTTAAAACAATTCGAGTTCAAAAATACTTCATAAATAATCATATCAAGTAAAATTCAAGAATGATCAAAACATGGATACAATCAAAGCTAGTATCCATAATAGATATTTTCGACGAAAAGAAGAAATTTCATTTTTCTATGAATAGTCTTCCGTATTCGTGAATAAATCAGATATCGTGAATAGTGCCGTATACGTGAATAGTAATTCACACCAAAAGATAGAAATTTCACAAAAAAAATATCTTCACGCTTCATGAATAGTACTACGTGAATAGTAACTCGTGAATAAGAATCTCGTGAATAGTAACTCATGAATAGTAACTCGTGAATAAGTAACTCATGAATAATAAACCCCTACATGAAAAAGTTCTAAATTTGATAAAAAGTTCCAACCAATATTTCAAAGATAATGATATTGAAGAAATAATATCATTTGAGAAGAAAATAACATCCCTTACCTCGAAAGACAAGACTTTTAGTTGAAACACCTGGATATAAAGCTATGACTTGAACTTCGCACCGTATAGCAATACTCAAAGTATACTCAAAATACTCACAAGAATACGCCGATAATATAGAGAGAAAAAACTTCAGCTTAAAAGTGTGATTTTCAATTCTAACCCAAGACCCTATTTATAGAAATCGCTTAAACACCAAAGTAGAAAATTGAATATAATAATATTATTTATAAACAAAATTCCTTAGCCCACCTTTGAAATCTGATTTCAGCCATACAAGACATGTTAAATGAGGTTCACAAACTCACCAAAAACGTTTTTCTCAAAATAATTAATTAAAACTCCCAAAATCAATTATTTCTAACTCAAACTTCAATAATTCATAATAAATAGCCCTTTTTGTCGTAAAATTCAATCTCACGACTTTTTATAGGAAATTCAATTTTCTACAACTTTGCGAAGAAAGTTTTTCCAAATTCCAAATGTAAATTAACCAAATCCACAAACTAAGCGATTTTTTACAAAGCTATAATCAAATTTCAAATAATAAATGGGGTCCACCGACACACAAAACATGTGTTAATCATTTAATGCCACAAAATACTCTTCCTCCTCATATACTCATATATCCCACATTCGTTGTAAAAATATCACCGTTAATATATTATTAAAATAATATATTTAAATGAATTATTTTATCGTAAATAGATAAAATATTAATTCTCAACAATTGTCACATTAAAAATTTTCCCATCTATATCTACATAAAATCAATATTTTCCTCATCATATAAATCAATAATTAATTATTCACAAATAATATTACGAATCACAAAGATCGGCAACTGTGCCGCTCCTGTGAAAGAGGGGCTTTCCATAAGGATCTCTCCTTCATCGGCGCCGCAATTAGGTGACCAAACCTCTCCTTAGACATAACTTTCTAGACATTGCCAATAATGTTATCCAATAATATTATTCAGATAATATGAATTATTACACCGATAATGGAAAATACTATGTAATGACAATTTATCAAACAACAAAGAATATAAAATATCAATGCGAAGAATTATTGAATCAATAAAATAAAATAATGAATAGTAATTACCGTAACAATTATTGAGTAGTGCCTTCTTACGTAAGAATCAATAATTGGTGCAATACCGCAATGCTACCGCTCAACAACGCCAGAGTGTGTTTTAACCACCGGGTATTCCAACAAGATAATCTGTGAATAACTACGCCGCTATTTATAAACAACTTATATTTGTCGCTTTCTTCATCCAATCGCTTTTAAGTAATGGGGCCCACAGAAGATCATTTACTTGGTCAGCATTTAATATTCCCCGACAAAGATTTAATATTCCACGACCAAACGAATATTCCCCGACAATAATGAATATTTTATAACCACTTGCTTATTCAAAATATTTGCGTATTTTACCCATAACTATCCACATTAATCAAATCAACCCTTACTATTTCAAAATAATAAATAGAGGAAAATAAATTTCATTTATTAATAATTTGGGGTCTTACACGGACCACAAAAGTCTGAAATATATCTTCACACAAAAGGAGTTGAACATGAGACAAAGAAGGTGGTTAGAGTTAATAAAAGATTATGACTGTGATATTTTATATCATCCGGGAAAAGCAAATGTAGTAGCCGATGCGCTAAGTAGGAAGGGTAGAGAGAAATTATCAATGTTAACGACTCAGAATGAGTTGGTAACAGTGATGGCAAGAATGGAGCTAGAAGTTAAGTTACCGGAGGAAGCCGTAGAGATGTTATTTTCCATGGAAACCCAACCTACCATAGTGAAGCGGGTTAGGGGAGTACAACTGAGCAACGAGGAGTGCAAGCAGGTGCAGAAGAGGATAGAAGATAAAGAAAAGACTGAGTATAACCTCGATAAAGAGAGATTACTTCGTTTTTAGGGAAGAATTTGGGTTCCTAATGATCCCGAATTAAAAGGAGAAATTATGAAAGAGGCCTATAGTTAGAGGTACTCGATACATCCCGGTAGTACGAAGATGTATCAAGACCTTCGTCAGAACTTTTGGTGGCCGAACATGAAGAGGGAAATAGCAGAATATGTTAGTAGGTGCTTAACTTGTCAAAAAGTTAAGGCTGAACATCAACGACCAAGTGGGTTGTTACAACTGTTAGAAATTCCAGAGTGGAAGTGGGAGCACATCACGATGGACTTTGTGGTGGGACTTCCAGCAACAAGAAAAGGATACGATGCTATTTGGATGATAGTGGATCGATTGACGAAATCAGTTCATTTTCTACCAATTGGAGTTAGGTATAACCTAGATCAGTTAGCTAAGCTGTATGTCAAGGAAATTATTTCTAGACATGGAGTGCCTATTTCGATTGTGTTAGATCGTGACCCACGATTCACATCGAACTTTTGGAGAAGTTTGCAAGAGCAAATGGGAATGCAGTTAAGATTGAGTACGGCGTTTCATCCTCAGACGGATGGTCAGACTGAGTGGACAATTCAAATGCTTGAAGATATGTTAAGATCTTGCGTTATGGATTTTAAAGGGAGTTGGGACGAATATCTACCGTTGGTAGAATTTTCATACAACAATAGGTTTCACGCTAGTATAGGCATGCCGCCTTACGAAGTGTTGTATGGAAGGAAGTGCCGAACTCCATTGTGTTGGGATGAGGTGGGTGAACGCTTGGATGTTGGGACCGAGATGGTACAATGATTTACGGACATGGTGAAGTTAATACGTACTCGATTAGTTGCGGCTCAAGACCGGCAAAGGAAGTATGCAGATCCTCACAGAGAGAATAGAGAATTCGTTGTAGGATCTTTTGTTTTTCTGAAAGTATCACCTTGGAAGGGGAAGATACGTTTTGGAAAGAAAGGAAAGTTAAGTCCAAGGTTTGTAGGACCTTTTGAGATTTTAAGAAGGATAGGGGAAGTAGCTTATGAAGTAGCTTTACCTCCAGAGATGGAACACATTCATAATGTGTTTCATGTGTCAGTGTTGCGTCCTTATAAACCGGACTATAACCACGTGATAGAATATGAATCTATTCAGATAGACAAGGACTTGTCCTATGAGGAACTTCCAATTCAAATTATTGATAGGAAGGAACAATTTTTAAGAAATAAGGTAACACCTTCAGTGAAGGTGTTATGGAGAAACCACAATGCTGAAGAAGCAACGTGGGAGCTCGAAAGTAAAATGAAGGAAGATTTTCCTCATTTGTTTATGTAATTATAAGCTAAGATTCTGGGGACAGAATCCTTATACGGGGGAGAGAATGTAACGCCCGAGAAAATCTGATTTTTATGACAATTAAATTTTTATTTGATTATGTGAATTAAATGAATTTAATTGATTTCTTTGTGAGTAAGCTATGTGAAGGTCGTTCTATGACCTAGAATGTGCAAATGTGGTTAGTATTCTGGCTACGTGTTAGAAATAATTGTTTGGAATTTCCAAGATGAAAATAATTATTTTCTGAGAAATTTTTGTAAAAACACTATTCATCAGTTTCTGTTCGGGGAATTATTTTGAAATTTCGAGAAACGCGTAATGATAGAATATCGTGATAAGATGGAATATCTGATAATATTTCATTTATGGCAAACGCAGTTTTTGCCTGCGGACTTAAAACCTAAGGGTTGAGTATATTGATTTCTGAGAAGGAAATAATATGCGTAGAAGGAATGGCGTTAGGGTTAATACGAGTGTTGTACATTAGGTAATACTTGTTAGTATCTATGTATAATACGTTGAGTAAATACGAAGTACAATACGATTATTGTACGAGTAGTATACGGAGATAATACGTGAATTGTATGTATGTGGCACGATTAGTATTATAGAATTAAGTTAAGACTTAATGACTAATTCATTTGAGTTGGATTATTAATTAATCCAATCATTTGAATGATCAAGGCCCAATGTTAATTTAGTTAAGCCCAATTCATTAAAACCGAACCGTGGGTCGAACCGATGGGTCACCGAATGGGTAAAACCCATGGGGCAACCCATGGGATGTCACATGGGGTGGTGGGCCGGCCACCTTGGTGTGGAAGCCAATCATAAGGCTTGGTCACCAAGTGTTTTACTTGGTGACCACACATGAATAGTAAGGAGGTGTTGGTTCTTTGTCAATTATGCCCTCCATTCTAGTTTTCTATAAATAGAAAGCTAGGTTGATTCATTTGGGAGTTTTCAACTTGCCAACCTTAGATTATTTGAGAGAGAAAGAGAGCTAGACTCATAAATTATACACTTTGGAAGCTTTAACTTTTATTCTTCCAAGAGATTGCTCAAGAGTTCTTAAGGTATAATCCTTACTTTTCATCTCCATCTCTTTTAGATTTTCTTTCATCTTAGAGAATCATAGAATGGGTGTAATATGTCTTGTGTGAGGATTTAAAGTTGACTTACCATAGATTCAATCTCTATAAGTCATGAGATTATAAGAATCATAAGGTTAAATATAGTTTTGAACCATGAAAACATTGATAGTTGAGATCGATTGTTGATAAACAATTGAGCTCCATCAATGCGTTAGTATATGCATCTTGTTTGGTTAGGATGTAGATATAAAATTCATGGAGTATTCCATGTGATTTGGTTTAGAGAACCTTAGTAACGAAGTTATGGCGAATTTTACGGAAATAGACGTTAAACATCGAAAACGTAGAAATTCCGAAATAGTAGTCGAAAGTTGCCGTGAGACTTGAAAACGTTGGTTTTCAATGTCAACCTGTGAGATAGGGTGATTAAGAGTTGTGGGTTTGAGAATCGTCGGATTCTGACATAGAACGAAGAAAACGAGCATTGAACGCTCATTAACGTTTATGAACGTATATAAAATGAACTCAATAGTGAATTCTGAGTTAACGGATTCAAAAATGTTGAATTCTTATATAAACGCGTAGGGTATGTCATTTATGACGTGTAGGCTTTTGAACGGACCAAATCGGGCTTATAATGAAGAAGTTACGGTCCCGGGAATTTCACACAGATTTTCAAACTACCGAGAATTGCATCGAGGTCTAACAGCACCGCTACGCCAGACGTAGTGTAAAAAGCCGCGCCACAAAGACCAGCTATGGCAAAAAAAAATAAAAGGTTCATGACTCATGCCAGCAACACTAGAGTTTGTTCATGGACTCATACCATGTACCAAATCGAGCAAAACTTCTGAGAGAGTGTCGCCAGAGCGCCACTAGAATGTTTTTTGATGTAAATACAAAAATACGAGTTCGTGGCTTTTGATAGTAACTTAGGTTTTGAACTTCAGTTATTTTTAGACCTACTTGATTTGAGTATATATACTCAAAGAAGGTACTAAGACTAATCCTATATTACCTATACTAAGGTATATGGTATGAAACCTAGGAATGTAATGCATGTTAACAAGATATGTACGATGGACAAAGTTGGTACCTTATCAACAATGTTTGAGTCCGGTTAATAAACGTCAGTGAGTAATAAATCGGGACAAAGGGTAATAAGTCATGTTCACTTTAATAAAGATAATAACTTAACAAAGACATAGAAGAGAAAGAAGCTTGTAGGAACAATGTGAATAGTTGTTGATAGCTAATTACAGTGTGCTATGTGAATATATCATGTAGATTCTGTAAAGGCTGTGGTCAGTCGAGTAAGTTATTTGAAGACGCTGAAAGGAAAGTTTTCTTAACGCTTGTCTAACTTCCATGTTAGCCAAGTTTTATGTGATTCGTTGAACTGAATTGCAAGACTTGTTTTAAAGAAAGGGTCGATGCCAGATTTTAACTCGGCTAGACTATTCGTAATATATAGATTGATTATTATTCATATCATTCTATATAGAAATGTTAACGCTATCCTATGCCAAGTAATTGGTACGGACGTGAAGGTAAGGTTTGTCTATGAACAAACAAAAGTATTTTTCATCGATTATTCGATGGGCACATTGAAGTTTGCCAAAAATATTGAACGTAAATACGCTTAATAAATGAGTGTTGATCAACATAGAGTACTATAGGCTAATCACTTAGAAGTGCTCGTAAGTTATACGGATGAAACGACCTTAGTCTTTGTGGACTCCCTTTCAAGTATTAAAATGAAATTTTACTGCTTCATGGTCTATCGTGGGCCTGTAATTCCTAATCTATTCTATACTTTAGAAATTGATATTATGAATTGTTAGAGTATTATTGATTCATAATACTTCATAACTATTGTTCGATTATGTTGGAATTGTTATATAATTCATGAATGTGGTATTCTTTTTAACCTTGATTACACTTCACGAAATCATATGCTCTCTTCTTGCGTGAATTATATAACTGCAGCTAAAAGATGAACGTCTTTGTGAATCTTATTGTAAAATGATTTTATTAAATTAAATAATAATAAAATCATATTCCATGTGTTATCAAGATGGTTGTCATCAGATAACCTATTGATGTTATAAGAATATCGTAGTATTTGGGCTACGTGGATGAATTAAAGTGTTTGATTTCCAAGACAAAAATTGATAAAAGTTTTCCGAGAAATTTTCCAAAAAAATAAAAGTTTTCCGACTATTCATCGGTATTTGCTCGGGATATAATTTTGAGTTTCCGAGAAATACGTAATGATGGAATAACAAGGTAAGATGGATTAGGTAATAAAAATCTAGTTATGGAAAATGTAATAATTCGCTTGTGGACTTAATTTATGAACGTTAAGCAAAGCGAAGTGTTAAAGAATAAGTAATAATGGTATGATACTTGGTATTGTACGAAGTAATGAAAACGAGTATAATACGAAGTATTATACGAGTTTGTATGAAGGATGAAATATCGTATATAAATTCTATATGAATTAGAATACGAAAATAATACAACAACAATATGTATTAAGAAATGTTAATGGACTTGATGATCGGTTAATAATTATATACAAGTCCAAGTGAATTAAAGAGAGAAGCCCAACTATTAATTAATGAACCAACTAGTGTTTGTTAATATAAGGCCCAAGGATTTATTAATCCAAGTCCAAGCTAGAATCCATGGGTTAATAGATCCATGGGGAAAAACCATATTAATACGGTGAATGTGTGTGACCAAGTGATGTGGTGATCAAGTAAGTGTGATGATCAAGTAGAGTATCGACCAAGACTTTGAAGTAATGACCAAGTGTAGGATAAGTGTCAGGTTAGACAAGTAATGAATAAGTAAGGAGGCGGCTTAAGGAGGTGGGATGTTTTAAAGACCAAACTACCCTAACCTTGGAAAGTCTATAAATAAAGAGCTTTGCTAGCCATTTGTTGGTTGATCAATTAATCCAACACATCTAAAGTGCTTAAGTGTTAGAGAGAATAAGCTACACATAAGTCATTCCATAAGCTAAGAAGAAGAAGCAAGCTACTTACCAAGACAGACAAAAAGAGTAAGACTTCTTCTCAATTATCTTCTATCTCTACCATGATAGATGATAAGAAAAGTCGATTAAGAAACATGAATGAGTAAGTAATGAACTTAAGCCAATTAAGTTGGTAATAAGTCATTTAAGCTAAAGATAAGTTATAAACTTATGTGAAAATAATATGAACTTGTAAGAAGTTTATTAAGAGAAATGATATGAATGTAAAAGAATTTATATGATCATATATATCATGTATACCTAAGTAAAGTTATATGTGAAGAGTATGTAAAGTATGATGATTAAGAAACCTTAATTGTCATAAGTCATGAATAATCAAATCTTAAGTAGTTTATAAATGACAAGTTATAAGCTCTCAAGAATAAGTCCAAAAATCCAACAATGAATATAAGTTGTTGTATTAAGTATGTTAAAATGTTCACATGATGAATGGAAGTCATTTGTAATGTTGAACAAATCATAAGAATGAAGAATCGCTTAAATTTTCACGATCGACGATAAACGCCGAATACGTAAAATTTCTCGAATGGAAGTCAAATTTTGTGTTGATCATGAAACCATTGTTTTCCAATAGAAACAAGTCATAATTGGCATTTAAGAGTCATGACTCAAAATGACCGGATTCCAACTTAGAACGAAGAAACGAAAGCGCCGAACGCTCACGAACGCTTATCGCTTACGCTAAAAATGAACCAATAGGTGAATTTTTAGCAAACGAAAGTCAAATAGATAAAATTTTTGAATGATCATGTAGAGTACGTAAATTGTGAATCGTAGGCTTTTGAACGAGCCAATTCGCACTTATAACGAAGAAGTTATGCGTCCGAAGTTCACAAAATTTCAAAACCGAATTGATATCTCAGACAGAGTCAGCCATGGCGCCAACCCTAGGTAAAAAGAGACGCACAAGCAAATATGGAACAAGAATCGAGCTTCATCGCAAGAGTTCGCCACAATGTGAACCTTAGTTCAATAAGTGGCGCCAAACCACGCCACGAACAATATTAAAATCCTTCTGAGTGTGGAAGCACACAAATACGACCCATTAAGTAAGGACTCACGCCAGCAAGACCAAGTCCAGGACAATGGCATTAAGAGCTCGCACCACAGCGCGAGATGTAGGTATAAATCAGCCAGCAAATACCAGCCTCGTAACAAAAATATAGTAATGAAAGTTTCTAAGTACAAAGAAAAGAAATGGAAGTAAACATAACTTAAGGAAGGTAATGTAACATTGTTTAAACTTTGTTAAACCTTAAGGATATCAGATAAAGGTCGAGATAACCTAGTCAAATATAATGCAAGCATAATGACAAACCTAATGAATAGTAACTGAATCTAATACACAATTAGATTGAAATGAAGGGTATGATATAGTCATATACATACTTGATTATATGTGACCTAATGTAAGGCATTATGTGATCATGTATTGTAGAGACTTGAACGACTTGAACATAAAGTTAAAATACCGTAGCAGACGCTAAAGGCAAGTATTCTAACTCTTGTCTCAGTTCAATCTGAACAAGTTTTTGAGGTTCATGTATTCTTTCGCATGAATCAAGTATGTTGAAGTTGAAGCCAATTCCTTCGTTAGACTTTGATGTATTGATAATCTATTCATGAATTATCAAATGTTGTTATCTTTTGTCAACTACTTGATATGGTTTTCAAAAGAAGACCAAATGTTAAACAAATGTTTTGTTTGGAAACGACAGCACGTGAGGTTGCTAAATGCTTAAACGCATATACGCTTAAATGGATGTAGTGTCGATCAACATAGAGTACAATAGTCGATCACCTAGAAGTGCTCGTAAGTGATATCGCTTACTTACTTGCTTCCGGGTCATTCATTTTTTTCAATAAAGAATGAATACCGAGGTCTCTCGATCGAGTGAATGTTTTACTAAATATTGTTGTTATTGTAAAACATTTTGAAAGAAAAGATGAAGTGCTATTTTGAATTATCAATAGTACTTCATAACTATTGTTCAGCTTATCGAAGATATACGATTTATATGTGTCAAGCATGTTGTTACTAAATTGTTATACTTGTTGAAGCTAGTTATGCTCACTCTTGCTTGAACCATATGAATGCAAATTAAGACCGAACGTTCCAAGGATCGTGAAAAGATAAAGGAAAAGCTAAGGCGATTACTAAGTCGCCTTTTGTAATAAGATAGGTCTATTGTTGTAATTTAATCGATATTATGACAAAGAACCTTTGTAATGGGTTTAGAACTTGGGAAATGTAAATATTACTTTAAATATATAGAAGTTATGTTCGTTTTCGAGACTTTTCAATCAATGAATGTATGAATGTCAGACAAAGATAAAGACCATCTCGTCAGGGCCGAAGATACCCTTGATTTGGGGGCGCCACAAGTTGGTATCAAAGCCTAGGTTATAAAACTTAAGGGGAAAGTAGAACCTTAAGTCATAACCTTACGAAAAGAATAAAGAAGTAAAAGATGGAAAGTAACCTTATAAAAATGCATTATATTATGTTATGTATTTTTATTATTTTACCGACGCAGTACTAATCAAACTATATTGTTTTATTGTAGATGTCAGAGAAAATGATATGTATAGAGATATACATGTAGTAAGCGAGGATTCAGCTTAATCTGGTAGAGATACTACCAAACTCGTAGTCAGAGAACCAGAGTTGGTGACCATCGAGTCGAGACTCATTTACGACTTAGACTACATGTCTATATTTGATGGCATGCTAGAGGAGGAGGTGGACGTGATGTCCTTTCACCTGTGTTCCACCTACAGAGGACCAAAGTTCCACCCACAGAGGAAAATGTCTACGGGGAATCAATGAAAGCACTATTTATGCTTTGATTGGATAGGAATGTCCATTATCGCCAAGAAGTTAAGGAGTTGAAAGAGGAACTCCAAGTCAGTCTGTGAGGACAAGGCTAGTATGGAAGGAATGTGGGAAGAGGAGCACGATGATAGAGTCCTAGCTATGGACAAAGTCCGAGATTTGAGAGGTGAAGTCTTTGAGCTCAAGCAGAGCTAAAGACTAAGAAGCGGAAGTTGAGAGGATGTCCTATATTCATAGGAGTTCTCATGTAGATTTCCAAGAGCAGTAGTCGGATATCGTGTAGAAGCAGATGCACCTGGCCATACCATCAAGAGAGATGTTATCACGGCTTGGCCAGAGCAGATTTTTGAGAATGCCTTACTACAGATGTAATCTAGCAATAGCTAGAGTAGAATAGATATGTAAATATTATGTATCTAGTAGTGACGTAAAACCCTCTTTTGTATAACAAAGGGTAGTCTTTTGTAAATCCCAATTTTGGAAAGTAATTATGGATGGAAATGTAATCACCAAGGTCGAGTAATGTAAACAATGTAGTATTATACTACAAGTAATGAATCAATATAAATCTTTTTATGGAATATGTCGAGTAATGAGTATGAGTTGTTGTTTTATTACAAACAATAACAAACCAACAAGAATAAAGTAATAATGATGTGTTGTTTTCTTAACAAATGAAATGCCGCCAAGAAGGAGACAACGAAATCGTATGCGCTTAATGTTAACCAACCTGAGGGTGGTCCTATTAATCCAACGCAGAGTTCGTTAATCTGTAACTACCGCATTTAATAGAACGGGGCTAATGTACCCATAATTCCCGGAGTAGACGAAGCTACTACTTTTAAGGATTTTAAAAGTGTAGGTCCGCGGAGTTCAAGGGAACTACGGACCTATATAGAAGCCTTCCATATACGGTAAAAGAAATCGAGAAAGCATTTGTTATAACAAATGTCGAGGAGGGATGTAAGGTTGCCTTTGCAACCTATTTGATGAAAGGAGAGGCCAACTTCGTGGAGGCAAACCAAAGTTAATGGCCGATATAGAAATCTAACGGGAGAGGTTCAAGGAGATTTTCTTCGAGAACTATTTTCCCACGAGTATGCAAGGGAGGATGGAGATGAGGTTTCGAAATTGAGACAAGGGATATGACAGCTTCCAAAAAGATGCCGCCAAGTTTAATGAATCGGCACGATTTGCTCCACATCAAGTGGACACCAAGTGAGAAAGGCTAGAAGGTTCGAAAGCAGGCTTGAAACCCCGCTCTATAAATTAATCTCTGTTCCAAAAGTACTTCCTTTGAACCATACTAGAAAAGGCAATAATTGCCAAGGTGGGAATGAGGCTCTTAGCCAAGACTACAAAGATAAGAAGACCAAAGGCGGTGGTCGATGGAGGAACCAAGACCGAGGGAGCCAAAGGGAGAGGGCGAACTATGTCGAAAAGGAAGGGCTTTAACTCGGGAATACCGGAGTAAAAACAAGGGGACTCTAAGAGGAGGATGGAGGCCTCAGAAACTCAAGGGAAGACTCACTTAGAGTCTGCCTCAAAGGTAAGGCAGATGTTATAATTGTGGATGAAGGGCACATTTCACCTAACCGTCCCAATCCAAGAAGAATCACGAAATGCTTTGTATGTGGATCAACCGACCACATAGCAAAAAGAACCGCCCAAGAAGGGGATAAAGGAAATAAGGGACCTAATAATGGAAGTTAGCTATTAGTGGTCCAAATTTCACCGGGGAAATCAATGGCCCGCACTTTAATACGACGGTCCAAGATGCGGTGGCATCAGGGGATGTAGTCATGTATTATTCCGATCAACAATATAAATGCATACGCAAGCTATATTTGATTCGGTGCTACTTGTTCGCTTATAAGATGTGATTTTGCTAGACGACTAGAATTATTTCCCAAAAATTGCCTATACCTTTGAACATTAAGGTAAAGAAACGAAGAGATAATTCCTCGCCAAGATATTCATAGGAGTTGTTGCAGAGATGTACGTGGTTGTAAGTTATCGGTAGAGATTTAATACCGATAAAGTTAGGAGAATTCGACGTAATTTCTAAATGGATCGTTGATTAACCATGGAGCAATTATAGATTTCCAAAGGAAAAGTGTGAGCATCGTGACGCTGAAACAACCTCCCGTAGTATTTTACTAGAGTAAATCGCCGGACGTCCGTGGTCAGCTTTACGATGACACAAAAACTAGAAAACTTTTAAGAAGGGTCAGGTAGGTTACCTATGCCATGTTGTTGATACCCGCAGAGTGGGAGCAACCATGGAACAAATACCTATAGTAAACGAATTCATGGATGTATTTCCAAGTGAATTACCGGGTTTACCACCACGGACAGGAGATCGAATTTGTGATAGACATCGCGCCAGAACCACACCGGCCTCAAGGGCACCGCATCAGATGGCGCCTGTGGAAATGAAAGAACTAATGGTTCAAATTTACAGAACTATTGACAAGAAGTACATTCAACCAAGTGTTTCACCGTGGGGAGCACCGTTGTTTGTCAAGAAGAAAGACGGATCGTTAAGGCTTTCAGATCGACTATCTGAGTCGAACAAGTTAACGATAAAGAATAAATACCCATTGCCCAGTGATCGATGATCTCTTTGATCAATCGAAAGGGGCAAAGTATTTTCTAAAATAGATTTGCGGACGGGTATCATCAACAAGGTTAGAAGGAAGATGTACCAAAGATCGCATTCAGACTCAAGTATGGTCATTACGAAGCTTCGTGATGTCATTTGGGTCGATTTAATGCACCAAATGATTTATGGATACGATGAACAGAGTGTTCAAACTATATTTGGACAAGTTCGTCAGGTGTTTATCGATGATATTCTAGTTCATTCTAAGACGCCGTAAGATCATGCCGAACACTTAAGGTTAGTGTCGAGACACTAAGGAGGAGAGAAGTTATATGCGAAATTCACTAAATGTGAATTTTGGGTCGAAAAGGTGCGCTTTTTAGGTCATGTCATCGACCAAGAGGGGATTTCAAAGGATCCAAATGAAGGTGGAAGCAAAGAATGAATTGGGAACAACCAAAAACGCCGATCGAGGTGCGGAGTTTCCTAGGGTTAGCAGGGTACTATCAAGATTTATCCAAGATTTTTCAAGATAGCTACCTCGCTGACTAACTTAACAAGGAAGACTATGAAATACGACGGACGATATAAATGTGAAGACAGCTTTTCAAGAACCAAGAAGAGATTAAGTGAAGCTCCTGCTTTGTCATCGCTGATGACACGGGAAATTTTGTAGTGTATAGTGATGCTTCGCATAAAGGACTTGGTTGTGTGCTTATACAAAGATGGCAAAGTCATTACAGATGATCTCTAAGCAAATTGAAGGATTATGAGAAAGTTTACCCTACTCATGATCCGAACCGCCGCATGAGTGTTTGCTCTAAAAGATATGGAGACATTATCTTTACGGGGGGAAAAATGTGAGATATATACTGACCATAAAAGTCTAAAGTATATCTTCACCGTAAGGAGTTGAATATGAGATGAGAAGATGGCTGAGTTGATAAAGGATTATGATTGTGAAACTCAGATCACCCTCGAAAAGGCTAATGTAGTTGCGACGCCTTTAAGAGGAAGGGTCGGGAAAAGTTGTCTATGTTAACTACCAAAAATGAGTTAATAACAGAGATGGCTAGATGGAAATAGAAGTAAAGATGCCGAGAGATTCGGGGTAATTACTTTTTACGACGGAGATGCAATCTACCATCGTAGAAAGGGTCAAGGAGGTACAACTCAAGACTTGATGAGTGTAACCAAATGAAGAAGCTGCTATCCCGAGAAGGAAGAGGTTAAGTATAGTCTTGATAATGAGGGATTATTAAGATTTGAGGGAAGAATTTGGGTTCCAAATGAGACGGAATTAAAGGAGCAAGTGTTACAAGAAGCTTTATAGTTCGAGGTACTCGATACATCCCGGTAGCACTAAGATGTATCAAGACCTTCGACGAAGTTTTTTAGTGGCCAAACACGAAGAGAGAAATAGCAGAGTATGTGAGTAGTGCTTAACTTGTCAAAAGTTAAGGCCAACATCAACGACCCAAAGGGTTTATTACAACCATCGAGATTCCGTAATGGAAGTGGGAGCATATCACGATGGACTTCGTGGTGGGACTTCCGACGACGACGTAAAGGGTACGATTCGATTTGGGTAATAAGTGGACCCATTGACGAAAGTCGGCTCACTTTTTTGCCAATTAGGGTCAAGTATAACTTAGACCAGCTTAGCTAAACTTTATGTTAAGGAAATCATTTCTAGACATGGAGTACCCAGATCGATTGTGTCGATCGTGATCCACGATTCACATCGAACTTTGAGAGGAGTTTGCAAGAGCAATGGGAACACAAATGAGGTTAAGCACCGCTTATCATCCACAAACCGATGGGCGAGCGAAAGGACAATTCAGACGTTAGAAGACATGTTGAGGTCTTCATATCATGGATTTCAAGGGTAGTTGGGATGATCACCTACCACTAGTAGAGTTTGCATATAACAACAAGCTATCATGCAAGCATAGTATGCCACCGCATTTAAGCCCTCAGATGGGAGAAAGTGCGTAACACCTTTGTGGTTGGGATGAGGTGGGAGAACGCCGGATGCTAGGACCGTAATTGGTGCAAAGCAGATGCCGGATGTGGTAAAGTTAATTCTGATGCGCCTCACCACAACTCGTGATGCATGTAAGAAGAAGTATGCGACTCACATGTAAGTAAGTCGAGAGTTCGAGGTGGGCTCAGATGTGTTTCTAAAGGTATCTCCTCGAAAGGAAAGATACGCTTTGAAAGAAGGGAAAGTTAAGTCCAAGGTTTATAGGACCTTTTGAAGTATTAAAACGGGTGGGAGAGGTAGCAGATATGATAGCATTACCTCCGCACCTAGAACGAATACATAACGTGTTTCACGATTCAGATTACGTCCATATAAGTTTGACTATAAGCATGTAATCGAGTATGAGCCGATCTATATCGAGAAAGACTTATCATACGAAGAGTCGCCGATGCAGATCATCGATAGAAAGGAACAAGTTCTCGAGGAACAAGGTAATACCATCAAGAAAAGTATTATGGAAGAACCACGACGCCAAGAAGCAACGTGGGAATTAGAAGAAAAAGATGAAGAAAAATTTTCCTCATTTATTTGATTAAAGTAAGACGAGATTCTGGGGACAGAATCTTTATAAGGGGGGAAGAATGTAACGACCGAGAAATTCTGATCTTATTGTAAAATGATTTTATTAAATTAAATAATAATAAAATCATATTCCATGTGTTATCAAGAAGGTTGTCATTGTATAACCTATCGATGTTAGAATATCGTAGTATTTTTGGGCTACGTGGATGAATTAAAGTGTTTGATTTCCAAGACGAAAAATAAAAGTTTTCCGAGAAATTTTCCGAAAAACACTATTCACTCCAGATTTTGCTCGGGATATAATTTTGAGTTTTCGAGAAATACGAATGATGGAATAACAAGGTAAGATGGATTAGGTAATAAAAATCTAGTTATGGAAAATGTAATAATTCGCCAGGACTTAATTTATGAACGCTAAGCAAAGCGTAAGTGTTAAAGAATAAGTAATAATGGTACGATACTTGGTATTGTACGAAGTAATGAAAACGAGTATAATACGTAAGTATTA
The DNA here is from genome assembly GCA_020205615.1 of Panax quinquefolius. Classification (NCBI taxonomy): domain Eukaryota; kingdom Viridiplantae; phylum Streptophyta; class Magnoliopsida; order Apiales; family Araliaceae; genus Panax; species Panax quinquefolius. The sequence goes on along the minus strand of CM035174.1, from coordinate 52,575,994 downwards.
TACGAAGTTTGTATGAAGGATGAAATATCGTATATAAATTCTATATGAATTAGAATACTAAAATAATACAACAACAATATACGTATTAAGAAATGTTAATGGACTCGATGATCGGGTTAATAATTATATACAAGTCCAAGTGAATTAAAGAGAGAAGCCCAACTATTAATTAATGAACCAACTAGTGTTTGTTAATATAAGGCCCAAGGATTTATTAATCCAAGCCTGCTAGAATCCATGGGTTAATAGACCCATGGGCAAAACCATATTAATACGGGTGAATGTGTGGTGACCAAGTGATGTGGTGATCAAGTAAGTGTGATGATCAAGTAGAGTATCGACCAAGACTTTGAAGTAATGACCAAGTGTAGGATAAGTGTCAGTGTTAGACAAGTAATGAATAAGTAAGGAGGTGGCTTAAGGAGGTGGGATGTTTTAAAGACCAAACTACCCTAACCTTGGAAAGTCTATAAATAAAGAGCTTTGCTAGCCATTTGTTGGTTGATCAATTAATCCAACACATCTAAAGTGCTTAAGTGTTAGAGAGAATAAGCTACACATAAGTCATTCCATAAGCTAAGAAGAAGAAGAAAGCTACTTACCAAGACAACAAAGAGTAAGACTTCTTCTCAATTATCTTCTATCTCTACCATGATAGATGATAAGAAAAGTCGATTAAGAAACATGAATGAGTAAGTAATGAACTTAAGCCAATTAAGTTGGTAATAAGTCATTAAGCTAGCATAAGTTATAAACTTATGTGAAAATAATATGAACTTGTAAGAAGTTTATTAAGAGAAATGATATGAATGTAAAAGAATTTATATGATCATATGTATCATGTATACCTAAGTAAAGTTATATGTGAAGAGTATGTAAAGTATGATGATTAAGAAACCTTAATTGTCATAAGTCATGAATAATCAAATCTTAAGTAGTTTATAAATGATAAGTTATAAGCTCTCAAGAATAAGTCCAAAAATCCAACAATGAATATAAGTTGTTGTATTAAGTATGTTAAAATGTTCATACGATGAATGGAAGTCATTTGTAATGTTGAACAAATCATAAGAATGAAGAATCATTTAATTTGCACGATCGACGATAAACGCCGAATACGTAAAATTCTCGAATGGAAGTCAAATTTTGTGTTGATCATGAAACCATTGTTTTCCAATAGAAACAAGTCATAATTGGCATTTAAGAGTCATGACTCAAAATGACCGGATTCCGACTTAGAACGAAGAAACGAAAGGCCGAACGCTCACGAACGCTTATCGCTTACGCTAAAAATGAACCAATAGGTGAATTTTTAGCAAACAAAAGTCAAATAGATAAAATTTCGAATGATCATGTAGAGTACGTAAATTGTGAACCGTAGGCTTTTGAACGAGCCAATTCGGACTTATAACGGCAGAAGTTATGCGTCCGGAAGTTCACAAAATTTCAAAACCGAATTGATATCTCGTGCATAGAGTCAGTCAGCCATGGCGCCCAACCCTAGGCAAAAGAGCCACAACAATGCTGAAAAAAGAATCGAGCCTATCGCAAGAGTTCACAGCAAGACGAACCTTAGTTCAATAAGTGAAATAAGCAATACCATGAACAAAGATTAAAATCCTTCGAGAGTGGCGCAAGCAAATGCGCCCATTAAGTAAGGACTCAACCACAAGCAACCAAGTCCGGACAATGAGATAAGAGCTCAAGTCACAGCAAGACGAGATGTAGGTAAAAATCAAGCACCGCAAATACCAGCCTCGTAACAAAGATATAGTAATGAAAGTTTCTAAGTACAAAGAAAAGAAATGGAAGTAAACATAACTTAAGGAAGGTAATGTAACATTGTTTAAACTTTGTTAAACCTTAAGGATATCAGATAAAGGTTGAGATAACCTAGTCAAATATAATGCAAGCATAATGACAAACCGAATGAATAGTAATCAAATCTAATACACAATTAGATTGAAATGAAGGGTATGATATAGTCATATACATACTTGATTATATGTGACCTAATGTAAGGCATTATGTGATCATGTATTGTAGAGACTTGAACGACTTGAACATAAAGTTAAAATACCGTAGCAGCACGCTAAAAGGCAAGTATTCTAACTCTTGTCTCACTCAATCAACAAGTTTTTGAGTTTCATGTATTCTTTCGCATGAATTGAAGTATGTTGAAGTTGAAGCCAATTCCTTTGGTTAGACTTCGATGTATTGATAATCTATTCATGAATTATCAAATGTTGTTATCTTTTGTCAACTACTTGATATGGTTTTCAAAAGAAGACCTAAATGTTAAACAAATGTTTTGTTTGGTAAAACGACAGTGCACGCGAGGTTGCTAAATGCTTAAACGCATATACGCTTAATGGATGTAGTGTCGATCAACATAGAGTACAATAGTCGATCACCTGTAAGTGCTCGTAAGTGATATCGCCATACGAACTTGCTTCCCAGTTTCCTTTTTCCAATAAAGAATGAATACTCGAGGTCTCGACGAGAGTGAATGTTTTACTAAATATTGTTGTTATTGTAAAACATTTTGAAAGAAAAGATGAAGTGCTATTTTGAATTATCAATAGTACTTCATAACTATTGTTCGCTTATCAAGATATACGATTTGTATGTGTCAAGCATGTTGTTACTAAATTGTTATACTTGTTGAGCTAGTTATGCTCACTCTTGCTTGAACCATATGAATGCAAATGCAAGACCGAACGCTCCAAGGATCGTGAAAAGATAAAGGAAAAGCTAAGGCGATTACTAAGTCGCTCTTGTAATAAGATAGGTCTGTTGTTGTAATTTAACTCGATATTATGACAAAGAACCTTTGTAATGGGTTTAGAACTTGGGAAATGTAAATATTACTTTAAATATATAGAAGTTATGTTCGTTCTTCGAGACTTTTCAATCAATGAATGTATGAAGGTTGTACAAGATATAGCACCATCTCGTCGAGTTGAAGATACGATCATTAGATCTTTTGTATATAAGTAGTGACATAAAACCCTCTTTTGTATAACTAAGGGTAGTCTTTTTGTAAATCCTAATTTTTGTAGAAGGCAATCACGGGATAGTATGTAATAGCTTTTGGATAAGGGAACATGATGTAAATAGTTTTGACTATGAAAGCATATTTATATAATGAAGTTTTTATTTAACATGCTTGTTGTGGAATGAATGGTTGTTGTTGATTTAAAATGATAACCGAGTAGTTAAATACATAATAATGAAGCTTTATTTATTTAATCAGAATTATGCCGTCGAGAAGGAGACAACAGAACCAAGAGGCTGAGTCTCATAATGAAAATCAGGGGGGTCCTAACAACCCTATGCAAGAATTTGTTAATTTATTAACGACTGCATTTAATCAAGTGGGGGTGGGATTTCTGTAGCTCCTGGGGTAGCAAGAACAACTACCTTTAAGGACTTTAAAATTGTGGGTCCTCCCGAGTTCGAGGAACGACGGATCCACTAGAAGCCCGCATATGGGTTAGAGATCGAAAAAGGCGTTTGTGATAATAAGCGTGGGTGAGGCACAAAAGACTTCTTTGCGACTTACACGATGAAGGGGGAAGCCAACTCATCGGTGGGAAGCTCACCGTGGGGGCTAGGATGCAGGTCACATGCGGGGAACAATTTAAGAAGGTTTTCTTGAGAACTATTTCCCTACTAAAGATGCAGTAGGATGGAAATTAAGTTCCTAGAACTTAAGTAAGGGGATATGACAGTTCCCCAGTATGCCGCAAAGTTTAACGAATTGGCGAGATTTGCTCCACATCAGGTGGATACCGTGGAAAGAAAGGTGCCCTGGCTCTATAGTAGGATATCAGTTTTCTTGAGTGCTTCCTACGGGACCATTCTGGAGAAGGCGATAATAGCTGAAGGTGGTGGTGAGGCTTTGTCTCAGTATTACAAAGAGTGGAAGATTAAGAGTAAGTTAGAAGGAGGTAATAAGGCTGAAGTTGCCAGCGGAAGTAGCAACTTGCCAAAGAGGAAGAGTTTTAACCCTGGGAATACCGGGGTAAAGCAGGGAGATCCCAAACAGAGGACGGAAGCATGTAAGACATGCGGAAAATCTCACATGGGAGTCTATTTAAAGGGGAAAGCAGTATGCTACAACTGTGGGTAGGAGGGGCATTTGTCACCCAACTGTCCTAACCCTAAGAAGAACCAGGGGTGTTTTGTCTGTGGGTTAATGGACCACATGGCAAGAAATTGCCCGAAGAAGGGTTTAGAGGGGAATAAGAGTTCTGGTAGTGGTAAATTAGCCATTACTGGACCAACACCATCAGTGGGTAGACCCTCAGCTCGTACATTTAATATGACTGTTCAAGATGCGGTTGCATCAACAGATGTGGTAGCAGGTATCATTCCGGTCAATGAGATAAATGCTTATGTGTTATTTGACTCGGGTGCTACTTTTTCTTTTATAGCATGTGAATTTGCTAAGTGATTAGGTTTAATCCCTGAGAAGTTACCTATACCTTTAGACGTTAAGGTAACAAATGAAGAGATAATCCCCATTGAACATATTCATAAGAATTGTTGCGTGGAAATTAGAGGGAATAAGTTATCGGTAGATTTGGTACCGATAAGGCAAAAAGAATTCGACGTAATTCTTGGTATGGATTGGTTGGTTAACCATAAGGCGATTATAGATTGCCATAGGAAAAGTGTAAACCTTAGGCTTTCTAAGAAAACCAAGGTAGTGTTCTTCTGTAGTAATTCAACGAGACGCTCTTGTTTCTGCATCACATGACCTGAAGCTAGGAAGATGTTGACAAAAGGGTGTGTAGGTTATCTGTGCCATGTTGTGGATACCCAAAGAGTGGGAACATCCTTGGATCAGATACCTATTGGGCAAGAGTTCACGGATGTATTTCCGGAGGAGTTACCGGGTATTCCACCGGACAGGGAGGTGGAGTTTGTAATTGATCTATTATCGGGAATGACACCAGTTTCAAGGTCACCATATCGAATGGCGCCAGTCGAAATGAAGGAGTTAATGGTTCAATTACAAGAACTATTAGATAGGAAGTACATTCAACCAAGTGTGTCTCCTTGGGGAGCACCAGTGTTGTTTGTAAAGAAGAAGGATGGGTCGTTAAGGCTTTGTATCGACTATCGAGAGTTGAACAAGTTAACGATTAAGAATAGATACCCTTTGCCCAGGATCGATGATCTATTTGATTAGTTGAAAGGGGAAAAGTATTTTTCTAAAATAGACTTGCGCACGAGGTATCATCAGTTAAAGGTGAGGAAGGAAGATATACCTAAGACGGCGTTCAGAACTCGTTATGGTCATTACGCGTTTCTGGTAATGTCGTTTGGGTTGACTAATGCGCCAGCCGCATTTATGGATATGATAAACAGAGTGTTCAAACAATATTTGGACAAGTTTGTCGTAGTGTTCATTGATGATATTCTAGTATATTCAAAGACGCCAGAAGATCATTTGGAACATTTAAGAATAGTGTTGGAGACACTACGGAAGGAGAAGTTGTATGCGAAATTCACAAAGTGTGAATTTTGGCTTGAGAGGGTGCAGTTTCTAAGGCATGTTATTGATAATGATGGCATTTCCGTAGATTCGGAAAAAGTAGAAGCAGTTAACGAATGGGAGTAACCGAAAATGCCAACTGAGGTTCAGAGTTTTCTGGGGTTAGCGGGATACTATAGAAGGTTCATTCCCAACCTACCATAGTGGAGCGGGTTAGGGGAGTACAACTGAGCAACGAGGAGTGCAAGCAGATGCAGAAGATGATAAAAGATAAAGAAAAGACTGAGTATAACCTCGATAAAGAGGGATTACTTCGTTTTGAGGGAAGAATTTGGGTTCCTAATGATCCCGAATTAAAAGGAGAAATTATGATAGAGGACCATAGTTCGAGGTACTTGATACATCTCGGTAGTACGAAGATGTATCAAGACCTTCATCAGAACTTTTGGTGTCCGAACATGATGAGGGAAATAGCAGAATATGTTAGTAGGTGCTTAACTTGTCAAAAAGTTAAGGCTGAACATTAATAACCAAGCGGGTTGTTACAACCATTAGAAATTCCAGAGTGGAAGTGGGAGCACATCACGATGGACTTTGTGGTGGGACTTCCAGCAACAAGAAAAGGATACGATGCTATTTGGGTGATAGTGGATCGATTGACGAAATCGGCTCATTTTCTACCAATAAGAGTTAGGTATAACCTAGATCCGTTAACTAAGCTGTATGTCAAGGAAATTATTTCCGCATTATGGAGTGCTGCTTCGATTGTGGTCGATCGTGTCCCACGATTCACATCGAACTTTTGGAGAAGTTTGCAAGAGCAAATGGGAACGCAGCTTAAGATTGAGTATGACAGATCATCCTCGCATTTGGATGGTCGAGGAGCGACAATTCAAATGCTTGAAGATATGTTAAGATCTTGAGTTATGGATTTCAAAGGGAGTTGGGACGAATATCTACCGTTAGTGGAATTTTCATACAACAACAGTTTTCACGCTAGTATAGGCATGCCGCCTTACGAAGTGTTGTATGGAAGGAAGTGTTTAACTCCATTGTGTTGGGATGAGGTGGGCGAACGTCGGATGTTGGGACCTAAGATGGTACAGCAGACGGCGGACATGGTGAAGTTAATACGTACTCGGTTAGTTGCGGCTCAAGACCGGCAAAGGAAGTATGCAGATCCTCAAAGAGAGAATGGAGAATTCGATGTAGGATCTTTTGTTTTTGTGAAAGTATCGACTTGGAAGGGGAAGATGCATTTTGGAAAGAAAGGGAAGTTAAGTCCAAGGTTTGTAGGACCTTTTGAGATTTTAAGAAGGATAGGGGAAGTAGCTTATGAAGTAGCTTTACCTCCAGAGATGGAACGCATTCATAATGTGTTTCATGTGTCGTCATTAAAGGCCCTTATAAACCGGACTATAACCACGTGATAGAATATGAATCTATTCAGATAGAGAAGGACTTGTCCTATGAGGAACTTCCAATTCAAATTATTGATAGGAAGGAACAAGTTTTAAGAAATAAGGTAATACCTTCAGTGAAGGTGTTATGGAGAAACCACAATGCTGAAGAAGCAACGTGGGAGCTCAAAAGTAAAATGAAGGAAGATTTTCCTCATTTGTTTATGTAATTATAAGCTAAGATTCTGGGGACAGAATCCTTATAAGGGGGAGATAATGTAACGCCTGAGAAAATCGGATTTTTATGACAATTAAATTTTTATTTGATTATGTGAATTAAATGAATTTAATTGATTTCTTTGAGAGTAAGCTATGTGAAGGTCGTTCTATAACCTAGAATGTGCAAACATGGTTAGTATTCTGGCTACGTGTTAGAAATAATTGTTTGGAATTTCCAAGACGAAAATAATTGTTTTTCGAGAAATTTTCGTAAAATACTATTCATTCTTTTTTGTTCGGGGAATTATTTTGAAATTCTGAGAAACGCGTAATGATAGAATATCGTGATAAGATGGAATATCTAATAATATTTCATTTATGGCAAACGCAGTTTTCGCCTGCGGACTTAAAACTTAAGGGTTGAGTATATTGATTTCTGAGAAGTAAATAATATGTGTTGAAGGAATGACGTTAGGGTTAATGCGAGTGTTGTACATTAGGTGATACTAGTTAGTATCTATGTATAATACGTTGAGTAAATACGAAGTACAATACGATTATTATACGAGTAGTATACGGAGATAATACGTGAATTGTACATATGTGGCACGATTAGTATTATAGAATTAAGTTAAGACTTAATGACTAATTCATTTGAGTTGGATTATTAATTAATCCAATCATTTGAATGATCAAGGCCCAATGTTAATTTAGTTAAGCCCAATTCATTAAAACCGAACCGTGGGTCGAACCGATGGGTCACCGAATGGGTAAAACCCATGGGGTAACCCATGGGATGTCACATGGAGTGGTGGGCCGACCACCTTGGTGTGGAAGTCAAGCATAAGGCTTGGTCACCAAGTGTTTTACATGGTGACCACACATGAATAGTAAGGAGGTGTTGGTTCTTTGTCAATTATGCCCTCCATTCTAGTTTTCTATAAATAGAAAGCTAGGTTGATTCATTTGGGAGTTTTTAACTTGCCAACCTTAGATTATTTGAGAGAGAAAGAGAGCTAGACTCATAAATTATACACTTTGGAAGCTTTAACTTTTATTCTTCCAAGAGATTGCTAAAGAGTTCTTAAGGTATAATCCTTACCTTTCATCTCCATCTCTTTTAGATTTTCTTTCATCTTAGAGAATCATAGAATGGGTGGAATATGTCTTGTGTGAGGATTTAAAGTTGACTTACCATAGATTCAATCTCTATAAGTCATGAGATTATAAGAATCATAAGGTTTAATATAGTTTTGAACCATGAAAACATTGATAGTTGAGATCGATTGTTGATAAACAATTGAGTTCCATCAATGCGTTAGTATATGCATCTTGTTTGGTTAGGATGTAGATATGAAATTCATGGAGTATTCCATGTGATTTGGTTTAGAGAACCTTAGTAATGAAGTTATGGCGAATTTTACGGAAATAGACGTTAAACGTCAAAAACATAGAAATTCTGAAATGGTAGTCGAAAGTTGCCGTGAGACTTAAAAATGTTGGTTTTCAATGTCAACACGTGATATAGGGTGATTAAGAGTTGTGGGTTCAAGAATCGTCGGATTCCGACTTAGAACGAAGAAAGCGAGCATTGAATGCTCATTAACGTATACGAACGTATATAAAATGAACTCAATATTGAATTCTGAGTTAACGGATTTGAAAATGTTGAATTCTTATATAAACGCATAGGGTATGTCATTTATGACGTGTAGGCTTTTGAACGGACCAAATTGGACTTATAACGAAGAAGTTACGGCCCCATGAATTTCACACAGATTTTTAAAACTGCTAAGAATCAGATCGAGGTCTCAAATACAATACCAGCACGTAGTGTAAATGTCACAGCATGCGCCGATTATGGCCGTAAAAAATAAAAGGTCTGGAGACTCGCGCCACAGCGTGAGAGTTTGTTCATGGACTCACGCCAGATGCGAAGTCCAGCAAAACCTTCGAGAGTGGCGCGCAATACCACTACAATGTTTCGATGTCGCATCGCAACTTTCGAAGTTCGTGGCTTTTGATAGTAACTTAGGTTTTGAACTTCAGTTATTTCGAGACCTACCTGAGTTTAGTTTATATACTCAAAGAAGGTACTAAGACTAATCCTATATTACATATACTAAGGTATATGGTATGAAACCTAGGAATGTAATGCATGTTAACAAGATATGTACGATGGACAAAGTTGGTACCTTATCAACAATGTTTGAGTCCGATTAATAAACGTCAGTGAGTAATAAACCGGGACAAAGGGTAATAAGTCATGTTGACTTTAATAAAGATATTAAGTTAACAAAGACATAGAAGAGAAAGAAGCTTGTAGGAACAATGTGAATAGTTGTTGATAGCTAATTACAGTGTGTTATGTGAATATATCATGTAGATTCTGTAAAGGCTGTGGTCAGTCGAGTAAGTTATTTGAAGACGCTGAAAGGCAAGTTTTCTTAACGCTTGTCTAACTTCCATGTTAGCTAAGTTTTATGTGATTCGTTGAACTGAATTGCAAGACTTGTTTTAAAGAAAGGGTTGATGCCAGATTTTAACTCGGCTAGACTATTCGTAATATATAGATTGATTATTATTCATATCATTCTATATAGAAATGTTAACGCTATCCTATGCCAAGTAATTAGTACGGACGTGAAGGTAAGGTTTGTCTATGAACAAACAAAAGTATTTTTCATCGATTATTCGATGGGCACGCGAGTTTGCCAAAAATATTGAACATAAATACGTTTAATGAATGAGTGTTGATCAACATAGAGTACTATAGGCTGATCACCTAGAAGTGCTCGTAAGTTATACGGATGAACGACCTTAGTGCTGTGGACTCCCTTTCAAGTATAAAAAATGTAATTTTATGTTCATGGTCTATCGACCGGTTCAGAATTCCTAATCTATTCTATACTTTGGGAATTGATATTATGAACTGTTAGAGTATTATTGATTCATAATACTTCATAACTACTGTTCAGTTATGTTGGAATTGTTATATAATTCATGAATGTGGTATTCCTGTTATCCTTGATTAAACTTGCTGAGCTGTCATGCTCACTTCTTGCGTGAATTATATAACTGCAGTTAAAGATGAACGTATTGTGAATGCCAAGAGAGATAAGGACAAAGCTAAGATGGATGCTTAGGCATTGTGTAATAGTTTAGTAAGTTTGTACGTATTATACATTATGAACAATGAACGATGTAACCGGTTTAAGAACCTGGGAAGGATTATACTTTGATTGTAATAAGAAGATAGTAATTACCTTCATTTTGTTGTATTTCAATGGGATGATCGTATGGATATTAGTACAGTGGAGCACCATCTATCGGGTTGGAAGATACCCGAATTTGGGGGCGTCACAATGCAGCCCATGGCATTGTCATTAATGGACATGTATATGAACATGGGAACATCATCCCTGGGAGGTACCAAAACCGGAGCTTAGCTGCTTTTTAATTGTTGGGAAGGTCTTCTGGCACTCATCATTCCATTTCATGGAAGACTTCTTCCTTAATAACTTGAAGATAGACTCATAGGTTGTTGTGAGTTGGAAAATGAACCTGCTAATGAAGTTGATTCTTCCCAAAAATCCTTGTATTTCTTTCTCTGTATGAGGAATGGGCATTTCCATAATGGCCTGGATTTTGGTGGGATCCAGCTCAATCCCCTTATGGCTAACTAGGAATCCTAGAAATTTGCTGGATTTAACGCCAAAGGCGCACTTGGATGTATTCAACTTCAATTTGTCCTTACGCAACCTGTTGAAGAGCTTTGTAAGATGGTCTACGTGGTCTTTCTCCCTTTGGGAATTGGCAATGATGTCATCCACGTAGATCTCTATCTCCTTGTGCATTAAATCGTGGAAAAGAGTCATCATAGCTCGCTGATAGGTAGCTCCGGCATTGATGAGGCCGAATGACAATCGTCTGTAGTAAAAGGTTCCCCATGGAGTGAAGAATTCAGTTTTCTCACGATCCTCTTCAGCAACCATGATTTGATGGTACCCCGCGAAGCAATCAGCAAAAGAGTACATGTCGTATTGAGCCGTATTGTCAATGAGAATGTGGATAAATGGCACGAGAAAGCTATCTTTAAGGCAAGCTTTATTCAGATCCTGGTAATCCACACAAACTCGTACATTTCCTCCTGGTTTAGGCACGAGGACTATATTGGATAGCCATTCAGGGTATGTGGACACCATGATGATGCTGACTTGAAATTGTTTCACAATTTCTTCTTTAACCTTTAAACTCCACTCAGGTTTTAATCGCCTGAGCTTGTGACTGACTGACTTAAATCCCTCTTTAATGGGGAGGCGATGAATGACTATGTCAGTGGACAAACCCACCATGTCTTCATGAGACCATGAAAACACATCCTAGAATTGGGTTTATAGTGTAACCATGTCATTCCTTTGGTTTGGAGTGAGGTCCGTACCAATCTGGATTAGTTTAGGACTTTCTAGGGTTTCGAGATTGAATGAGGTGGTTTGATCAAGGTTTGGTTTGGGTATATCTTCGACCCATTCTTTGATCTCCTGAGGTATCTCAACGTCCTTTTGTATTTCCATCAAGTCTGAGTCCAACTTTTCATCAAAGTTACAGTCCTTGTGGAGAAAAGGCACCTCATCAGCAATTATAGGCATATCTAACTTTAGAGTCCTGAAACAAAATATGCTTTCACTTAATATATGAAATTGTTCAATCATACAAAGTGTTTGCATGTAATGACAAAACAACTGCTAATACTATACAAAATGTAAGCAGTTATTGTTATCTACAGGGCAGATGGAGTTTCTGCCCTTTTTACCCTCGTTGGAAAATGCAAGAAGTGTTGCTCCAATTTCCAAGAGTGAAGTCCTGGTGGACTGCTGTGACGGAGGGGCTGTTGTCATCCTATTTATCCCGAATGATGACCATGATATTTGGGCAATCATCATCTGGGGTAATTCTGTTTGTACTGTCCGTATAGACGATGATGCGTCTATTTGATAAGCGCTTGGCAATGTCCTGCTTACACCTCCGGTCCTTTTCCTCCGCCTCCGGATCCGATATCAAAACTTCTTTTCCTTTGACCGGTATCGACTTAGGAAATAACATAATCATCATATATGCAAGAACCTTTACTGAAGTCTGTATAGATTCAACTCTTGTAGGTGCAGGCAATCACCGCATGGCTGAAGATAAAGGAACATGTTTGTGCTTATGAGGATTCCTGTGACTGGAGCTAGCAAAATAGCCTAGTCCAGCTGTCCCTGTTTGACTGGGAATTTGAATAGGGCACTTGATGCCTTGATGATCTTACCAACCCTTGTCAAGGTTGATAACCAAAAGATAACATTTCTTGGCTGGATGACATTACTTCGTCGGAAACTCTGGGTATCAGAGGTGGTGCCCCAATGGGATGGTAGTGAGTGCTGCTCACTTCCTAGGCATGGAAACTGACAGGCTTAATTTCTGAATTGAAACTGATGAGCAGGATGTCACCTTCTTCAGACATTCATTCGCTCAAAGACATTTAGCGATGACTAGTCATTATTAATGATGTATTTAAGCTGTTGATGCAGGGTGAACGGGATGGCTTCAGCCATATGAATCTACGGTCTTCCCAAGATCAGGCTGTATCCTATATCTATTTTGAGTACATAGAAGGATATGCTGAACGTATGTGAAACTATCTACACAGGTAGTTCAATCTCTCCGACAGAGTTTCGTCGGGATCCGTCAAAAGCTTTGATAATCGTATGGCTGCTTCGGATTCTCTTGAGATTGATATTCATCTTCTCTAGAGTGACATAAGGGCAGATATTCAAGGATGATCCTCCATCTATTAATACTCTTGCAACCACGTATCCAGAGGACATTACTGCTATGTGCAACGACTTGCAATGGCCCATCTCTTCGGGAGTTATATCATCGTCAGTGAAAGATATCACATTATTGTTAAAAATGTGATCCACCAGATGCTGGAATTTTTCAACATCTACTGACTTAGGCAGTTGGGCTTCTTCCAAAACCCTGAACAAGACCTTTTTGTGATCTTCGAAAGAGAAAACCAAGTCTACTATGGAAATTTGTTGTGGTTCTTCTCTTAAGCTTAGAACCACCTTGGTTTCGTTATGACCCATAGTACCGAGGAATTCTTCAATTTTCCCTATGGGAATTTTCCCATTTGACTTGATGGTAGGCTTCATCACCCGTTTGGGAAGATAAAGTGGATTATCCTTCGACACTACAACAGTTATATTAGATATAGATCCTTCAGCCTCTCCATAATTCCATGGAACTCTTTGTAGGCTGACAACATGATATTTATGCTATGAATGGTAAGATAATTGGCTTTGGCACAACCACTTTCAAAGGATTCTCAATACCCTTGAGCTGAATAGGTTGAATTGTACGTAAGGGGGTAGCTGAATCTGTCTCAAAAGATATGACTGCTACGGCTTCCTTCCACTTTGTAGAAAATGTGTCCCTCCTCTCTAGTACTACATCATCATCGTCTGCCATTTGCAGGACACCGCTGTCAATTAGGTTCTGAATAAGGTAACGGAGTGCCCAACATTTTCCGTGCTGTGACTGCAAGAGTGGGAGTGATACTGAGATACTCCATTAGAATTGAACACCTCGAACGATGGTTGATTGGAGGTAACAGAGTTGTGATTATTCCTTCATTGATCAGCATTTGAAACATCTTTTCCGTTGGTTGGCCTAGGTATGTAAATTCCATTTGGTTGACAAAATCCTGACGGGCTTTGGCATTTGCTCTTTTTGCAATTTTATCCTCCAACAATTCACCTTCTGATGTCGATGATGGAGTAATTATAACAAAAGGGAGGAGGCTAGCATGCTCCTAACTGAATAATTGACGTGTGACTTGGTGGTGATGGATCACTAGTTCTGCCAATTGGTCGACTTGCTCACAGAGAGTCTTCATTTTCTGTTCCATGGTAAACTGGAACTGTGCAAAATCCCATTTGTCAGCACTATCCATGTTAGTCTGGGAGGATCCACCAGTGGATTGGGAGGAGGCTAGCATGCTCCTGACTGAATAATTGACGTGTGACTTGGTGCTGATGGATCACCATATCTGCCAATTGGTCGACTTGCTCATAGAGAGTCTTCATTTTCTGTTCCATGGTAAACTAGAACTGTGCAAAATCCCATTTGTCAGCACTATCCTTGCTGGTCTAGGAGGATCCACCAGTGGATTGGGAAGTCTGTCCCCTACTCCAATTAATCATGTTAACCTCTTCTTCTTTGTGTTGAGGAAGAGGTTTGTCTTGCACATGGGGTTGGTCGGGTGTAGCTACCACGATCTCACCGTTATCAATCAAATCCTGGATCTTGTGTTTCAAGGCCCAGTAATCCTAAGTATCATGACCTGGAGCTCCAACATGATAAGCGCATTTTCGGCTAGCGTTGAAACCCTTCCCATTCGGGTTAATGTTGGTCGTTTTACCGATCAATATATGTTTGCAAGTATACACAATCAACAAGTAATAAAGAGTAAGTAAAGTATCGTTCCCATGAAGAATTAACTAATAAAGTTCACCAAGCACTAGCCCATAACCAGTTCAGTCTTATTTAAATGAATGATTTAATATCTTATATTTAAACTATGAAATTAAATTATACTAACTACCCCTAGAATGAGACTAGATAATGAAGACATGAGATTACAATTTCCCCTATTGAATCATTTAAATCAACACACTTCTAGTTAAGCCAAATTAATTATACCGGATTGTTAGTCGAGAACACGAAAGTGAAGTATAGCCATCTCTCAATGTACCATACCCATATCATATATAATCCACAATTGATATAATACATATTAACACCCACATTACCTAAATCACTATATATCTATGTGATTTACAAATAAATAGGGTTTAAGCCCAAGTCCTCAATTGACTACGAATGATGCTTCTATATATGTCTATCCTAAACACGAATCATATGTTCCATCACCATGTAGAACATACAAACAGAAGCTATCAAGATCAGATCTAAACCCATACTTTGTCTTTCAAGTTTATATGGATTATCACAGTAATCGATAGCCAATCAACTAAGCAAATAAGCATGAATCTTAATAGAAAATCTCATAGCAATCAATATGGCTAACAATGAAGTATGTCAAAATAAACTAGGAAATAGATTCCATTGCAATCCAAAAATAGAGTTTAACTCATAGTTGAATTAGAATACGTGATCCATAATTGAATATACATTGAAAGATACAAATATATAGAAGTAAAGAGAGTTAGGTATTAAGAATAGCAAATCTGAGTTTCTTCTCTTGTTTCACTTATGAACTTCTAATGTTCTTCAATCGCTTTAATCCCCAAATCTTACCTAATCTAGGGTTCTAATCTAATAAGGAAATTAAAGAAAAGAAAAGAGCATATGTAATGTAAATTGATCCCCGAGGGTGGAATCCCCTTTACATACTGATATCTCCTCTATATATAAGCCCTAATTGAACCCTTCTCCCAATTACACTCCAATAGTCCTGTTTAGTGAAAAAGTCATATCTGGTCAACTTCCAAAGTGGCGCAGCCACGTTGGAAATGGCCTGAAGTTTGACGCGCCCGCGCTCAAGTAGCAGATGACATTTTTTTGGTCTGGCGCGACCGCGCAAAAATACACTAGAATTCTGCGCCGTAGGTTTGCTGCTGCAGTGTCCTCTGGTAAAACGACCATAACGTTTGATCCAGAAAGAGTTCACTCCGATTATCACACCTTATTCCAGTTTAATTTGCTATCTCAGTTTATTAATCAAGAACACTCAAGTCGAATTAGCCATCTCTCGATGCACTAACATCGTATTAACTTAAATCCACAAATTGATAGAATTAAGTCAAACACCCTAATTAACTAATTCACTATATCTCTATGTGAATTAAAATCAAAGAAGGTTTAAATTCCAAGTTCTTTATTCGATTACATGTGATGTTTGGCATATCTCTATCCTAAAGATTTATCAAGAATCTATCAAAGCACAAAATTCAAGAACACATGCTATTGTGATTAGGTCTAGATTAATTCATCATCTCTCGAGTCCATACAAATCCACACAAAATTGGTGATCAAGCAATTCATAAATTAAGTATAAATCACAAAAGATAAACTGAATTGATAGTATTATTAAATTGAAATTAAGGCATGACAATCATTGTTTGATAAGTAGGATTTACACCTACTTATGGAGTACCAATTCATCGTATTCTACGCATTCTATTCTCGTATTCTCGTAATCTATTCATATATTGTTCGTACGATATCCGTATTATATGTCATAATAATCTTCATACTATACTCGTATAATAATTCATATCATACTCATATCTCTCACACATAATAACCCTAATTATTATACGTGATCATAAAATTCTCGGAACTCACTTTTCCTAACCCTTAGGTTTTGAGTCCGTAGGCGAAAACTTCGTTTTTAGCCATAACTGAAAAATTATTGAATATTCCATCACGTCTCAAAATTAAACGTAATTTATATCTTCTCGGAATTTCAAAATAAATCTCCGAGCAAAAACGGATGAATAGTGCCTATTTCGTCTTTTTCCCCGAAAATATTTTGTTCCCGGAAAACTTCTATTTTTGTCTTGAAAATTCTTATTCGCTCAATCTAGCTCGTAGCTAGAATACTCCCGATTTATAATCATCCTAGGTTATTGAACGATTAATAAACATATAGCACGTAATAATATTAATAAAAATTCCTTTTATTAATAATTAATTTCAAAATCCTAAATTACGACGATCCGAATTTCCTAGGTTGTCACATTCTTCCCTCCTTATAAAATTTCCGCCCCTCGAATTTCTTAAAACCACACCCTTACCTGTCATCACATTCACCCCTTCTTCATAGAATTTCGTCTTTGAAATTTTAGCCTACCTTTCTTCTCAACTTCACTTCAACGTAGTTCTTATCTTTCCCTCATTCCTAACCCCCATAACCTATCAAGAATCATGAAGCAGAAGGAATAACGAGGAATATAAAATTTCCTCTTAAAACGTTTCATACTTTTGCTGAGGGGTCAAATCGACCATGAACTCTTACTAGGTTAAACAACATTTCACCGTAAGCCCTTCTTTAACGGTCAGTTTACAATCACAAAGAAAGTAACTACCTCTTCCATGTTCTCCTCAGACTAAATCATTAGATTCCGCACCAAAACAATTTGGTTTGGCACAAGTTCTCAAAGAAAGCTCGATGACATACCATTTGTCTAGCCAAATCAAGTAGCTTAGACCATACCAATAAATTGGATATCAACTAGAAACATTCGTCTAGTTAACTCAATTGACATCGACTACTTCTTTAAATTCTTTTCGCAATACATCAAAACGGTTTATGACGTCATGATACCATACTTATCACAGTACGTTGAGGACTTCGTCTGTTTGTGACTTCGTCATTATACATCATACCATAGTGGGTTGTTGATCCTAAGATCACATCCAAAACTAGGTTCAATTGCATTAGTAACTTCATCTTTTTACCATCCTTGCATCAAATGCACTGATGATATAAAATTCATTTTGATATTTCAAATCAATTTCTGTCTAGCCGAAGAAATTAGTATAGACATATCAAGAATAGCTCTTTTAAAATACGTTGGTTCCAAAAGTTGAACCAATCTTTTCCTTTTCAAAATGTACATATCAGAACGAGTTCAATAAACTTCGAAATCTAACATAGCTAAATGACTTGGAATATCCTATTCTTCATCTGCCTTCATTGTCTTACTGCGACAATACTTAATCTTCTTTAGCACCTTCACTACTAAGCCTACTGAAAACAAATCATTTTCAGTCTAAACATTCGTATACCTTAGTACAGTCCATCAACTTACCACACATTATGAGTTCAGGAACTTTCCACAATAATATGAGTTTAAGAACATCCAGATAGACCATAGGCATCCATTCGCTGAGACGTTCGAAAACATACCACATTCTTATGAGTCACGAACTTACCATAAGTATGGGTTTCAAGAACTCGCACCTACCTTATCGTTCTCTACCTATCAAGTATATATATGAGAAAAGATTCACCTCCTCATCATATACATCCTAATAGCGCGACCAATCCCAATGATTATCACTACCAGAAGCTAAGTGATTGTAGAACCAAACACAATTCCCTGCCCATACAGAAAATTGGTCAACTCAGCATCGAATTGATATATAAGAAGCTAAGCGGTTGTTACACCAAGCACAATTCTCCACCCATACAAAGAATTGTTCAACTTAACAACTATATCGCATAAGAAGCCAAGTGGTTCTAAAACCACGTACAATTTCCCCGCCCATACAAGGAATCATACTACTCAGCTGCTGATATGAGTCCTCATTTGAAATTTTACAACTTCTAAATCTCTCTCTACTTAATACGAATTTTCTTTAATTCATATACTATCCTTCACAACTTAATCTAAGTTCTTCTTCCCGTACTACTTCATAGTACCTTTCATTCATAGCACTAACTATAAATCATTCATCGTTTAACAACCCATCTGTTACTACGAGTCACTATGATCACGTGGTGATCTTCTTATCCTTCTCTCTACGATTATAGTCTTAGGTACTCCTACCTAAGGTTTATAACCCATCAGCTTTGATACCAACTTGTAACGCCCCAAAATCCGGTCTATCTTCACACCTTGGGATTAATATATCAAAGTACATCCTTCATCCAACATACATCATTATATACCAAAATATAACAACATACACTCTCAAATCCCAAGTTCTGGAAACCTTATAACCTTTTTCATTACAAATAATAATAAATACATTATTCATTTCATCTTACAAGAGTGACTTTTATCCGCCACCAAGGATACATAACAGTTCCTTAAACTAGTCTAGAGTTCAATTCATCTTTCTAAATTTCAAGTCTTCACTTGATCTTCTCGCTACCTTCACCCTCTGAATGACAATTCATCTGGAGACCATCAGCTTGATCTTTACGGGATCCTTAAGTTCTTCTAACCTTGTTTGCTAAAAATTGTTTTTCATTTAAAGCAAGTGTGAGCATTCAATTGCCCAGCAAGTCATAACAGTTGAACAAACAACTTCAAAATTAAAACATTTCTTTAGAACTTCTATAACCAAACAAAGGTTATGAAGCAGCTTGAATAATAGGATTAGTCTCGATTCCTATCATCTTAAAACATCAGTCACTTTTATTTTTAAATACTTTCATTCCTCTACCTTTTTCATACACATCCTGTCTGGCTAGAATCATTAGCACAGACTTAACAATAACGATTCATGTGTAAACAGAACATACGTGTATTGAACAGTTCAATCACAAAACAATTCATATCATAGAAACACTGAAGTATTCAAATTGTGGCACAAGGCCTCATACATACTACCACATTGTACATACATCGCACATATGCACATAGACAAGACTTCTCGAGTACAACATCTGAGAAGTTTAAGAAACTAGCATTCATGTAATATGAATGAAGTTAGGAAACTTGTCTTACGCCCAGCTACAACTTACGCTGAACTGCTCGTTCCAATTCCTATATAACACATAAACACCAATTAGTCATATATCGAACTTACACATTGGTTTACTTAACTTTACTTCTTAGGGTTTGCGTTCTTGCAATATAAGTTTACGCGACTAACTTCCTTTACCAGTTTACGGCTTTGTGACATACGGAGATGTCTTACTCAACGTTCATCATCTTGGATGATTATATTCTTATCTGACTCACATTCGGCTTTCATTAATCTTATTACCATTCATTATGGCTTTCTTGATAATTCATATCTTATTTAATACTTTTGTTATCCATTACATGAACCCCATGTTCATTACTCGTTCTTAGTTTCGAAGCCCTACAAATTGTTGTATGCTAAGACCGATCGTTCATCGCAACAACGTTGCGTTCATAGCGTCTATACGCTTCACACTTATTTCTCATTATCATGATATAACATCGAAATGTTATTCATTACCCTCGTCACTCAACGTCTAAGGAATCACAACCATAGCAATTCCTCATGTTCATTCATCCCGACTACGGTCCCCGGACATCGGTTACGTAACTCGTGATTTATATTCTTTGTTATTTAATCTCGTTTAATCTATATGTTCAACCTTTAATAAAGGTTTGCATCACTTGATTAAGTGTTACATTAGTTGAATATTATATCCTTTATCGTCCCTTACATTTCCCCCAAGAGCTGAGCAATTAAAAGCTCATCTCTGGCTTTTTCCCAACACTGGCGCCGCGGCGCCACTCCCTTTGTTATCTCTCTCGTCGCGGCGTGAGTTAGCAGAACTTGACCTCGATCTGCGCCGCCACCACTCTCACAAGGCATGACTACTAGCGTCACGCGCCAAAGCCCCAACCCTAGAAAATTTCTCTAAGTGTTAAATCCAATTTGAGACGCTTACTTCCCGATCTCATAACTCCTTCATTATAACTCGGAACGAGGTCGTTCCAAAGCCATTCTCTTCCTTATCTTACATAGTTTAATACCCATCAAGCAGAAATTTATTCTAAATCTGCTAGCATGCCATTCGATTTGCTTGATCTTCACCCTTTGTTCATTTTACGCTTTTAACGCTCTTCATTTGTTCATCCGTAATTCAGTCATCCGACCTCTGAACTCGTTCGTTCTTGAGTCCACGACTCACGTTTTCTATGTTCTCTTACTTTCTTATGAAACCCTACCCATTCGGGTTCATTTACTAACTTTCTAATTCTCGTTCGTCTTTTACGAAATTTCGCCATAACTTCGTTATAGCTAAGTTTTAATCCGTTCTTCATGAACGTGTCTACCGTTCCTAACCAAGCAATATGCAACTAACTTATACGCGATGGTTTTAAACTTGTCCATCAACAACAATTATCCTACGATGGTTTTAAATTTGTCCATCAACAACGTTCTTCGTGTTTTTCGCGTGTTCTTCGTGTTCTTCGCTCGTTCTTTGTTTTAATTGATATTTTGGATTACGATTCCACTTTTTATTGGAATTTGATGTTATAGAACATTATTCCTTACTTATTTCACCTACTTATTCATATAATCCATTCGGATCGCTCTAATTCATTATAAATCTTATACTTCCTTAAGAAATTTATAAACTAAATTTCTAATTCTTATTTCTTCATTTTCTTATGATTTCAACCATATGAAATCATCTCTAACCTAATCTACCTCTTATCTTCATTAAGTTATGTTTTTAAACATAAAAGCTTAAAGAAAATTTAAAAGAGATTAGGTTTCGGATTACCGTTCTTCTTTAATCCTCTTCTGTTATACAAAGCCAGAAATTTACAAGCTTTGCTATTACACGATCACTTTCGATCCGATCATTCATGCTCATGCTCTTCCTTCTCCCTCCCATCCGACTTCTCTCTCTCTCTCTCAAGTGTGGGATTTTCAAAATCCAAAAATAATGAAATGAGCTTCCTATTTATAGATTTTCAAGGCTAAGGGCGTTTTAGTCATTTCGCCCCCCACCTCCTCCAACACTTAGCCACCAAGTTTACTTGGCCACCACCCTTACTTGGTGGCCAAGTAGCCGCCACACATGCTCATGGGTCAACCCATGGGTTGCCCATTGGTTATTACCCATCCGTTTACCCATCGGTTCGATCCGCGATTTCTTTTCTTGGTTTGGGCCTTAACCCTAATTCTTATTGGGCCTAACTTGGCTTGATTTCAAAAAGCATTGGGCTTGAAATAATCCAAGTCCAATTGGATCCTACAAAGTCCATGAACTCAAAGTCCATTAAGACTAATTGTATTCTACGCATTCTATTCTCGTATTCTCGTAATCTATTCGTATATTGTTCGTACGATATTCGTATTATATGTCGTAATAATCTTCATACTATACTCGTATAATAATTCATATCATACTCATATCTCTTACGCATAATAACCCTAATTATTATACGTGATCATGAAATTCTCGGAACTCACTTTTCCTAACCCTTAGGTTTTGAGTCCGTAGGCGAAAACTTTGTTTTTTGTCATAACTGAAATATTATTGAATATTCCATCACGTCTCAAAATTAAACGTAATCTATAGCTTCTCGGAATTTCAAAATAAATCTCCGAGCAGAAACGGATGAATAGTGCCTATTTCGTCTTTTTCCCTAAAAATATTTTGTTTCCGGAAAACTTCTATTTTTGTCTTGAAAATTCTTATTCGCTCAATCTAGCTCATAGCCAGAATACTCCCGATTTATAATCATCCTAGGTTATAGAACGATTAATAAACACATAGCACATAATAATATTAATAAAAATTCCTTTTATTAATAATTAATTCTTTAACCCTAAATTCTGGACGATCCGAATTTCCGGGTTGTCACAGTTCCCTCAGTGGCGATTGATAGCTTTACAGCTTTATTTATGTTTTGTCCCGCCTGAAGTTTCCTCTGTGGCGGTTGATTGCTTTTACAGCTTTATTTACATTTTTGATCCCCCATGGAGGTGCTTCGTGGTTGGTGATCATGTTTGTATATATATATTTACAGCTTTTATATATATACCTCCTTACTGCTTCCATACAAATTGCGGTATGATGTGCGCCTAGGAATCATGTGATCACAGATTCAACCTATTGGATCTAGATTCGGTTCCCGTGATGGACGCTTTTTAATTTGTGAGCAACTTTGTAAATTATTCTCATGCATTCTCAATTTCCTCGATGGTTCTCATACCCACGAGGAAGTCGGCATTATTTTGTATATTATTTTCGTACGGATGCCTCGCATCTGTAAAATAAAATCAATCAAGTCGAACACTTAATAAAATGGGAGTGTAAAAGGTCTCAATTACTATTGAGCATCAGGGTTTGAAAAACCTCTTTTATAAAAGATCACTGTCATATCTTGCTTAAAATTGAATTTTTACATAAATTCAAACCCTGTGTATATAGGTGCGAACGAGGCCTCACACTACTTCCAACTAACAGCACATTGACCCACACACACACACATTCAGATAATAGTTTCTTGAAAAGAGGAGGTCACTGTGGTAACACGGATGTCGAGGGGTGCCTAACACCTTCCCTCCGCATAACCAAGTCCCCGGACCCTAATGAATCTCGGTTTCACCGACCATTTAGCAAATGTCACATCACCGGGTCAATGTGAAACCTTTTCTCAATTGTGTTGGTACAACCATTTAAAAAACTAATGGCGACTCTTAACAAATCCATCATCGTCGACATTATACATGCTTTACCTTTTCACTTGTTTTTTCAAACAAATCTACTTAAAATGAGAACAATCAAGAACAAGTAATCTGAAAGGGACAACTAAAAATCCCGACGTCGACAAACATGAAATGAACATGAAAGCCCAAACGATATCCGGATTTCTTTTCCTTGTGTTTTCATACCAATAGTCGCTCACATCGTTCCCAAGCATATGATCTACAAAATGAACACAAAATGCATGAAAAGTAACTAAGAAACATGAGTTTAGGCAACTAATTCAAGTAACAGATACTAGATAAATAGGTATAAACCTACTTATAAAATACACCCAAACTTAAATCGTTGCTTGTCCCCAAACATCACAACATAATGCAATCTAAATGCTATGCAAACTACACTACTATGGCAATAAATCCCCCATTCTTAGCCAAATATGAATTCCAATAAGATGTGCCTCAGAGAAATAACAAGATCTATAAATAAAGCATCAAACTAAACTAAAGTCATAAGGATATACACTCCGAAAATCACAACCTGCTGCTGAGATGCAGTGTGTGTGTGCTATGTTCACAAATAAGCTTGACAAGGTGAAAATTCCAAATGCTATACTTCTTAAGAAAGAAAACTGAGGTTTCAAATCAAGAACTATGCACATAGTTGAAACAACAACCAATCCAACACATCAATACAAGCTAAGGTTGAACAAAAGGTTTATTCTACTTTATTTTCTCACGAGGGCAATTTTTGCACTTTCCCGCAGTGTTTATTGATTTTTTCTATTTCCCATGACTGTGCAATGTCTCATTCCATTAGGCTAATAGTGCTACCCCTTAGCGAGATTTCAACCAACGACTCCCAAACCATTCAGGCTTTAGGGCGCTAGGTGTAGAGACAATCCCCTCGGGCGTACTTACTCAAGTAACAAAGGCCCTTAAACAAGACTAGCCACAGTGTTTATTCTTCTTTTTTTTCAAGAGCATATAAAGTATACCCAATGCGTTCTCAAAGCTTGAGTTTCTGTGTATTATAGTCATTACTCATTTTTTACACGATTCTATCATTAAAAATAACATTTTCCTCTCAGAAAGATAAGCATGCTAATCTTAACCAACAAGCAAACAGGAACACTATCATGCTACCCGGTAACATCAAAATAACAGGCATACATTACATCATGTATGAAATTATAACTAAGTTTAAGTTATCAACATAGTTCAAAAATCTATCACATTTCTATATCATCATTGGCCATATTGAAAAACATGGGTTTATGCTATGCATTGCAACTAAACACATACTAAGTAAACAAGACAAAAGGAAACTGCAAAACATTTATGCCAAAAATTAACTAGCAAGATACTAAAATACCACTACTATTCAACCTAAACATGCAATAAAACTATATACAGACATGCAATTAAAACTATATGATACTATCTATTTGCAACAACTACTAACTACAACCCAATACCCCCAAACTTAAAACGAACAATGCCCTCATTGTAATGAAAAGTGAAAGAATACTCCCCTAAGTGGCAATGTCATCTCCGTTTGCCTCCTCATAATTCGATGGTATATCAAGTGATGGATAAGTTTGAGATATTGTATAGTTGGAAACTGAGTATGGACTTCTAACTGTCCGAATGCTTAAGTTAGAAAATCTAAAAATTGAGCAGTAATTATTTTCTATGATTGAGATATGGCGCGGCCGCGCTATGTTTGGCTTGTAGTTGGGCACAACCGCTCTACCTTGTACCTTGGCAACTTCAATTTTTTTTGACTTCTTTTTGATCTTGAATGCTTATAGAAATTGAATTGAACCTGAGAGGAGAAATAATCAAACTATTATTAAGATTTATAACTATCAAACATATACTAAATATGAAAAGCATGAAGAATTAAACATAGGAGAAGAAGTAATTGGAAATATAAATAAGAATTAAACAAGGACAAAGAAAGATTGGATGGGGTGCCTCCCATCGAGCGCTTAGTTTATAGTCGTTAAGTCGGACTTCTTTTTCTCAATGCTATCCAATTCCTCTATGATAAGCTAGGAACCCTCCATCCATTAGAACTGCAGTGTGTGTTGGGAGGTTCCCCTTCGTGAGAGTCTTCGAATTGAAGCCACCTAACATATTTCTTGTACATGATGTCCTCATTTCTATTGCATAGCTAGGTGCTTCTTCCGTTATATTTGTGAATAGGTTTTTGCATTGAGGCATGAAAAATACAACGGGCTTTTCCTCTTCTATTTTCTCTTCCTTATCCCACCATGGTTTGTAAAATGCTTCATTATCATAGAGATCTTTGCCTTGGAGGTGACTACCAAGGGGACATGAGTGCGCAAAATTCACTGGATTTTTCAACTTTGACTGAGAAGGCACTTGAGGTATAATAAAATTGAGCTCATATTTTTCATTTCCTATATCCTTTGTTGTCTCCTCAATGTCCATTTCTTTCAGTTCATCTAGTGGCATGCACACTTCTGGCTCTCCATCTGTTTCATTATCCATGTCATAGCACCAATGGTTTCGAATTGACCGCTCTTGCTCAACCATCTTCTCCTCTGTTGCTGCTATAAACTTGAACCACAAATCCTCCAGCCTTGAATTATCTTTTTCAGTTTCAAAATCCATGTATTGAGGACCATTCATGGAGGAGTTAATGAGTTGTTCCATCTGTCTATTAAGGTTTTGGGTTGATAACTCCTGACTGATTATCATCTCTTCTTGGTCTACTATAATTCTTCACATGAATTCCTACAACTCTGAATTTTTGTCTTATTGAATTGGAGGTGGATATGAGAATTCCGATGGATATGCTGGACTTGGGGCGCAGTATTGGTCTTGATAGTTATAACTTCATGAAGAATCTGGGTGATACCCCCAACCTTGATGATAATTGGGATAAACATAGTTGTTGAAGTAATCATCCCCATATTGTACTTGTCCAACACTAATGTTGCACTGATAACTCGGATGTTCGCCATCACAATATGCACATTTAACTACAATCTCTCGAGTACGTTAGGATGTAAGAAAATCTAAACTCTTTGAAATTGTTTCAATTTGTGCTGACAACGCATAAAATGCATTGAGTCCATCAACTCCAGTGTCCCTTGGTTGAGTCATATTCGTATGTGGCCATTGATAAACAAAGTCATCCATGGTACTTACCAAAGATAGTGGATTTTGAAAAGTTTCATCATCTGGTAGATCACATCTTCAACAGCAATGTGATATCCTTCACCGATGATGACATACCTCCCGAAGGGATGGGTCATTGTTAGCCACTACACACGGCAGTGATGTCTTCCAGATATATGGTCGGAGGAGTGCTAATAGATGGAGGATCATCCCTAAACATCTGCCCCTATGCCATATTAAAAAGAATGAAGATCAATCTCAACCGGATACGAAGCAACCACACAATCATCAAAGCTTTTGATGGATCTCGGTGAAATGCTAACAGAGAGATTGAATTACCAGTGGAAATCAGTCCACATACATTCTTCATATCCTTTCAAGTGCTCAAAATCACTACAAGATATAACTTACTGTTAGGAAGACCTTGGATCCATATGGTGGGAGCTATCCCATCCACTCTTCATCAACAGCTCAATTATATCATCAATATACATTTGGTCACTGTCAATGTTGAACCAGAGTATCTTATCCAAAGTGATATACCTCTCATCAGTTTCAATGAAGAAGTTGACCCTGCCAGCTTCCAAGCCCTTGAGGTAAGCAACACTCACTATCAACCCATAAGGGCTCCAGCTCTGAAACCTAGAGTTTCTGCTGAGGTAATATCGGCCAGTTAAGAGATGATATCCTTGGGTTTCTAACCAGGACAAGGGTTAAGAAATAATCTTCAAGGAATTAAATGCCCAATTCAAATTCCCAGCCAGACAAGAAAAGCTGGAGTAGGCTACTCCTCTGGGTCCAGTCACAGGAACCCGCACAAGCATACACTGGTTCCTTCATCTACAAGGTTGTTGCCTAAACCTACAGATGCAGATTTTGTACGACCTTTATGGACAATTCATGTCTCTGTGGCAGGTATGATGTTTCTTAAGCCGATACCGGTTAATGGGAAAACAGTCAAGGCATAAATTATGAAATAATTTCAAGCCAGCATATTGGTATCAACATACCCTTAGTGGCTATCCAACATAGTCCCCGTACCTAAACCTGGAGGTAAGGTGCGAGTATGCATTGATTACAGGGACCTGAACAAAGCGTGTCTCAAAGATAACTTTCCCATACCATTCATCCATATACTCATTAACAATACAGCTCAGTTTGGCATGTACTCCTTTATTGACTGCTTTGCTGGGTATCACCAAATCGTGGTTGTTGAAGAGGATCATGAGAAAATAGAATTCATCACTCCTTGGGGAACCTTTTGCTACAGAAAGTTGTCATTCAGCCTCATCCATGCCAGAACTACCTATTAGTGAGCCATGATGGGACTTTTCCATAATCTAATGCACAAAGAGATAGAAGTCTATGTGAATGACATCATTGTCAAGTCTCGAAGGGAAGAAGACCACATAGACCATCTCAAGAAGCTCTTCAACCGGTTGCCCAAGTAAAACTTGAAGCTAAATCCAGCCAAGTGCGCCTTCGGCGTCAAGTCAGGTAAGTTGTTGGGGTTACTAGTAAGCCATAAAGGCATTGAGCTAGATCCCGCCAAAATTTAAGCCATTACTGAAATGCCCATACCCCGGACAGAGAGAGAAATATAGGGATTTTTGGGAAGAATCAACTTCATTAGCCGATTCTTCTCCCAACTCACAACAACTTGTGAACCTATCTTCAAGTTTTTAAAGAAGAACTCCTCCTGGAAATGGAACGAAGAGTGTCAAAAAGCCCTCTTTTCCATCAAAGAACAACTAGTCAAAGCTCCTGTCTTGGTATCTCCAAGGGATGACATTCCCCTATTTATGTACATGTTAATCAATGACAATGCCATGGGTTGCATGATGGAACAAAAAGATGATAGAGGCCAAGAAAGAGTTATTTATTACCTAAGCAAAAGATTCAGCATCAATGAGCACAAGTATGCCTTGATTGAGAACACTTATTGTGCATTAGCATGGGCTTCCATGAGATTGCAGCATTATCTCAATGGTCACATAACCCATCTCATATCCTGCATGGATCCTCTCAAGTACGTGTTTAGCAAACCTATGTTGAATTATCGACTGTCCAAATGGCAGTTGATCCTCCAGCAATTTGACATTATTTACGTGAATCAAAAGTTTATCACAGGTCAGTGAATTGCGGATCAACTGGCTGCCGCACCATCCGGGGATTTCAAACCTTTAGAAACATATTTCCACGATGAAGGGGTAATGACAATTCAGCAACACCATCATGATAATACAACCCAATCATGGAGGATTTATTTTGATGGAACTGTAAACATGGAAGGTGTCGGAGCTGGAGCAGTGTTGGTATCTATTTCGGGAGAGCAGTATCTCATTGCCATCAAATTGTAATTTGTCAACATCAACAACACAGCTGAGAATAAAGGCTGTATAATGAGGTTGAAGCTAGCCCAATCCATGGGCATCAAATGGTTAACTATCTTTGGAGATTCTGAACTTATAATCAGACAAACCACTAGGGTCTATCACACCAAGGAATTACATTTGCTGCCTTACCATCGACAAGTTATCCAGATTGCTTCAGAGTTTGAATAAATATCTTTCCTCCACATTCCTCAGAACAGGAATGACTTTACTGACCACTAGTACAAAACCATAAAAAGACAACACTTAAAAGATGACATTTTTTATTAAAAAAATGTTGTAGTATTTTTTTTCACAATGTTTTTTAACAAAACATTGTAAATACATATGAAAAAACGTTATTTATTTATAAGGGCAACTTTTGATTTTAAATAGATAACATTTTTAAAAAAAATGTTATCTATGTAAAAAACACGATCAAAAAACCGTGATTAAATGAAAACTTAAAATTAAAAGATAGAGCTGAGCATAGTTATACGTCTATCTCTGCTCTCTTTCGCTCACAAAACCAAAACCCTAGTTATCGATCTCTACTGCCGCCAAAGTTTGACCCATCTCAAGTCGTCGATGTCTACGTTCACTGAGCTCTTGGCTTGCCTGGTTCTGAATCACCAGAGAGAGAAACTGGAATTTCTCTAGAGGATAAGAATGTGTACCCACTAAAGGTTGTAGTGTCAGCTGGGGCCAAGAGGGGTTTCCTTGACACCATTGATGTTGGTTCGGGCAAGTGGGTTTTCTATGTTAATGGTGGAGCTGAGGTTGATTTGGCCAAAACTGGGCCTTTTTTGTCTCCACGGAGTGTCAATGGAGGTGGAAATATTCTAGGGGTTGGTGGGTCTGAGAGTAACACTCGAAGCTTCATTATGGCTTTCAAAGGTCTTGTGAAAGAGGTTGTTCCACCGGTGCAGAAGTCGAAGCCGGTGCCAAAAAAAAAGCCTCAAAATTCAGCTGTAAATGGCCATGGGGTTCCTCTAGCTGCAAAGTAACTTTTCTTTTTATTTGCCTGATATTGGTTTCTTAAGCCAATGGTGGAAGCAATTACCATGGTTAAATTCTTTCTATTGTTTTTTTTTGTTTTTTGGTCATCATCTTCTTTGTGGTTCTAAAATTACTCTATATTGTTGATATTCTTGTTTTTTTTTCTGTCCCGGGTATAGTGTGTCATACTTGCTCTTCATATCATTATGGTGTAGGTTAATAGCTTGCAGCAACCATACATAATTATTTTTCTAAATTAAGTTTGGATCATCTCAACTTTTGATTTTCTCTAACGTATTGATATGTTACATAGGTTCCAATTAGGAATAATAAAAAGGGTTAATAAGATAGGGAATTTCAGATGCACAGGTTATCTTGTTGTCTATTTTACTAGAGCCTAAGAAAAAGGTGGCTCGAGTATAGAGATGTATCCTTTTTATCATTTAGATATAGTGTATAATTAAGATATCATATGTATTTATGCATCTGCCTGGTTGATGCTACTTCCTCTGCCTTTTGTTTTCTTCTTCAATTAATATACTAAGAGTCTAGGTATTCTTCATAATATATTGAGTAAGTTACTTGGGAGATAAATTAGTTAATTTCTGTCACTCTTGAAGATATAGTAAAATTTAAGCCATTAGTATCTTGTGTTTGAACAGGGCACAGGTAGTAGGATGGCCTCCAATTCGATCTTTTTTAAAGAATTCCATGGCTATTAGTCATCCTAAGATTGATGATGATTTGGGATCAGGTTGTTTTTATGTCAAAGTCAGTATGGATGGTGCACCTTACCTTAGGAAAGTTGATCTCAAAACCTATTCCAGTTATTTGGAACTATCTTCTAGTCTGGAAAAGATGTTTAGTTGTTTTACAATTGGTAAGCTATTTTTGAATTTGGTTCTCTGTCGAGGATCATTATAATTGATGTTTTGTTAATTAAAATCTTAACATGACAAACTCAAATAAATAAATTCACACATAAAGTTACCAAGACAGTGTTGATCTACATCATTTCTAAGTTCTAATTATGCCAAAGTGTTGATCTTTGGTTTGCCTTTTTGCATCTTCTAGATTTCATTACTTGTGGGAAGTTAAGAGGAGTTGATGGTTACTTTTTCATTTTAAGGTGGAAAGTAAAAACTAGGATCAAAATTAGTTAAGAATTTTACTTATAGTAATTTGGCTGTTGAAGAAGTTCTTCATGGGGCTTGCTGATCGTATGCTTGGTAATTGTAAAGCTGATTGTATGCATGGTAATTGTATTATTAAGATACAGAGAAACAACTGGATTTCCAATTACTTTTGATGACTAAACATATACTTTTAAGTTATATCTATTTTCACAATAATCTGTAGCTTTTGAAGTTGTATTATTTATTATATCACCGCACAAGAGGGTTACCGTAGTGTTGTTCAACTTGTAATCTTTCCTTTTGTCTTGGTCACCTGGAATTTATTTCTTTTAAACTATACTAGCGGACGTTGAATTGTACGCTTCTCATTTTCATTGTTGGAGCAATATTCATGGTTTTTTTTCTTCTTGATTTTGACAAGGCTATAATTCTTGTCAGTTACCATTGATTAGTTCACCCCAAAATTATCATGGAATATTCAACTTGACCAGCATGCTTGCTTAAACGCTCAAAACTTTTGCCTACTCTTTCATGTTGTACTTTGTATTTTTGAAGGAAGTTAATCTTGAACCGTGACTAATTCAGGCTAATGTGGTTCTCCTGGGGCTCCTGTCCGAGATGGGTTAAGTGAGAGTCAGTTAGTAGATCTCCTCCATGGTTCTGAATATGTACTTACCTATAAAGACAATGATGGTGACTGGATGCTTGTTGGTGATGTTCCATGGGGGTAAGTGTGACTTCAAACCTTAAAAGTTTGAAAATTTCTCTGATTTAAGTTCGTCATTCCTCCACATGTTTTATGTTGATATAATTCAAGTGGGGTTAAATGCTTTTTCAGTCACCGTACTATATGTCAACTTACAGATGGATAACTGAACTTTTTTTTTCTTATAGTCAACTTGTAGCGCCCCCAAATCCAGGTATCTTCCAACCTGACAGATGGTGCTATACTGTACAACATTCATACATTCATTCAATTAAAAAGTCTCAAAGAACGAACATAACTTCTATATATTTAAAGAAATATTTACATTTCCCAGGTTCTATTCCTATTACAAAGGTTTTTTTGTCATAATATCAGTTACATTACAACAATAGACCTATACTATTACAAGACAGCTTAACAATCTGCCTTAGCTTTTCCTTTATCCCTTTTTGATCCTTCAGGACGTTCAGTCTTAGCTGCATTCATATGGTTCAAGCAAGAGTGAGCATAACTAGCTCAGCAAATATAACAATTTAATAACAACATGCTTGGAACATACGAATCGTATATCTTTAATAACTGAACAATAGTTATGAAGTACTATTGATAATTCAAAATAGCACTTCATCTTTCTTTCAAAATGTTTTACAATAATAACAATATTTAGTAAAACATTCACTCCGGTCAAAGACCTCGAGTATTCATTCTTTATTGAAAAAGGACAACCCGGAAGCAAATCTGTAAACCCGATATTACTTACGAGCACTTCTAGGTGATCAGCCTATTGTACTCTATGTTGATCAATACTACATCCATTGAACGTATGCACGTTTAAGCATTTGGCAACCTCACGTGCCTGTCGTTTTACCAACAAAACATTTGTTTAACATTTCAGCCATCTTTTGAAAACCATATCAAGTAGTTGACAAAAGATAGCAACATTTGATAATAAATGAATAGATTATCAATACATCAAGTCTAGCCAAAGGAATTGGCTTTAACTTCAACATACCTCAATTCATGCGAAAGAATACATGAACTTCAAAAACTTGTTCAGATTGAACTAAGACAAGAGTTAGAATACTTGCCTTTAGCGTCTGCTACGATATATTAACTTTATGTTCAAGTCGTTCAAGTCTCTACAATACATGATCACATAATGCCTTACATTAGGTCTCATATAATCAAGTATGTATATAACTATATTGTATCCTTCATCTCAATCTAAGTGTGTATTAGATTCAGTTACAATTCATTCCAGTTTATCATTATCCTTGCATTATATTCGACTAGGTTATCTCAACCTTTATACAACATCCTTAAGGATTAACAAAGTTTAAACAATGTTACATTACATTCCTTAAGTTGTGTTTACTTTTAAATCAATTAGCTTTCCTTTCTTTGTACTTAAAAACATTCATTACCATCCTTGTTTCGAGATCGGCACTACTGCCCACTTTATACTTACATCTTGACTGCGGTGAGCTTATAGTAGCATTGTCCGGACTTGGCCATGGCTGTATTTCCTCCCGTCATAATGACATTTGCGCCACACCTCTCGAAGATTTTCAGATTATACATACGGCTGTATTTACTACAAATTATACTATGGTTCAGATCAAGGCAAAATTTTTCAAGTGTTTCGGACATCATTACGTATTCTTGGCGCTGACCGATTTAATTTAGGGTTGGCGTCACGGCGCCAACTCTGTGCACCAGAAAACAATTTCAGTTTTTAAATTTTGTGAACTTCCCGGACGCATAACTTCTTCGTTATAAGTCCGAATTGACTCGTTCAAAAGCCTACGGTTCAAAAATTACATAATCTACATGTTCAAACAAGAATTTTATCTATTTGACTTCGTTTGCTAAAAATGCTCCTATTTGTTCATTTTTAACGAAAACGATAAATGTTCGTAAACGTTCAACGCTCGTTTCTTCGTTCTAAGTCGGAATCCGGTCATTTTCGAGTCCGCAACTCTTAAATGCCAAATATGACTTGTCTCCATTGGAAAACAATGGTTCCGAGTTCAAACACAAAACTTGACTTCTATTCCGAGAATTTTACGAATTCGACGATTATCGTCCAATCGTACAATTTCTGGCAAATCTTCATTCTTATGATTTGTTCAACATTACAAATGAACTTCATTCATCATGTGAACATCTTAAAATACTTATTACAACAACCTATATTTATTGTTGGATTTTTGACTTATTTCTTCATGAGCTTATAACTTGTCAAATTATAAACTACTTAAGATTTCATTGTAAGACCCCAACTTTTTTTAATAAAGATGATTTTTCTATAAATATCATTTTTGAATATTATGGAATAAATTTGATATAATGTTATAGTTGTGTGTAATATTTATAAATTTTACAGAGTACGCAAGTTATTTTATAATATTCGATTGGTCGGGGAATATTCGTTTTAACAGGAAATATTCGTACAACATCATAATCATTGGTGGACCCCACAATGGAATTATTGTCCGATTGAGAAAATGACAAAAATACTTTATGAAAATAACGGCGGAAGTTTTACCGTTAACTGTTGAAACACCCGGTGTTAAAAGTACATTAATACGCGTAGTTGCACAATAGCACACGGTATTGATTATTGATGCTTACGTGAGAAGTCACTCAGTTTTGTTCAATTACTGCTATAGTAATTGCTGCATAATATCTCGCGTTATTTGATTCAATTATTGTCAATATTTTATATATTATTAAATCAATAATTGAGACGACAAAGTTATTAATAGTATTATTTGCGATATTAACGATGTCTAGAAGTTCTATCAAGGAGAGGTTTGGTCACCTAATTGCGCGCCAATAGGGAGAAATCCTTATTGGAAAGCCCCCTCTTTCCTGGGAACGACCTGGTCGATTAATACTGTGAATTATAATAAAGGTGATAAATGTTGTTAAAATTATTAAGGTGATTTTTATGAAGTTTTGCTTATTTTATGGACCCCTATTTATCCATTTTTCAAAATAATCGGTAGAAAATTTTATAATAAAAGTGGGGCCCACATGTGGGGCCCATTTGTGTTGGAAAAATGATTTTGGAAATGGAGGGAGAAATAGTATACGTATGAAAGATATATATATATATATATATATATATATATATATATATATATATATATGTAATGAATATATGATGGGAGAAAAGGATAGGAGAAAGTGATAGGTGTGTGATGTGTGTGTGAGTGGAAAATGGTGGAAAAGTGATAGTGTGATAGTGATGTGTAAGAGTGTAGTGAAAGTGATTTTGGGAGGGTGGGGGATTGATGTTGGTTGTGGGGGGATAAAAATCAAGTGGTTTATATATAGTATTGATATATATATATATATATATATATATATTGAAAGCATGTGTTTATATATATATTATATTTTATTTGTTAGTTGATTGAATTTAATTGTTATTTGATTGAAAAATAAATCTGCAAAATAATTTCGTTCATGAACAGTGCACTTCCATTCTCCTATAAATAGAAGCTCATTCCTTCATTATTTCTTACGAATTCACTGAAACTCTAGAGAGAAAAATTATAGAGAAACTATAGAAAAGTATTCTGCTACTTCCCTACTCTTATATCCAGTTTCTTTTACGGTAAGAGGTATTATTTCTTTTGTATTCATGAAGAGAACTTCTGTTATTCCATTATTTATTATTCTATTGGAATAACCTATATACGCGCGCTACCCTATACTTGGTGAAATTCTGCTGTTATTCCATTCGTTATTATTACGCTGAATATCCTCGCCTACGCGCTTTTGCTGCCGGACTGATTCTCGTCTTTATTATTCTATTGGAATATCTTTGTTCATGCGTTTTACGCGGACTTCGATTCCGCTCTTTTATTATTCTCATTGGAATATCACATCACATGCGTTTTACGCCGGACCTGATTCCGTCTTTATTATTCTGTTGGATTATCATGTCTGTGCGTTTTACGCCGGACCTGGTTCGGTTAATTATTATTCTATTGGAATAACCTGCATGTGCGGTCTATCGCATGCTTGGTGATTTCTTTTGTTATTCCATTCCTTATTATACTCAGTTGGTTAAAGTTTTGACTTCTATACTCCATGAAATTAGTGAAATATTCTTGATATTTGCGCTTCATCCTGTATCTTTTCATGGAAATATTCTTCTAATCATTCTTGAATTTTACTGCACAAAGTAGTATCATGTTGACAATTTGGACGTTATTAGTTCCTGAATAAATTAATTCTTGAACTGGTTTTATTGAATTCTTATATCATTGTCATCATCCTCATGTTTATATTTTTTGAAAGTCATATGTGGACTGTAGTGCATAGATGAACTTGGTATGATTATGACCAGGGATTATTCAGTGTAATCATGACTGTAATGTTATAAATGATGTGGTAAAAATCCTCATTGGCCCGTAATGCATTGATGGACCGTTGTTAGCATGATCATGACCATTAATGAATACACGAATATCCTTGGCCCGTAGTGCATGGATAATTTGTGGTCGTGATACTAAAGAATATCCTTGGCCGTAGTGCAGGGGTGATTCGATGATGTGGATTATTTATTAAGCTGAGTCTCAGCAATAAAAGTCATGAAAAACCTTTTAAATCATAAAAGATAGTAGATTTTATTCTCTACTTGACTCTTTTAATGGATTGCTTGATCCATTGCAGTTAAACTTGATGTCTATTGTATTTTATCAGTTTAACATTGTTGATGACTAATGATAATTTATTCTGCATTATCTTAGTCATAATATTTCTTACTGGGCTAGTTGAGCTCACCCTTTCTTTCACTGTTCTCTTCAGGAAATGAGAATATAGCTGGGACGAGTCGGGAACGAAGTGATGGATCAGATGATTATATTAGTAGTCCTCACTATTCTGTTAAATAGTGTGACAATAAATGTAATGAGGACTTATTCTGAGAGTGGATATTGTCTAGAAGACAATATTGGTATTGAAACTCACAGCTCTCTTGTTGTTTATTAAAGATTGTATTTGTAGTTTGTACCATGTATTTGGTGACTCAAAATAGGTGATGTATTCTTATTTTGGGGGCGTCACAGTTGGTATCAAAGCTTAGGGATATGATCCCTGGCTAAGTTGTGAGACTAGAACTAGGAGGGGAGAGACGGGGAATTCCTTCGCTAGTATGACCTACCTAGGTTTATTTGGTATTTAATTGGTCGGTCAGAGTATAGTGATAATATGTGATATGATAACTAATCCTTGTTTTGTGGCAGTATCTGAAAATGACATCCGAGAATGTTGAGAATAGCAATGGAGCACAGGTGACCGTTGAGTCTCCACATATCAATAATCAGGATAATGTTCATCAGGAAGGCGACAATCCTCATGCAAACAACAACACTAACCAAATGATGAATGATGGATTGTTTAGAGGCTTTATGCAATTCATGTAACATCAGGCGAGAGCGGCTCCTATCCAAAATGTAGGTGGAAACACTGGAAACTCTCGAACGGTCACCGCTAAACAATTCAAGGAGCTGGGACCACCGGAGTTTATTGGAGAACCAAAACCACTTAAGGCAGAAGCATGGATAAAGCAGATCACTAGGATATTTGATGTCTTGGGATGCTCCGAGGAGCAAAAGGTTCCCTTCGCCACCTTCATATTGCGTGAAGAGGCAGATTACTGGTGGGAATCTATAAAACGTACCTAGCCTGACGCACTTAAGATGTCTTGGGAGAAGTTCCAAGAGCTATTCCACGACAAGTACTTTCCCGAGAGTATTCGTCACATGAAAGAGGTGGAGTTTATCAAGTTGGAACAAAAAAATATGACCGTGTCGCAATACGAGGCTAAATTTGTGGAGTTATTCCTGTTTGCATCCCATTTGGTCGATAATGAGGAGCGAATGACGCGAATATTTTTAAGAGGTTTGAAACCGGAGATAAGTCAATATCTTATTTCTCATAAACTGTGTTTGTACTCAAATGTTGTAAATAGGGCTCTGTTATTGGAACGCGATAACGAGTCAACGCAACCAAGAGAAAGCAGCCGACATCATGAAAATACCAGTGGTATCAGTCATCGAAGCGGTGACAACAAACGTGGAAGGAATCAACATGCCAGAAATGGTAACCACTTCGATGGTAATCATGGCCAAGACAGTAAAAATGGACATTTCAAGAAAATGATATTCAATAATGATGAAAAGACGTTAGCACCAGCAACCGTGGTTAAGGAAGGAGAACGACCACCTATCATATGCTTCAAATGCGGAGGGGAGGACATATCAGTCAAACTACGCGATGCCATCCAAAGCGTGTTATAATTGTGGAAGAGAAGGTCACCTAGCCCGATTTTGTCGTTCACCAGAAGATAAGTTCAACTAGGATGGAGGCACCAAAGGTCATCCCGAAAAAAATCAAAGCCGGTAGTGCAAGGGAGAGCGTTTGTAGTGACCTCCCAAAAAGCAAGGAACCCGAATGAGGTCATCACGGGTAAGCTTATCATAAACTCTAGCGAAGTCTATACCTTATTTGATACCTGTTCTACCCATTCTTTTATTTCTCCTACTTACGCTCAACGATTGAATTTGACTCTGGAGAAATTAGACTTTGACTTATCTGTGGAAACTCCATTGGGAGAAACCTTCATTACATCCACTGTTTATAAGTCTTGTTTGGTTCAAATCGGTACCCTTACATTACCTGTCGATCTTATTTCATTAAAAATACTTGCATTTGATGTGATTCTAGGGATTGATTGGTTAACTACTCATCATGCAAAAATTGATTGTTTTCGTAGGGTTGTTAGCTTTCATATTCCTAACCAACCTATTATGCGAATTCAAGCAACCAAACCATTAAAATCAATAACTATCATCTAAAGCCATAAAGCTATTCATTTATTAAAAAATGGATGTTAAGCTTTCTTAGCTCATGTCACGGATCTAAACAAAAATACGTCAGTTTTAAATGATATTTCTATTGTTAATGAATTTCCTGACGTATTCCCTGAAGAACTTCCTGGCCTACCCCCAGAACGTGAAATTGAATTTTGTATCGACCTTGAACCCGGTAAAAAACCCATTTCCAAAGCCCCATGTCGAATGGCTCCTATTGAACTTTAGGAGTTAAAGACCCAACTGCAGGAATTGTTAGACATTGGCTCTTTTCGTCCTAGTACTTCTCCTTGGGGTGCTCTTGTTCTATTCGTTAAGAAGAAAGATGGGAGTATGCAACTTTGTATTGATTATCGGGAGTTGAATCATGTCACCATCAAAAATAGGTACTCATTGCCACGTATTGATGACCTATTTGACCAGTTACAAGGCGCCAAATTCTTT
Organism: Panax quinquefolius; assembly: GCA_020205615.1. NCBI lineage: Eukaryota > Viridiplantae > Streptophyta > Magnoliopsida > Apiales > Araliaceae > Panax > Panax quinquefolius. The sequence goes on along the minus strand of CM035174.1, from coordinate 52,536,939 downwards.
TTAAAGATTGATCTTCATTCCGGATATCACCAATTGAAGATTAGAACCGATGACATTCCAAAGACGGCTTTCAGAACTCGGTACGGGCATTATGAATTCCTAGTCATGTCTTTTGGATTGACTAATGCTCCTGCTACCTTCATGGATATGATGAACCGAGTATTCAAGGAATATTTGGATCACTTTGTGGTCGTCTTTATTGATGACATCCTTATTTATTCCAAAAGCCGTTAAGATCATGAGCAACACTTGAGACTGATACTCCAAAAGCTTCGTGAATACAAGCTTTATGCCAAGTTGAAGAAATGCGAGTTCTGGCTTGAGGAAGTAGCATTCCTTGGGCACGTAGTATCAAGTCATGGAATATCTGTTAACCCAGCAAAGATTGAAGCTATTCAAAGCTGGGAGCAACCTAAATCAGTGATCGAAGTACGTAGCTTTCTTGGTATAGCTGGTTATTATCGGAGATTCGTGGAAGGATTTTCTCAAATCGCTACTCCATTAACTCAGCTGACTCGGAAAGATACAAAATTCGGTTGGAGCGAGGAATGTTAGAAGAGTTTTCAAGAACTCAAGAGGAGACTCATTTCAGCACTTGTTCTGACAATACCATCTGGCTCGGAGGGATTTGTCATCTACAGTGATGCTTCGGGCAAAGGGTTGGGATGTGTTCTCATGCAACATGGGAAAGTCATAGCCTATGCCTCAAGACAACTCAAAGAATATGAGAGGAATTATCCTACTCATGATCTAGAGTTGGTAGCTATTGTCTTCGCACTTAAAATTTGGAGGCATTACTTGTATGGGGAGAAAGTGGAGATCTTTACGGATCATAAAAGCCTCAAATATTTCTTCACTCAAAAGGAACTCAACATGCGACAACAACGTTGGCTTGAACTATTGAAAGATTATGATCATAACATCCAATACCATCATGGAAAAGCGAACGTGGTAGCTGAGGCATTGAGTAGAAGATCATATGTGGGTACGAGTACAATATTGACAACACAAAAGCCCATTTTGTGTGACTTGCAAAGGATGGAGATAGAGTTAAAGACTCCAGGGACCCATGTGATGATGGCGAATATCTGAGTAGAACCAGACTTTAATTGATAAAGTTAAAGTCGCTCAAGCTACGGACACACAGTGATGCGTATGAGGAAGAAAGTGCAAGAAGGTGCTATGCTGGAAGCAAGAATCGATGAAGAAAGAATACTTCGAGTCAACTCCAGACTTTGTGTTCCTAACGACCCTGATTTAAAGTATAAAATCATGATGGAGGCGCACAACACACCGTTTGCAATCCATCCTGGGAGTACCAAAATGTATCATGATCTTCGTCATACATTTTGATGGAGCAATATGAAGAGAGAGATAATGTTGTTTATCTCAGGGTGTCTAACTTGTCAACGAGTTAAAACGGAGCATCAAGTACCAAAAGGTCCATTGCAACCACTTGAAATTCTAGAATGGAAGTGGGAGCACATTACCAGGGATTTCGTTACCGGTCTTCCTAAGGTTTCTCAAGGCATAGATGCGATTTGGGTCATTGTTGATAGATTGACCAAGTCTGCTCATTTCTTACCAATACGAGAGACTTATACACTTGAAAGTCTTGCTCGTATGTACATAAACGAGATTGTAAGACTCCATGGTATGCCAGTATCCATAGTTTCTGATCGAGACCCAAGATTCACTTCACAATTTTGGGTTAGTTTGCAGAAAGCTATGGGCACAGATTTACGATTTAGCTCGGCATATCATCCTTAGACGGACGGGCGGTCGGAGAGGACTATTCAAACTCTTGAAGATTTATTAAGACTCTGTGTCCTTGACTTCAAGGGAAGTTGGGATAAGTTCTTACCATTGGTGGAATTTTCCTACAACAACAGTTATCAAGCAAGTATTGGCATGGCTCCATTTGAGGCGTTATATGGAAGAAAGTGTCGTTCTCCAGTATGCTGGGATGAGGTGGGTGAAGCAACGTTGTTGGGACCGGAGTTGGTACGTATGACTACAGAAAATATTCAAACGATCCGACAACGTATAAAAACCTCACAAGATCGACAAAAGAGTTATGCGGATCTTCATCAAAAGGACGTGGAATTCGATATAAGAGATCATGTGTTGTTACGGGTTGCTCCATGGAAAGGAGTTACGAGATTTGGAAAGAGAGGAAAGCTTAATCCTCAATTCATCGGCCCATTTTTAATCCTCGATCGAGTAGGAACTGTAGCCTATAGACTCGCTTTACCGCCAAGTATGTCTCGTGTTCATAACGTTTTTCATGTATCCATGTTACGTAAATATGTGAAAGACCCGAACCAAATTATTGAGTTAGAACCGGACGAAATAGCGGAAGACTTAACGTATGAAGAGGTTCCTGTTCAAATCTTGGATAAGAAGGAACATATTCTACGCTCCAAGGTTATACCTCAAGTCAAAGTTTTATGGAGGAACCACGATGTTGAGGAAATGACCTGGGAGTTAGAATCTAAAATGAAATCAAGGTATCCTTACTTCTTTGACATGCCAGGTACGTACCCTAATTTTGAGGGAGAAATTTCATAAGAAAGGGAGGTTGTAAGACCCCAACTTTTTTTAATAAAGATGATTTTTTTATAAATATCATTTTTGAATATTATGGAATGAATTTGATATAATGTTATAGTTGTGGGTAATATTTATAAATTTTACAAAGTACACAAGTTGTTTTATAATATTCGATTGGTCGGGGAATATTCGTTTTAACAGGGAATATTTGTACAATAGCACAATCATTGGTGGACCCCACAACAGAATTATTGTTGGATTAAGAAAACGACAAAAATACTTTATAAAAATAACGGCGAAAGTTTTACCGTTAACTGTTGAAACACCCGGTGTTAAAAGTAATGCGATGTCTGGCGTGGTTACACAAGTAGCACTTGCGGTATTGATTATTGATGCTTACGTGAGAAGTCACTCAGGTTTTGTTCAATTATTGCTACGATAATTCTTTGCGTAATATCTCGCGTTATTTGATTCAATTATTGTCAATATTTTATATATTATTAAATCAATAATTGAGACGACAAAGTTATTAATAGTATTATTTGTAATATTAACGATGTCTAGAAGTTACATCGAGGAGAGGTTTGGTCACCTAATTGCGCCAATAGATAGAGAAATCCTTATTGGAAAGCCCCCTCTTTCCTGGGAACGATCTGGGTCGATTAATATTATGAATTATAATAAAGGTGATAAATGTTGTTAAAATTATTAAGGAGATTTTTATGAAGTTTTGCTTATTTTATGAACCCCTATTTATCCATTTTTCCAAATAATCGGTAGAAAATTTTACAATAAAAGTGGGGCCCATTTGTGTTGGAAAAATGATTTTGGAAATGGAGGGAGAAATAGTATATGTATGGAAGATATATATATATATATATATATATATATATATATATATATATATATATATATATATGGGGAAAAAGGATGAGGTGAAAGTGATAGGTGTGTGATATGTGTGTGAGTGGAAAATGGTGAAAAAGTGATAGTGTGATAGTGATGTGTAAGAGTGTAGTGAAAGTGATTTTGGGAGGGTGGGGGATTGATGTTGGTTGTGGGGGATAAAAAACAAGTGGTTTATATATAGTATTGATATATATATATATATATATAAAGCATGTGTTTATATATATATATATATATTTTATTTGTTAGTTGGTTGAATTTAATTATTATTTGATTGAAAAAAAATAACTCTGCAAAAATAATTTCGTTCATGAACAATTGCACTTCCATTCTCCTATAAATAGATGCTCATTCCTTCATTATTTCTTACGAATTCAATTTGAAACTCTAGAGAGAAAAAATTATAGAAAACTATAGAAAAGTATTCTATACTTCCTACTACTCTTATATCCAGTTTCTTTTTACGGTAAGGGGTATTATTTCTTTTGTATTCATGAAGAGAACTTACATTATTCCATTATTTATTATTACATTGGAATAACCTATATCTGCTGAGCTACCCTATACTTGGTGAAATTCTTCATTATTCCATTCATTATTATTCTATTGGAATATCCTGTCACATGCGTTTTACGTGGGACTGATTCCGCCTCTTTATTATTCTTTACATTGGAATATCCTCATATGCATGCGTTTCTGGGGACTGATTTCGCCTTTATTATTACATTGGGATATCACATGCATGCGTTTTACGTGGGAATCGATTCGCCTCTTTATTATTCTGTTAGAAATATCATATATGTCATGCGTTTTACGCCGGACTGGTTCCATTAATTATTATTACGTTGGAATAACTTTTGCGTGGCATATCATCACATGCTTGGTGATTTCTTTTATTATTCCATTCCCTATTATACTCAGTTGGTTAAAGTTTTGACTTCTATACTCCATAAAATTAGTGGAATATTCTTGATATTTACGCTTCATCCAGTATCTTTTCATGGAAATATTCTTCTGAGCATTCTTGAATTTTACTCGCACAAAAGCGATGTCGTGTTGACAATTTGGACGTTATTAGTTTCTGAATAAATTAATTCTTGAACTTGTTTTATTGAATTCTTATATCATTGTCATCATCCTCATGTTTATATTTTTTTATAGTCATCTGTGGCCTGTAGTGAATAGATGGACTTGGTATGATTATGACCAGGGATTATTCGATGTAATCATGACCGTAATGTTATAAATGATGTGGTAAAAATCCTCATTGGCCCGTAGTGCATTGATGGACCCGTTGTTGGCATGATCATGACCATTAATGAATACACGAATATCCTTGGCCCGTAGTGCATGGATAATTTGTGGTCGTGATACTAAAGAATATCCTTGGCCGTAGTACAGGGGTGATTCGATGATGTGGATTATTTATTAAGCTGAGTCTCAGCAATAAAAGTCATGAAAAACCTTTTAAATCATAAAAGATAGTAGATTTTATTCTCTACTTGACTCTTTTAATGGATTGCTTGATCCACTGCAGTTAAACTTGATGTCTATTGTATTTTATCAGTTTAACATTGTTGAAGACTAATGATAATTTATTCTGCATTATCTTAGTCATAATATTTCTTACTGTGCTAGTTGAGCTCACCCTTTCTTTCACTGTTCTCTTCAGGAAATGAGAATATAGCTGGGACGAGTCAGGGAACGGAGTGATGGATCAGATGATAGTATTAGTAGTCCTCACTATTCTATTAAATAGTGTGACAATAAATGTAATGAGGACTTATTCTGAGAGTGGATATTTTCTAGAAGACAGTATTTGTATTGAAACTCACAGCTCTCTTGTTGTTTATTAAAGATTGTATTTGTATTTTGTACCATGTATTTGGCGACTCAAAATAGGTGATGTATACCTATTTTGGGGGCGTCACATTCATTGTTCATGACTTATGACAATTAAAGTTTCTTAATCATCATACTTTATATGTTCATAACATATAACTTTACTTATGTATTCATGATACATAGGATCATACAAGTTCCTTACATTCATATACTTCTCTTAATAAACTCATTACAAGTTCAAAACTTTCATACTTACATTCAAGGTTAACTTATAATAAGTTTATAACTTTTATAAGTTCAAATGACTTATCGCCAACTTATGTGGCTTAAGTTCATGACTTACACATTCTTCTTGCTTCTTATCATTCATGTTTCTTAATCCATCTTTTTTTATCAACCTATCATGATATAGATAGAAGATAATTTAGAGAAGAAGTCTTACTTTTGAATTCTTGGTAAGGTAGCTTTCTTCTTCTTCTTACAAATGAAATGACTTATTTGTAGCTTATTCTCTCTAACACTTAAGCACTTTATAAACTTTGGATTATTTGAACAACTAACAAATGGCTTGTAAGCCTTCTCTATTTATAGAATTTGCAAGGTTAGGGTAGTTTAGTCATTAAGTCTCCCCACCTCCTTTAAGCCACCTCCTTACTATTCATTACTTGTTAATCACAACACTTATCATATGCTTGGCCATTACTTCAAAGTCTTGGTCACCACATTAACTTGGTCACCACATTTAACCATATTAATATGGTGTGCCCCATGGGTCAACCAATTCATTTCACTCTAGCTTGGGCTTGGACCAACTAACTCTTTGGGCTTTGCATTAATAAACACTAATTGGTTCATTAATTAATGATTGGGCCTTAACATTTTATTCACTTGGACTTGTAGTAATTCCAATCAATCTTTCCAAGTCCATTAACATTACTTAATACATATACATATAGTTTATGTATTATTTTCGTATTCTAATTCATATAGAATTTATATACTATATTTCATCCTTCATACAAACTCGTATAATACTTCGTATTATACTCGTTTTCATTACTTTGCACAATACCAAGTATCATACAATTATTACTTATTCATTACTACTTCGCCTTCCTTAATGTTTATAAATTAAGTCCATGCAATTTAAATATTACATTTTCTATAACTAGATTTTTATTACATAATCCATCTTACCTTGTTATTTCATCATTACGTATTTCTCGGAAATTCAAAAATATATCCCGAGCAAATACCGATGAATAGAGTTTTTCAGAAAATTTCTCGGAAAACCTTTATTTTCGTCTTGGAAATTCAAGCACTTTAATTCATCCAAATAGTTCAAATACTACGACATTCTAACATCAATAGGTTATACAATGACAACCATCTTGATAACACATAGAATAGAATTTTATTATTATTTAATTCAATAAAACCATTTTACAATAAGATCCAAATTTCTCGGTCGTTACACAACTCATTGTACTCGATTTTACTAACAAAAAGTTAAAAAAACTGTTAAGTCAAAGTTGACTTAATGGAACAGTAACCTTAGCAGCTGAGTTGTCCAAAAAAAAGCTTATGTGGCAGTTAGTATGCGACGTGGCAGTGATGATGTGGATTTGGAGGAAAATTTTTATGAAAAAATGGAAAAAAAATATTTTAAAGTATAATCTAAATTATAAAAATTAGCCAAAAAATAAGAAAATAAATAAATCTAAATGCAGTTTTTTTTATAAAATAAAATAAAAAAGCGTAGTTCTTTTTAATAAAAAACGCAGCTTTTGTTAATCAATTTTTTTTATAAAGAAAATTAAAACGCAAATTTTTAATAAAAATAATTGTTTTTATTTATTTTATTTAAAAAAATAAAATGTAGCTTTTTTAATAAAAATAAAAAATGCAATTTTTTAATAAAAATAATTAAAAACACGCTTTTTAATAATAAAAAATTAATGATTAATTTTAATATATATAATTATGTTAATGCAGTTAAAAAAATTTATGATTTTTAAACGCAATTTTGAATTTTAAAATCTCTTAATTAAAATATTTTACAATTAAAAATATTTTAATTAATAGATGGATTGAAGACATGTATCTCAGTATAAAAATAATAGAGACAAAAAATAGTAATACTACTTTGTCTCAGTCATGTATGAAAATATTATATACTTATATATAAGGGTGAAGACAAAGTGAAAATTAATCGCTTACATAATTATATATTTAAAAATTAATCATTAATTTTTTTATTAAAAAAGATGTGTTTTTAATTATTTTTATTAAAACTACATTTTTAATTTTTATTTAAAAAATTGCATTTTTTTTTTTTTTATTAAAAAACTACGTTTTAATTTTTTTAAATTAAAAATAAATAAAACAATTATTTTTATTTAAAAAATTACGTTTTAATTTTTTTAATAAAAAAAGAAAAATTTTTATTAACAAAACGTGTTTTTTTATTTTATTTTTATAAAAAAAAATTGCATTTTTTAATTTTTATTAAAAAAAATTATTTTTATTAAAAAAAATTGCATTTTATTTATTTATTTTCTTTTTTTTTGGCTAATTTTTATAATTTATATTATACTTTAAAATATTTTTTCCATTTTTCATAAAAATTATCCTCTAAATCCACATCATCACTGCCACGTCGCAGACTAACTGTCACATAAGCTTTTTTTTGGACAACTCAGCTGCTAAGGTTACTGTTCCGTTTAGTTAACTTTGACTTAACAGCTTTTTTAACTTTTTGTTAGTAAAATCGAGTACAGTGAGTTGACTGTAAGAAAAAAAAGTTCAGTTATTCATCTGTAAGTTGACATATAGTACGGTGACTGAAAAAGCATTTAACCCAATTCAAGTGCCAGGCTTTTAAATGTTTTGTTAAAGAGGATTTCTCAAACAAATTGAGTGGCTGCATTTCTGGAAGCCAACATACCTTTGGAACTGGAATTGGAGAAAAAATATCTTATCTTTTCAACTAGAGTCCCCCTCTCCCAAATTGCAATATTAAATGTGACTCCCCCAAAATTAGGTATACATCACCCATCTTGAGTCGCCAGATACATGGTACAGAATTCAAATACAACTTAATAATACAACTATCGTGTACAATATGACAAAACATAAACTGTGAGTTTGAATACAAATATTGTCTACTAGAGAGTATACAAACTCGAAAGGAGTCCTTATTACAATTATTATCACAATATTTCACAGAATAGTGAGGACTACTAATGCACCAACTAGGATCATCACTATGTTCCCCGACTAGTCCCAGCTACGTTCTCATTTCCTGAAGAGAACAGTGAAAGAAAGGGTGAGCTCAACTAGCCCAGTAAGAAATATTATAACTAAGATAATGCATAATAATTTATTTTTAGCCTTCAACAGTGTTAAACTGATAAAATATAATAACTATCAAGTTTAACTGCAGCGGAACAAGCAATCCATTAGAAGAGTCAAGTAGGGAATAAAATCTACTATCTTTTATGATTTAAAAGGTTTTTCATCACTTTTATCACTGAGACTTAGCTTAATAAATAATCCACATCATCGAATCACCCATGCACTACGGCCAAGGATATTCTTTAGTATCACGACCATGAATTATCCATGCACTACGGCTAAAGATAACCATGTTTTCATTAACGGTCCTGATTATGCCATAAAATAATTCATCTTTGCACCCTTGGCCGAAGAGAATTCATAGTCATAATCATACCAAAAACTGTCCATCAATGCACTACGGGCCAATGAGGACTTTTTCCACATCATTTGTAACATTACGGTCATGATTACAACGAATAATTCCTCGATCATAATCATACCAAGTCCATCTATGCATTACAGAAGCCACGCATTTGACTTTCAACAAAATATAAGCATGAGGATGATGACAATGATATAAGAATTCAATAAAACAAGTTCAAGAATTAATTTATCCAGGAACTAATAACGTCCAAATTGTCAACATGGTACTGCTTTGTAGAGTAAAATTCAAGAATGCTCAGAAGAATATTTCCATGAAAAGATACTGGATGAAGTGCAAATATCAAGGATATTCCACTAATTTCATGGAGTATGGAAGTCAAAGTTTTAACCAACTGAGTATAATAAAGAATGGAATAACAAAAGAAATCATCATGCATGCGGTACTTTTGTATAGACAGGTTATTCCAACAGAATTCCAATAAAGATTTTAACCAGTCCTGCCGTGAAAACCCATGAGACATGATATTCCAAATGTAATAATAATAAAAGCGGAACCAAAAAGTACGTAAAAGCATGTATGTGGGATATTCCAAAAGAATAATAAAGAATGAAATAACGTAAGAATTTCACCAAGTATAGGGTATCCAGCATATACAAAGTTATTCCAACAGAATAATAAAGAATGGAATAACAGAAGTTCTCTTCATGAATAAGAAAGAAAGAGTACCCTTTACGAATACAACAAATAATATTCCTTACCTTAGAAAGAAGAGTACTGAATATAAAAGTAGTGAAGTAGTAGAACACTTTTCTTCTTTCTCTCTCTAGAGTTTCAGTGAATTCGTAAGAAATAATGAAGGAATGAGCTTCTATTTATAGAAAAATGGACTGCATAGTAACTAACTCATGAACGGTTCAGATTGATTTACTTTTATCTAACAGTCCATATTTAAAGAAAAATCTTTTAAATAAAATATAATATATTCTATTTATAATCTAATAAAATGAATAAGTTTATAAAAGATTTTACTATACAAATACTATGCAGACACTATTCAAACACTATGCATAATAAAATATAATATATTCTAATTATTGTCTAATAAAACTGATAACTTTATAAAAGTATTCTGTTTTATATAAAAAGATTTTACTATGCAAAATACTATGCATAATAAAATATAATATATTCTATTTATAGAATTGTAGACACTCGAAATTTCGTTTTCCTGTTACTAACCATGCAGGAGGACAAAAATGACTTTTTCACACTCTAAAGATAACCCTGGAGGACCACAACATCAATTTTAACCCCAGAGAAAGCCATGGGAGATCCAGTTTCCAACCCCGGAGATAACCCCGGGAAAATAGTTTCCAACCCCGGAGATAACCCCGGGAAAGTCAGTTTCAACCCCGAAGATAGCCCCAGGGGATCAAGATCAAAGCCTGGAGGTAGCCCAGGAGGTCAAACCAACCTCAGAGATAACCCTGATGATAGTTAGAGTCAACAGCAGGCCAATTTCAGAGATAACCCTGAGAAAAGACTGCTACAACTGCGAGAAAACCGGAGATAACCCCGGGAGGGGAAAAATGGTCATTTTGCCAACTCAACTTCAACTCAAATCAAATCAACTCATGTCAACTCAAAATACTTCAAAGGAAGTCCCACAAGAGAAATATCTTGACTCCGGAGCGCAAACTACACAAAATGGCTCACCGGATTGCCTGACAGAAACCCGGGAATGCCATTTCGGTCATGGACCCATATTCTTGGAATCAAAAAAGTTCAAATCATATGTAATTGTGTAGCTCTCGGAAAGAGCTTTCCGGAATGGTATGGCACGCTTCCATCGGACTCCCGAATTGAAAGTTATGAGCGACCGAGTGAACAGTGCTTACGTACTTCGACACGGCGGGACCCACACCGCCTGTGGCTCCCCTCAGCACCCAGCAGTACACTCACTACTAGGTGCCGCAGGTAGACCTGTGGCTCCCCCCTCTATAAATAGAGGGCTTGGGGTGCTAATTTTCTAAGAAAAAAAGACGGGGAAACCCTGCACAATTCGCTCTGCACTCGCCCATACAGTGTATTTTCCACTTTCAAACACCTGTGAGCTCATATATAACCTCTTTTGTATCCATAAAAGCCAGTGTTTACCCACTCTAAAGATATAGAAGCCTTTTTTATCAGTCAGTTGTAAGCCTTCTCACACACTTTAGAGTTTCTCTTCATCTTTGCACACACCCTTCTACACGTTGAGAGTCGTGCTGCTTGCTTTTGCCCAGACTTCGGTCCGTGGTTTCATTTTAGTCTGTATATATATATGTATTATATATATTTATATATATATTGACTAACATTATCGAGTTATGCCTCGATTGAGCCTAGACTTCGGTCTGGAGCGTTTACTGCTTTAATATATATATATATATATATACTTATATATTAACTGTGTGTAGGACTTTATTCGATGAGCCTAGACTTCGGTCTGGTGCGTTTACTCGCTTATATATATATATATATATATATATCAACTGTGTGTCGGACTTTGTTCGATGAGCCTAGACTTCGGTCTGGTGCGTTTACTCGCTTTTATATATATATATATATACTTATATTTATCTACTGTATGTCGGACTTTTTTCGATGAGCCTAGACTTCGGTCTGGTGCGTTTACACGCTTATATATATATATATATATATATATATATATATATATATATATACTGTTAGGTTTGTAATATTCATGAACGCAATCAAATTGCATAAAATAAGCGGAAACGTGTAAAAATCAGAGTTTAAAATTTTATAAACCATATACCCGGATCATCCTTTATGTACAATTATTAATTAAACGAAAAGATATGAAGAAAAAGAATCATACCCTTGAAGATTTAAGCTTCCTCAGGTATAAGTTCACCTCCAATCCTTTTCACGTTCAACTTGAATCCACCGGGTTTGGTTCCTTCCTTTGATCAACGTTAGCCACCCAAGTGTTTGGCCTCTAGAGGTGATCCACTAAAAAGGAATAAAGATTCAAGAAGATGGGTGTTTGGCAAAACCCTAGTTTTTCTATCTCTATAGAAAAAGAACGAACTCTCTAACTATTGGAATTGCGTATGTTGTGAAAAAGTCAACAACAACTCTGCACCCATAATAAAACTCATCTTATTTATAGATGTAGGCAACCTTCTTTAACAATTAAGAAATTGGGCTTTATTTTAATTAATTAAACTCCTTTAATTAATTAAGCTCCTAATCTTATTAGGAATAATTAATTAAAATTTTAATTAATTAGCCTCCTAATCTTATTAGGAATAAATGAGAGTACTTTTATTAATTAATTCCAAAACTCCTTTAGGAATTAAATAATAATAATAATAATAATAATAATAATAATAATAATAAGACTCCTATTATTAATTTATATTTAATATTTCCAAAATATTAAATAATAAATATTAAGTTATTTAATTTATTCTATCACCATAGATTAAATTAAATATACTTAACTTATTATAACGATTATGCCATTAACTTCTTAAATAATTATTCTTCATTTTATGGTGTGACCCTTTAGGTTCTCCATATTAAACCGGTTGTGAATAAATCAATTAGAACAATTCTAATCTTATTTAAATAAATAAGTTAAATGATTAATTTATTTAAATAAATAATATTTATTTTACAATAGGGATAAGCCTCTCTAGCGATCAACGACTTTCCAGATAATATAGATTTCAACATTAATCATAAAAGAACCTTTGAGTAAATAGTTACCGTACAATTCAATCCTTCCACCATACAATGTCCCAATTAAATATAAGACATGAAATTACTGTCAAGTCTTATTTTATTTAAATATATGTATTTCGATCCTTAAATGCACAACACCAAATAATACAAATTAGAAACTCCTTTTTAATTTTATTCTGCCTTGGCCAAGGACTACTGGGTTGTCATTTATCGAATCACATAAGACATTTCTCTTCTTTTACTAGAAGTGGTAGATTCTTTATTGACCATACATTATCTCCATGTATAACTTATTATACCCAAACATACCCTTTGATATACCCTAAGGGTCTTAAGGAATAAGTCAAAGTATAATTCATCATACATGAGATACTATGATGATCTCAAGTCCAAGGATCACTTGTACTACTATCACTACAGGAATTCCTATTGACAGGCAAGTACAACTCCATTAGGTATTCCTTAGCGAGCCATGCTTAGTGAACTTATTCTCTAATAAGAACCTACATACTTGCTTTAGTGTCTCCACACAAATGATCATGAGATCAATCATCCTCATCCAATGAACAAGTAACGTATGTACCAATCTATCCGGATTCACTAATCCCCTATTTAGTAATCCAACGATTAGGAACTATTTTAGTTTTAAGCTTTCTAAGAATTTAGATCTCATTAGAATGATCGTCATCATTATTCTAAAAGCATTGCTTAAAACTATGGGTTTATCACATATTATAAAACAGCATCATGTAGATAATTAAAAGCCTTTAATAAATTAATACTTTTTATTAATAAATGAATAAGATTGTTACAAAGTATATATACTTTATCATCGAACATGATTGGCTTGTATGCGTACTACTTTCAATCTCCCACTTGCACTAAAGCCAATCGCCATGGTATCTCATACCCTTCTTCTCTAAGTAACGATTATCTGCTGTTGAATAAGCTTTAGTTAATGGATATGTAATGTTGTTCTTGAGAGTCCACTATCTCTATAGTGATTTCCCATATTTCAATGATTCCTATAATCAAATGAAAGTGCCACAACATATGTTTAGATCCAAGATGAGACTTAGAAACAATTCCTAGTTCTGTAATGAACTTTTCATCCAAACAATCAACTTGTAGCTTCATTTATAGCTATATACTTTGTCTTTATCACTAAACCAGTAACACTTTGCTGTTTGAAATCTTTCCAATTTTACTGCACCACCGTTCAAGGTAACTCTTTACCTTAAAGTGGATTTTCTGTTGTCTTGGTCTGTCTGAAAAACTTGAGTCTGTTAAGCCTTCTAGTTTTAATTTAGACCCACCATAAATTTTAATCACATCCTTAGTATCGGTTAAGTACTTTAAGATGTTTTTCACTGACTCACGGTGAACTTCTACAGAATATGACTGATCATCATCAGGTCTCGTATATTTCATTGCATATATGATTGTCACTCATGCGATCTCTCTTTTTAGGAGTCTATGGGGATTATAAAGAGAAATACACTCCCTGACTCATCAACATGAGACACCTCTTCGAGTTTTCCATGTTAAACGACTTTAGCATCAAATGAATATACGTTCCTTGGGTTAAGTCGAGCATCCTATTAAATCTATCTATATAGATTTTTATCCCCAATTAAGATACTCTTCCAAAATCATTCATGGAGGAATGTTTAGACAACTTTACCTTTACTGATTGTAGCATAACTATGTCAATCCTTATCCATAGTATATCAACATATAATATTAGGAATGTCACGACGCTCCCACTTTCCCTTTTGTACACACTAGAATTCTTACCTCATCGTATGAAACTATGGATCATCATCTTCTATGATGTGTACCTTATCATCATCATCTATGATGAATCCATACCTCCTAGGTATCTTTGGTACTATTCTAGATTTACGATTTAGTTGTGGTACAATAAGTATATCTACAGGTTCCTGTTATTTAACTTATAGTGATTTGTGGTTCTTGAACTCTTCAAGATTCTATTATCCTCCCACTAGCCCCTTCAATGATAAACACATTTATCTTAGAAGGTAGCGTGTTTCGCAACAAACACCTTTTGCAAAGTAGGATTATATAACATATGCCCTAAACTTACTTTAGGATGTCCCACAAATCTGTACTTGTCAAATCTTGTCCAAGCTTATCCTTTGAAACCTTTTGACATAAGTTGGACAACCCCTTATCTTAACATACTTAAGATTAGGAATCCTCCCTGTCCATAACTTTTATGGAGTCCTGGGGCCAGATTTTGAGGTTACCTTTTTATAGATATGCATCCATTTCTAGGACATGATCCTAGAGGGATACTGGAATGTCGGTAAAATTATTATGGACCGCACCATGTCTAACAAGGTAAGATTTTTCCTTTCAGATACATCAATCAATTATTGCATATCAGGAGGCGTCCATTGTGAGAAAACCATTTGAGATGATATAGAAACTCATTGCACAAGTATTCCTTCCTTGATCCGATCAAAGAATCCTAATACTTTGCCAATTTGTTTCACTTTTGAATTCTTTGAAACTTTCAAATAATTCATACTTGTATTTCATTAAATACACATATTCAACTCTTTGAATGATCATCTCCTTTTCTTATACTAGTTTGTTCAATTTACAAAATAATGTTTCACGTAAGTCAAGTATACAAAATCCATTAACTAATATTCCAGTTCTATACAAAATATTATTATTATAAATAGAACAACAATTGTTCTTAATTATAATACCAAAGATTTCATTGTCCAACAATAAAATGGAAATAATATTTCTGACAAGAACTGGAATACAATAACAACTTATTGACTTAATAGATTTTCTCGTAGGCATTGCTAAACTATAAGTTTCTATGGCTAATGTGGCAACCTTTGCTTCATTTCCCACACATAGGATTACTTATCTTTGTTTAGCTTTCTACTTCTGCTTGGTCCCTTCATAAATCTATATTTATGATAACCGAAAGCTTGGATCCAATACCCAAGTAGAACCTTGACTTAAAGAAAATTTATTTTAAATCATGAACAAATTTGTATTTGTAACCAAAACTTCACTAAGCTTCTTCTTGGTTAGCCTCTACAAGATGCTTCTTGCGCTTTCTTTCCAAAGGTCCAAAGCTTATTACGGTGGAAGCAAACTCCTTTGCTATCCGTGATCGCTTTTGTTCTTATTATCCTTTGTTTTTGCCTTTATTTTTACCTTCTTTGAATCATTCTTCTTTTTAGAAGATCCTTTGGCCCCTACCAGTAAGACATGGTTTTTCTTGGTTGGAAAGTGACTCTCAACATTTTCAACATGTTAAGCAAATCAGCGAGGCTGATATCTAGCTTATTCATATGAAAAATTCACAACAATTGTGAAAGGAGTCCGGGAGTGAGTGCAAGATCAAATCTTGGCTCAACTCTCCATCCATGACAAAACCCGTTGTCCTAATTGATCAATTAAATTGATTATGTTAAGGACTTATGTCTATACTGTCGTGTCATCGGTTATTCTAGATCGGAAGAGCTCTTTAGATATCTAATATCTATCAGTCCTACTTTCATCACCATCAACTACTTGATGTGCAGGAGTATAATAGGAGCATCCATAGTTTCATGCTGACGCTGAAGCTCGTTACTCATGGATGCGAGCATGATGCATTGAGCCAACTGTGCATCATTTTGTCACTTTCTAAAAGTAGCAATGTCTTCCTCAGAGGCATTGTCTGCAACCATTGTAGGGATATGCGTATTAAGGGCATAAGATAGTTTTTTAGCCATGAGAACTATTCTCAATTTTCTTAACCAATCCGTTTAATTCGGTCCGGTTAATTTAGCATCTAATATGCTACGCAGTGATAGTAATTTAGACATTGTAAAATTCTGTAAATAAATATGTAATTAACAACATTTTAGCATACATTCTTTTATTAATTACCAAAATAAATTAGGTCTTGTTTTAAATTGGTATCTCCCACTATTTTCTTTAAACTATATTACCCTCAATTTATATAGTTCGGCAATATCTAATTAAAGATATGCTAGTGAGAAAAAGGATCCCATTTCAAATGTATATAGCCTTGTGTGTGCACAACAAACTATATATAAATAAATAGGTAGACAACTCTTGTCAATTACATCAACTATGCAACTCCTTGTATTTTGCCTCTTAAATCATAATGGTCAAGTGTGTGCACATCCGAACTAAAATGATTTAAGTAGAGTCAGACCCAACATTTCCATATAAGTGAAGAGAAAACTACAGCCCTTGTGTGTGCACAACAAAGTAGTAATGTGCAATTCCTTATAAACATTATATGTAATAAAAACAACATCTTAAATATTTAATACTTTCCTTGTGTGTGCATAACAAACTCATATTAAATATTCAATACTCTATTGTTTCTATCATGCTAGAAGGCGACGTTCGATATTCCAAATATCTTTGAACGTTACAACTTAATATAAAATATTTGAGGGGTTTGTTATTAATTTGTCTCATCTTGTTTAGCGCGCATGCACATATATATATAAAATACGCGTCATATTAATTAACATGCGAAGCATGTTTGCATAATATATAATATATATAATATAAGCATGCACATATAGAATACTATATTCTACCTGGATTGATTATGGACTTTTATTCTAGTTTGGTTCACTAGAGCCACCAAGTGAACCAAAAGGTCAAACCCTAGGGGTGCAAGAATTAATATTTAAATATAACTATTACATTTAAACCCGGGCTCCATTACAAACAGGTCTTCACGCGCTCCTTGATCTCCAATTCTTCAAAATTAATTCTAACTATTCCTACTACAAAACTATTTAAAATAAATAGAAACCTTGATCAGTAGTCAAGAGAAAGTATATAGGAGGGAGATAAAATTTACATTAAGAAAAATTAGAGAAGACGAGGTACGCAGACCCCATTTAATAAAACCCATACATTCATGCATCCAACTAAAATAAAATTCAATCATATTGGTCAATAGTCCATAATCAATCTCATTTATTATCATACACATCACCATATGCATCAATAAATAACATTCATCTCATAAATAATAAACATTCAATATATATATGGATATCATTTAATAGGCAAATTTAGTTAGTATAAAATCTAATTTTGAATCAAAATAAACTCTTTTATTTTAATCCAAATTTAAATCAAAATAAACATCTTTTATTTTAATTTATCCAATTTTGAATAAAATAAACTATTTATTTTAATCAAAATCTTTAATCAAAATAACTCATTTATTTTAATTAATTATGGAATCCAATTCCAAAAAAAAACTCCTTTATTAAAGGAAACACAGATTCTATTTTCTATTCACAAATAAACTCTTTTATTTTGAATAATATGAAATCTTATTTCATATCTAAATAAACTCCTTTATGTAAAGAAATACGGATTATCTTTCCTATTCACAAATAAACTCTTTATATTTTGAATAACATGAAATCTTATTTCATATCTAAATAAACTTTTTATTTAAGGAAACATGGAATTCAATTTCAACTCCAATTAGTTATCATGTAATCCAATTCCAACTCTAATTAGTTAGCATGAAATTTAATTTTAAAATTAAAATAAACCTTTTATTTTATAATTAAAATAAACTTTTATTTAAAAATTAAAATAATTTTTAATTATAAAATAGTTTAGAATATATATATATATATATATATATATATATATATATATATATTGAAATCCGTGACACCAAAGTTAACTTGTTTTAAGTTAATTTGATTTGTTCCAGTTGATGCACTTATGCTTCAGGATACACGTGAATGACATATAATAGCAAAATAATCTTAATAGCAAAGTAATCATCTAAAGATTTGCTTGTTAACTTTTGAATAACATGATCGGTAATCATTATTGAGTCAATAAAATCAGAAATCACGTGTCCTTTATTATCTAAGTAAATCACGTGAATCAATGATGCAAATGCAAGAAATCCTTCTCTTCTAAAATAAAAAAATATATAGTCTCGCATTGCATAAACCCCCCCCTTTTTAATAAATTTTATACAACAAAATTATGCCCAATTAAATTGTTTTAAACACATATCAATATATATATATATCAAATAAAATAATTAATAATTCGCATAAAGGTTTGGCTTTGATACCACTGTTAGGTTTGTAATATTCATGAACGCAATCAAATTGCATAAAATAAGCGAAAACGTGTAAAAATCAGAGTTTAAAATTTTACAAACCATATACCTGGATCATCCTTTATGCACAATTATTAATTAAACGAAAAGATATGAAGAACAAGAATCATACCCTTGAAGATTCAAGCTTCCTCAGGTACATGTTCACCTCCAATCCTTTTCGTGTTCAACTTGAATCCACCGGGTTTGGTTCCTTCCTTTGATCAACGTTAGCCACACAAGTGTTTGGCCTTTAGAGGTGATCCACCAAGAAGGAATAAAGATTCAAGAAGATGGGTGTTTGGCAAAACCCTAGTTTTTCTATCTCTATAGAAAAAGAACGTACTCTCTAACTATTGGAATTGTGTATGTTGTGAAAATGTCAACAACAACTCTGCACCCATAATAAAACTCATCTTATTTATAGATGTAGGCAACCTTCTTTAACAATTAAGGAATTGAGCTTTATTTTAATTAATTAAACTCCTTTAATTAATTAGGCTCCTAATCTTATTAGGAATAATTAATTAAACTTTTAATTAATTAGCCTCCTAATCTTATTAGGAATAAATGAGAGTACTTTTATTAATTCCAAAACTATTTTAGGAATTAAATAATAATAATAATAATAATAATAATAATAATAATAATAATAATAATAATAAGACTCCTCTTATTAATTTATATTTAATATTTCCAAAATATTAAATAATAAATATTAAGCTATTTAATTTATTCTATCACCATAGATTAAATTAAATATACTTAACTTATTATAACGATTATGCCATTAACTTCTTAAATAATTATTCTTCCTTTTATGGTGTGACCCTTTAGGTTCTCCATATTAAACCGGTTGTGAATAAATCAATTAGAACAATTCTAATCTTATTTAAATAAATAAATTAAACGATTAATTTATTTAAATAAATAATATTTATTCTACAATAGGGATAAGTCTCCATAGGGATCAACGACTTTTCAGATAATATAGATTTCAACATTAATCATAAAAGAACCTTTGAGTAAATAGTTACCGTACAATTCAATCCTTCCACCATACAATGTCCCAATTAAATATAAGACATGGAATTACTGTCAAGTCTTATTTTATTTAAATATATGTATTTCGATCTTTAAATGCACAACACCAAATAATACAAATTAGAAACTCCTTTCTAATTTTATTCTGCCTTGGCCAAGGAATACTGGGTTGTCATTTATCGAATCACATAAGACATTTCTCTTCTTTTACTAGAAGTGGTAGATTCTTTATTGACCATACATTATCTCCATGTATAACTTATTATACCCAAGCATACCCTTTGATATACCCTAAGGGTCTTAAGGAATAATTCAAAGTATAATTCATCATACACAAGATACTATGATGATCTCAAGTCCAAGGATCACTTGTACTACTATCACTACAGGAATTCCTATTGACAGGCAAGTAAAACTCCATTAGGTATTCCTTAGCGAGCCATGTTTAGTCAACTTATTCTCTAATAAGCACCTACATACTTGCTTTAGTGTCTCCACACAAATAATCATGAGATCAATCATCCTCATCCAATGAGCAAGCAACGTATGTACCAATCTATCCAGATTCACCAATCCCCTATTTAGTAATCCAACGATTGGGAACTAGTTTTGTTTTAAGCTTTCTAAGAATTTAGATATCATTAGAATGATCGTCATCATTATTCTAAAAGCATTGCTTAAAACTATGGGTTTATCACATATTATAAAACAGCATCATGTAGATAATTAAAAGCCTTTAATAAATTAATACTTTTTATTAATAAATGAATAAGATTGTTACAAAGTATATGCTTTATCATTGAACATGATTGGCTTGTGTGCATACTACTTTCATATACATATATATTTTGTCCCACCTGGAGTTTACTTCGTGGTGGTTGATCGCTTTTACAGCTTTTTTTACGTTTCGTCCCGTCTGGAGTTTCCTTCGTGTCGGTTGATAGCTTTTAACAGCTTTATTTACATTTCGATCCCCATGGAGGTACTTCGTGGTTGGTGATCCTGCTATATATATATATATATATATACAGCTTTAATATATATACATGCTTACTGCAGTATTTTGTGAGCCTAAGAATCATGTGATCATAGATTCATCCCATTGGATCTAGATTCGGTTCCGTGATGGACATTTTTAGTATAGCGACTTTGTAAATTATTCTACGATTATCGAATTTCCTCGAGATGGTTTCCATACCCACGAGGAAGTCGGCATTATTTTTGTATATTATTTTTAAATGCGGATGCCTCGCATCCAAAATCAAATAAAATCAATTCAAATTACCACTTAATAAAAATGGGAGTGTAAAAGGTCTCAATTCCTATTGAGCATCAGGGTTTGAAAAACCTCTTTTATAAAACATCATTGCTATATCTTGCTAAAAAGCTGAATTTTCACATAAATTCAAACCCTGTGTATATAGGTTCGAACGAGGCCTCGCACTACTTCCAAATAACATCACATTGACCCACACACACACACATTCAGATAATAGTTTCTTGAAAAGAGGCAGTCACCGTAGTAACACGGATGTCGGGGGGTGCCTAACACCTTCCCACCGCATAACCAAGTCCCCGGACCCTAATGAATCTCGGTTTCACCGACCCGTTTAGCAATGTCACATCACTGGGTTAATGTGCAAACCTTTTCTCGGTTATGTTGGTACAACCATTTAAAAAACCAACTGGCGACTCTTAACAGTCCATCGTCGACATTATACATGTCGGACCTTTTTCACTTGTTTTTTCAAATAAATCTCACCTAAAATGAGAACACCAAAGAACAAGTTACGGAAAGGGACATCCAAAAATCCCGACGTCGACAAGAATAACTTTATAAAAGTATTGTGTTTTATATAAAAAGATTTTACTATGCAAAACACTATGCAGACACTATGAAACACTATACATAATAAAATATAATATATTCTATTTATAGAATAACTTTATAAAAGTATTCTGTTTTATATAAAAAGTTTTTCTGTTTTATTACATTAATAATACCAATAAAACAAAACTGAGTGACTTATCACGTAAGCATCAATAATCAATACTGCAGCTACTACTTGCAACCACGCCAGATTATTGTACTTTTTACTACCGAGTAGTTCAACAGTATTAACGGTAAAACTTCCGCTGTTATTTTCATAAAATATTTTTGTCGTTTTCTCAATCAGACAATAATTCTGTTGTGGGGTCCACCAATGATTGTGATGTTGCACGAATATTCCTGATAAAATATTCCTCGACCAATCGAATACAATATGACAACTTGCATACTTTGCAAAATTTATAAATACTACCCACAACTATAACATTATATCATATCCACACCATAATATTCAAAAAATTATTTCGAGAAAATTAAATATTTATTCATAAAATCTGGGGTCTCACAATCTCCACTCCTTATGGAATTTTGTTCTCGAAATTTACGTACGTACTTGGTATGCTGAACAGGTGAGGATACCTCAACTTTATTTCAAATTCCAACTCTTGAGGTATAACCTTTGAGTGTTGAATAAGATCCTTCTTATCCAAGATGTTAACACGTATCTCCTCATACGTTAAATCTTCTGCTATCTCGTCCGGTTCTAAATTAATAATGTGGTTATGGTTGTCCACATATTTACGTAACATTGATACGTTAAAAACGTTATGAACACATGACATACTTGGCAGTAACACGAGTCTATAGGCCATATTTCCTACTCGATCGAGGATTTTAAATGGGCCAATTAAATTGAGGGTTGAGATTTCCTCTCTTCGTCGATTCTTGCTTCTAGAATAACGCCCTCTTGAACCTTCTTTTTCATATTCATCAGCTCCGGATATGTAGCTTGAGCGGCTTTAACTTTATCGATTAAAGTCGATTATAATCGTATATTCGTTATCTTCACGTGGGTTCGTATATTTGCACTTGTAACCGCATACGATCCTCTACTTAACGCGTTAGCTACCACGTTCGCACTTCCACGATGATATTGCATGGTATGATCGTAATCTTCAACAGCTCGAGCCAACGTCTTTGGCGCATGTTACGTTCATTTTAGTTGAAGAAATATTTGAGGGTTTTAGAAATGGATTTTGTACTGGGGTCAATACAAAATTTGATTTCAAGCTCTAGGAATAGGCTAAGAAGTCTTCAAGAATACGTCAGGAAATTTATTAACAACAGAAATATCATTTAAAATTGTGACTCTCGTCCAAGACTTGGATAACACGTCACATTGATACCTATTAACTTATCACCGTTATCCACAACGTCCTCTACGGAAAGTTCGGCTTCGGTGCATTCCACACAAGGAAGTCAACAACGAAAGGATCGAGGCTCTTTACTTATGGCTTGATATGACAATGATTGACTTTAGTGGTTTGGTTGCTTGAATTCGCATAACAGGTTGGTTAGGAGTATGAAAACTAACAACCTTACAAAAAGCATGATGAGTAGTTAACCAATCGATTCCTAAATATAATATCAAAACGTTAAGCAATTATATCAAATAATTGGCCTCTAGGGCATAAACTCTAACACCAACACGGTATATACTTCGCAAGAGTTTATGACTAACATACCTGTGATAATTTTATTCAGGTTTCTCGTTACGAAGGAAAAAAAACGCTCTCTCTTAAACTACCGACTTTGGCTTGTCTGGGACATCCTTTGGCATCACTATCCCAGCTGGAATTGACTTCACCATACGAAAAAATTGAGCTAGGTGACCTTCTCTTCCGCAATTAAAACACGTTTTGGATTGTCACAGACGCTGATTTGGACGGATGTGTCCCTCCCGTCTGCATTTGAAACATACGACCGATGGTGTCGTTCTTCTTCCTATGAAACGGGTGCTGGTGCCGACGTCTTTACGTCATTGTTGAACCTTCTCTTCTTGAAATGTTCATTCTTATTGTTTTGGCCATGATTACCACCGAAGTGGTTACCATTTCTGACATGTTGATTCCCTCCATGCTTACTATCACCACTTTGATGATCAAGTATCACCGTAGATTATCATTTTGGCTACTCTCTTTTTGGTTTGGTTGACTCATTATCGCGCTCCAATAACTGAGCCCTATTAACAACATCTGAATACAAACATAGTTTATGAGAGATAAGATAATGATGAATCTCCGGCTTCAAACCTCTTAAAAACATCCGCGTCATTCTCTTTTCATTATCAACCAAGTGGGACGCAAATCGGGACAACTCGGCAAACTTGGCTTCGTACTGCGACACGGTCATGTTGTTTTACTCCAACTTGATAAATTCCACCTCCTTCATGTGACGAATGCTTTCGAAAAGTACACATCATTGAATGACTCTTGGAACTTCTCCCAAGACATCTTGAGTGCGTCAGGCTGGGTATGTTTTACATATTCCCACCAGTGATCTGCCTCTTCACGCAACATAAAGGTGGCAAAAGGAACCTTTTGCTCCTCGGAGCATCCCAAGACATCAAATATCTTGGTGATCTGCTTTAACCACGTCTCCGCCTTAAGTGATTCTGGCTTTCCCAAAAACTCCGGTGGTCCCAGCTCCTTGAATTACTTAGCGATGACCAACCGTGGGTTGCCATTGTTTCCTCCTGCATTATAAATAGGAGCCGCCTTTGCCTGATGTTACATGAATTCTAAAAAGCTCCTAAACGTACCGTCGTTCGTCAATTGATCAGTGTTGTTGTTTACAAGAGGATTATCACCATCCTTTTACACATTGTCTTGATTATTGATCTGTGGAGAATCAACGGTCTCCTGTGCTCCATTACTTATCTCAACATTTTCAGATGCCATTTTCAAATACTGCAACAAAACAAGGGTTGATTAACATATCACATATTATCTCTATACTCTGACCGACCAATTAAATATCAAATAAACTTAGGTAGGTTATACTAGCGAAGGAATTCCCCGTCTCTCCCCTCCTAGTTCTAGTCTCACATCTTAGCAGGATCATATCCTAAGCTTTGATACTAACCGTGACGCCCCCAAAATTAGGTATACATCACCCATCTTGAGTCGCCAGATACATGGTACAGAATTCAAATACAACTTAATAATACAACTATCGTGTACAATACGACAAAACATAAACTGTGAGTTTGAATACAAATATTGTCTACTAGAGAGTATACAAACTCAAAAGGAGTCCTCATTACAATTATTATCACACTATTTCACAGAATAATGAGGACTACTAATGCACCAACTAGGACCATCACTATGTTCCCCAACTAGTCCCAGCTACGTTCTCATTTCCTGAAGAGAACACTGAAAGAAAGGGTGAGCTCAACTAGCCCAGTAAGAAATATTATAACTAAAATAATGCCGAATAAAGAAATGTGTCCGGTCCAACTGTTGGATCAAACTATCAATCTGCGTCAAATGAGTGGGCTCTCAGATGTAGGCAATTCAATCTGTCATCATGACGGAGCCAGGAACCATATCCCCCATAAACTGTGTGGCGTGAGTCTGCGCTCCAATGGTGCGAAGGAACCACCAGCGATAAAAAGCCTCTTGAGTGAAAGGTCCCTCTGACAAAGTAAAGTCATCAACACCCACCAATGGGACATCAATGATCGTTTGCGACAAAGGCCAACAATGCCTGGCCGTAGGACAGATCAGAATGTGAATCTATGATGTGGTGCTCCTAATAGCACGCTCTCCTAAATAGAGCTCCAAACCTCCGTTTGTAAAGAGAGGAATCTAACGGGTGTACAATATATACTTGACACCAGTCGGGAAACCACCCTCAAAGCCAACTGTCAAGTGGTCCTCAGAGTAAGGAACCTATGTAATGACATTAGATGTTAACAACTCCAACTATAAGCGCGAAATGGTGAAACCCTCAGCTATAGGAACCTCCGTCAGAGTGGAGTGATGCTATCACCATCCCCGTGGATAGGTGTCTAAACCTAATACGCTAAACTCTCAACCCGAACAAGGGAAATCAAAAGAAAAAATACTCACCAACAGGAATGGGTAGAACCCTAATCAAGCCGAAGAAATGTAAGCGTAGGCGTGTCCCCTTAGGAAGTAAGCAAAGGTGTAGGAACCCCAATAAAACTATCCAATACGGTCCACCTCCTGTGTGGCTCTAACTATAGTGAATGTCATCGTTGAAGAGTTATCAGTCATAAAACAACCCCTGAGGATGATCAGGAACAATCGCCGAAGGATGCGATCCCTAACCCTTCGATCATCGGATAATGGCTCAGTCAAAGCCCCATTCACGACATCTACACTCAAAGGACCAGTACAGACTGTCCTGCCCTTTAGTGCCATAGCCGGGACTCCCAACAAGGATCTGACGGCAGTCGAGAAAATGTCTGCCACAAAAGGCATTGGTGCCCCGAAAAACTCCATCCTAGTGATGAATCGTCAATCCATCAGTATCATCATCACCTCGCAATCCAGCAAATGGAGAGACTAAGTCTGGTGAAACCAACGCTCAAAAAAATCAATGAGATAACCCGAGGGACAATGACGGGGGAGGATGGAGAAGAAAGCCTTGAAACCCCAAGTATGCATAATCTTTCGGTGCTCTGGATGAAGAGTCTGGTACAGAGAATATATGCTAAACTAGTTCCCTTGAGGCTGCATAAAGCCGGGAACCTACATCATAATGCAAATCAATATCAGAACCCTTGACCCCCACAAATGGCAAAAGGAGGATCAACATGGCTTTTACCTCATTCGCAGGAAGATAGATCGAGAGGTGACGACTTAAATCATCTAGAAGCTCTGGAATCGTCACATTTATAGCTGGAAGCTCCCTACGGGGAAAGAAAAAAGAATGAGCAAGATCCGCAATGGGTACATCCCCCTTTTAGTCCTCAATATCCGGTCTCTCAACTCGGATAGGACGAATCACTTACTCCGTCAACCTACGACGCAGTCGGGCTAGGCGAGGCCGAGGCAAATCTGAAGCTCTCCTCCTCACACCTGAAGAAGTCCTACAGGAGCTAATCGGCTGGTCTAGATCCATATATCTGGACAAAAGTATCCAAATCACCTCAGAAAGGATGTGGTAAATTCTAACCTGGAGCTCATTAAATGCATTTTATATCTATATGCATGCATGCATTACTTTAACTCTACAGTAGAGTTAAAAATGCATGTTCCTTCAATACCTAGACTCGTGAAAAAATTTCGCTAGAGTCTCTTTTGTAAAAAGGACTATCCACATCCATGTAGGTATGACTAGGTGGCCATTCAGTAGCGTTCCAACTCAAAGTCATAAACATCCTATATGCATGAAAAACATCAAAGTCATAATCCATAAGGGTAGCCTAATTACCAGGATTACTTTACTTCGAAGCCTTTACTTATTTGTCCTCAAATAGGATGAAAAAAAGCAGGAAAAGGTGCCAAATTGACTGTTTCAAAAGTCAATTTTTTTCACATCAATACGTTCAGCATTGTAAAATACTAAGATTTACTGTG
Source organism: Panax quinquefolius (assembly GCA_020205615.1). Lineage (NCBI taxonomy): Eukaryota > Viridiplantae > Streptophyta > Magnoliopsida > Apiales > Araliaceae > Panax > Panax quinquefolius. The sequence continues at coordinate 52,509,499 of CM035174.1, read as the reverse complement.
TTGAATAATTTTTATCAAGTCATATGAGCATGCATATTCACTACTATGTGTTTTGAAGCATTTCATGTGATATCTCATTTTCCAACGGTCAAAACTAGAAAAGAAAACATGTAAACATTACCAGGATAGTGCAGAACGATTGTACGGTGATGGATTTTGCTGAAAACATCCCGAATTTAGTAGATCTAAAGATGAAATCTCGGATTCTCTATGCGACTTCAAGTTGAAAATGACTTGTGAAAGGGAAAGGAAGTAAGATATAAACCCACGGGTGGTCGCGGGTCTACCTGCGGCTACCCTGGGTGGTCCCCACCCCCTATGGCTCGATCAAATTTGAGTTACAAAGGAGGTCCCACAAGCTGAAAAGTCAAATCAGGAAAAAAAATGCTACGCGATTAAGCGAAAAACCCTGAAATCCTGATTTTCAGATACCAAACTGCGTGTCTACATATCAATCATTGGTATTCGTCCAAACACAGGGTTCACAAAAACCAATGATCAAAGTTGTTGAAAGCTACCCTTGGTAATACCTTGCGAATGTCCAATGCCATCAACTTGGGTGTAATTGCAATCAAAAGCATATATCTCGTCAAAAATTCATCCCCAGCAAGGATTTCATACATACTTAGCCTTTGAAAGCCATTTCAATGAAGGTCACGTGCAGCCCTGACATCACCAGCCGTTGGCAGTAAATCCAGCGAAGCATCGGATATAGTTCGATGATGTTAGCCGTTAAAAGCCATTTCAACGATGGTCAGGCAGCCCTGACATCATCAGTCGTTGCTAGTAAATCCAGCGAAGCATCATAGATGGTCCGATGATGTTAGCCGTTGAAAGCCATTTCAACGAAGGTCAGGCAGTCTGACACCACCAGCCGTTGGTAGTAAATCTAGCGAAGAATCAGAGATGGTCCGATTATGTTAGTCGTTGAAAGCCAATTCAATGAAGGTCAAGTAGCCTTGACATCACCAGTCGTTAGCAGTAAATCCAACGAAGCATCGGAGATGGTCCGATGATGTTAGCCATTGAAAGCCATTTCAACGAAGGTCAGGCAGCCCTGACATCGCAAGTTGTTTGTAGTAAATCCAGCGAAGCATCGGAGATGGTCCGATGATGTTAGCCATTCAAATCCATTTCAACGAGGGTCAGGCGGCCCCGACATCACCAACGAAGCATTGAAGGTGGTCCGATGATTCTAGCTAATGAAAGATATCTCAATAAGGGTCAGGCAGCCCTGACAGTAAAAATCGTTGGTAGTAACTCCAACGAAACGTGGAAAACCATCCTCATCGGGGAGGATCGATGATGGAATATGTTATGCAGGCCCTCAGCAATTAATATGTGACTCCCCAAAGAGTCACTCACACATGACAAGAGCATCTTCGGTGGAAAACATGTACAAAGGATTAAAGACTTTGGTGATAAACCCAATGTCAACATCATGTGGTCTTAATCATGGAGAAACCTCTACTCTAAATATTTTGAAGACATCTTTGCAAGTCATTGGCAAATTAGGCTCAAATAGCACTGATGGACGGTTCAAATCGTTGGCGCTAACCCTAGCGTGACATCTGGAGATTCCTTTGATAAAAGCTTTGGAAATTACTGGTCGAGTAGGCATCCAAGTAGATCAACAAGGTCATCATTGACAACTCCATCCCTCAACAAAGGCGGCAGGAGAATGCAATTATCAATATGAGCTCTTGGCAGCTCATTTGAAAAAACAAAGAGAAAATGAGAGAAAACTCTGTCCATTTCAGCTTGTAACCCCGGCTAGAGTGCTCTAAACTGAGTGATTCTTTTTTCTAAACACTTGTAAGCTCGTGTTTTGTAACATTCTAAAGTTTAACCGATGGAAACTAAGTTTTCAGGCATCAAAAGCTATTTTAATTCTTCTTGGCAGCCCACTATAAGATTTTTCAACTTTTTAAGCTTTTAATTACTTCTATACGTATATATCTACTAGAGTTGCGTTGTGTGGGTACTCCCGAATCGTTGATCTGTGGCTTTTTATTGCTTATATATATATACTATTGAACTCGAACTCGAATGAGCCTGGATAGAACATCCGATGCATTTACTGCTTTTATATATATATATATGTACTTATATATATCATCAAACTATGATTCGATTGAGCCTGGATATAATATCTGATTCGTTTACAGCTTATATATATATATATACATTTTAGAGTCATGCCTGGAGTTTACTTCGTGGTAGTTGATCGCGTGACACCCCTGTGACGCCCCCAAAATTAGGTATACATCACCCATCTTGAGTCGCCAAATACATGGTACAGAATTCAAATACAACTTAATAATACAATCGCATAAATACAATACGACAAAACATAAACCGTGAGTTTGAATACAAATATTGTCTACTAGAGATTATACAAACTCAAAAGGAGTCCTCATTACAATTATTATCACACTATTTCACGTAATAGTGAGGACTACTAATGCACCATCTAGGATCATCACTCTGTTCCCCGATTAGTCCCAACTACGTTCTCATTTCCTAAAGAGAACAAAGTGAAAGAAAGGGTGAGCACAACTAGCCCAAAGAAGAAATATTATGACTAAGATAATGCGAATAATTTATCGTTAGCCTTTTCAACAGATGTTAAACCGATAAAATATAATAACTATCAAGTTTAAGCTGCAATGAACAAGCAATCCATTAGAAGAGTCAAGTAGGAATAAAATCTACTATCTTCTATGATTTAAAAGGTTTTCATCACTTTTATCATTTGGGACTCGACTTAATAAATAATCCACATCATCGAATCACCCCTGCATTACGGCCAAGGATATTCTTTAGTATCACGACCATGAATTATCCATGCACTACTGACTTAAGATAATCATGTTTTCATCAATCTGGTCCCGATCATGCCATAAAACAATTCATCTTTGCACTACGGCCAAAGAGAATCCATAGCCATAATCATACCAAAAACTGTCCATCAATGCACTACGGGCCAATGAGGACTTTTTCTACATCATTTGTAACCTTACAATTATGATTATACCGAATAATCCCTGGTCATAATCATACCAAGTCCATCTCTGAACTACAGGCCACAGATGACTTTCAACATAATATAAACCTGAGGATGATGACAATGATATAAGAATTCAATAAAACAAGTTCATGAATTAATTTATCCAGGAACTGATAACGTTCAAATCAACATGATACTGCTTTGTAGAGTAAAATTCAAGAATGCTCAGAAGAATATTTCCATGAAAAGATACTGGATGAAGGGCACATATCAAGGATATTACACTAATTTTATGGAGTATAGATGTCAAAGTTTTAACCAACTAAGTATAATAAAGAATGGAATAACAAAAGAAATCACCATGCATGCGATAGACCAAGACAGTGAAAGTTATTCCAACAGAATAATAAATAATCTTAACCAGGTCCCAGTAAAACGCATGTATGAGAAATTCTAACGAATAATAAAGAATGGAACCAGTCCGGCATAAACGCATGCATGTGATATTACGGCGAATAATAAATAATGGAATCAGTCCCATTTAAAACGCATGCATGATATTATTCCGAAATAATAAATAATGAAATTACAGAAAAATTTCACCAAGTGTAGGGTAGACCGCGTATACAGGTTATTCCAACAGAATAATAAATAATGGAATAACAGAAGTTCTCTTCATGAATACAAAAGAAATAATACCCCTTACGAGTACAACAAATAATATCCCTTACCGTAAAAGAACTAAATATAAGAGTAGGGAAGTAGCAGAATACTTTTCTATAGGTTCTCTTATAATTCTCTCTCTAGAGTTTCAAAGAATTAAGTAAGAAATAATGAAGGAATGAGCTTCTATTTATAGAAGAATGGACCGCATAGTAACTAACTTATGAACGGTCCAGTTGATTTACTTTAAATGGACGATCCAGTTTGTTTACTATTAAAACTTAAAACAACGGTCCATACCGATTTACTATTAAAACTTTAAACCAAATGATCCATATTGATTCACCATTATAACTTCCACCAAAATGTCCATATTGATTTACTATTATATCTTCAACCAACTATTCGAAAAATTAGCACATCTCCTCATGGAATAATATTGTACCCAAAAATGATTTGGACCGAAAATAAATATATCTTACGGGTGAATAGTACCCCATGAATAATAACTCATGAATAGTAACTCATGAATGGTAACTTATGAATAGTAACTCATGCATAGTAACTCGTGAATAGTACTCTGACACGAAAAGTGTCCCGAATACCCGATTGAACAATATATCATATTATGCAGATGATACTGTAACAATAATTGAATCAATAATATGAGAGATATGATCAAAGAAATTCTTCGTAGCAATAATCAAGTATAACTGAGTGACTTCTCGTAAGCATCAATAATCAATACGATTGTGCTCTTTATGCAACCACGCAGATTCATCGTACTTTTAACACCGTGTTTCAACAGCTAATCTGTAAAACTTCCGCCATTATTTTCATAAAGTATTTTTGTCGTTTTCTCTATCCGACAATAATTCTGTTGTGGGGTCTACCAATGATTGTACCGTCGTACGGATATTCCCCGATAAAAAGAATATTCCACGACCAATCAAATATTATACAACCACTTGCTTACTTTGCAAAATTTGTAAATATTACCCACCACTATAACATTACATCAAATCAACACCATAATATAAAAAAAATTATTTCGAGAAAATTAAATCTTTATTCATAAAATCTGGGGTCTCATAATCTCCCCTCCTTATGAAATTTCGCCCTCAAAATTTACGTATGTACCTGGTATGCCGAACAGGTGAGGATACCTTGACTTTACTTCAAATTCTAACTCTTGAGGTATAACCTTTGAGCGTCGAATATGATCCTTCTTATCCAAGATGTTAACACGTATCTCCTCATACATTAAATCTTCTGCTATCTCGTCCGGTTCTAAATTAATAATGTGGTTCGGGTCGTCCACATATTTACGTAACATCGATACGTTAAAAACGTTATGAACACGCGACATACTTGGCAGTAAAACGAGTCTATAAGCCCCAGTTCCTACTCGATCAAGGATTTCAAATGGGCCAATAAAATCGAGGGTTGAGATTTCCTCTCTTCATTGATTCTTGCTTCTAGAATAACACCCTCTTGAACCTTCTTCTTCACATTCATCAACTCTGAGTATGTAGCTTGAGCAGCTTTAACTTTATCGATTCAAGTCTATTCTAATCGTATATTCGTTATCTTCACGTGGGTCCCTAGAGTCTTTAACTCTATCTCCATCATTTGTAAGTTATACGATATGGGTCTTTGTGTTGACAACATCACACTTGTAAACGCATACAATCTTATACTCAACGCGTCAGCTACCACGTTCATTTTTCCCACGATGATATTGAATGGTATGAACGTAATCTTCAACAGCTCGAGCCAACGTCTTTGGCACATTACACGTTCGTTTTAGGTGAAGAAAATATTTGAGGGTTTTAGAAATGGGTTTTGTACTAGGGTTAATACAAAATTCAATTTCACACTCTAGGGGTAGGCTAAGAAGTCTTCAAGAATACGTCAGGAAATTTATTAACAATAGAAATATCATTAAAAACTATGACTCTCATCCAAGACTTGGATAACATGTCACATTGATACCTATGAACTTGCTAGCATCATTCACGACGTTGCCTATAGAAAGTCTGGCTTCGGTGCATTCCATACAAGAAAGTCAACAACGAAAGGATCGGGGCTCTTTATTTATGGCTTAATATGATAATGATTGACTTTAGGGGTTTGGTTACTTTGAATTCGCATAACAGGTTGGTTAGGAGTATGAAAGCTAACAACCTTACGAAAAGCATGATGAGTAGTTAACCAATCGATTCCTAAAATCACATCACAGGAAAGTATTTTCAAAGAGATAAGATCGACAGGTAACGTGAAAGTGTTGATTTGAACAAGATTTATAAATAGTGGAGGTAACGAAGGTTTCTCCCAACTGAGTTTAAATAGATATATCAAAGTCTAACTTCACCGGAGTTAACTTCAAACATTGAACACAACTAGGTGCAATAAAAGAGTGAGTAGAACCGGTATCTAACACGGTATAGACTTCGCAAGAGTTTATGACTAACATACCCGTGATAATTTTATTCAGGTTCCTCGTCATGAAAAAAAATGATTTCTCTTAAACTACCGACTTTGGCTTGTCTGGGACATCCTTTGGTGCCTCCATCCTAGCTAAACTTGTCTTCGGTGAATGACAAAATTGGGCTAAGTGACCTTCTCTTCTATAATTATAGCATGTTTTGGACAGCATCGCGCAGTTTGGACTGATGTGTCCCTCCCCTCCGCATTTGAAGCATATGATAGGTGGTCGTTCTCCTTCCTTAACAACGGGTGTTGGTGCTGACGTCTTTCCATCATTGTTGAATCTCCTCTTCTTGAAATGTCTATTCGTATTGTTTTGAACATGATTACCACCGAAGTGGTTACCATTTCTGGCATGTTGATTCCCTCCATCCTTATTGTCACCGCTTTGATGACTGTTATCACCGGTATTATCATTTTTCCGGCTGCTCTCTTTTGGTTTCTTTGACTCGTTATCGCGCTCCACTAACTGAGCCCTATTTACAACATCTAAATACAAACACAGTTTATGAGAAATAATATATTGACGTATCTCCGGCTTCAAACCTCTTAAAAACATCCGCGTCATTCTCTCTTCATTATCAACCAAGTGGGACGCAAATCGGGACAACTCGGCAAACTTGGCTTCGTACTGTGACACGGTCATGTTGTTTTGCTCCAACTTGATAAATTCCACCTCCTTCATGTGACGAATGCTTTTGGGAAAGTACTTGTCATTGAACAGCTCTTGGAACTTCTCCCAAGACATCTTGAGTGCGTCAGGCTGGGTACATTTTACAGATTCCCACCAGTGATCTGCCTCTTCACGCAACATAAAGGTGGAAAAGGGAACCTTTTGCTCCTCGGAGCATCCCAAGACATCAAATATCTTGGTGATCTGCTTTAACCACGTCTCCGCCTTAAGTGGTTTTGGCTTTCCCAAAAACTCCGTTGGTCCCAGCTCCTTGAATTGCTTAGCAGTGACTAACCATGGGTTGCCATTGTTTCCTCATGCATTATGAACAGGAGCCACATTCGCCTGATGTTGCATGAATTCTAAAAAGCTCCTAAATATACCGTCATTCGTCAATTGATCAGTGTTGTTGTTTACAGGAGGATTATCGTCATCCTGTTGCACATTGTCTTGATTATTGATCTGTGGAGAATCAACGGTCTCCTGTGCTCCATTGCTATTCTCAACATTCTCGGATGTCATTTTCAAATACTACCACAAAACAAAGGTTAATTGACATGTAACATATTATCCCTATATTTTGACCGACCAATTAAATACCAAGAAAAACTTAGGTAGGTCATACTAGCGAAGGAATTCCCCGTCTCTCCCCTCCTAGTTCTATTCTCACATCTTAGCCAGGGATCATATCCCGAAGCTTTGATACCAACTGTGACGCCCCCAAAATTAGGTATACATCACCCATCTTAAGTCGCCAGATACATGGTACAGAATTCAAATACAACTTAATAATACAACTGTCGTGTACAATACGACAAAGCATAAACTGTGAGTTTGAATACAAATATTGTCTACTAGAGATTATACAAACTCAAAAGGAGTCCTCATTACAATTATTATCACACTATTTCACAGAATAGTGAGGACTACTAATGCACCATCTAGGAACATCACTCTATTCCCCGACTAGTCCCAGCTACGTTCTCATTTCCTGAAGAGAACAGTGAAAGAAAGGGTGAGCTCAACTAATTTCATGGAGTATAGAAGTCAAAGTTTTAACCAAATTAGTATAATAAAGAATGGAATAACAAAAGAAATCACCATGCATGTGATAGACCGCGCAGGCAGGTTATTCCAATAGAATAATAAATAACGGAACTAGGTCCCACAGTAAAATGCATGCAGTACGATATTCCAAATGTAATAAAGAATGGAACCAGTCCCAAGTAAACGCATTGATAGATATTCCGGCGGCGAATAATAAATAATGGAACCGGTCCGTCCCAATAAAACGCATGCATGGATATTCAGAAGAATAATAAATAATGAAATAACAGAAGAATTTCACCAAGTATAGGGTAGACCGCGTATACAGGTTATTCCAACATAATAATAAATAATGGAATAATAGAAGTTCTCTTCATGAATACAAAAGAAATAATACCCCCTATGAGTACAACAAATAATATCCCTTACCGTAAAAGAACTGAATATAAGAGTCGGGAAGTAGCATAATAATTTTCTATAGGTTCTCTTATAATTCTCTCTCTAGAGTTTCAGTGAATTCATAAGAAATAATGAAGGAATGAGCTTCTATTTATAGAAGAATTGACTGCATAGTAACTAACTTATGAACGGTCCAGATTGATTTACTTTAAACGGACGATCCAGATTGGTTTACTATTAAAACTTAAAACAACGGTCCATACTGATTTACTATTAAAACTTTAAACCAGCGATCCATATTGATTCACTATTATAACTTCCACCAGCGGTCCATATTGATTTACTATTATATCTTCAACCAACGGTCTGAAAAATTAGCACATCTCCTCATTGAATAATATTGTACCAAAAAATGATTTGAACCGAAAATAAATATATCTTACGGGTGAATAGTACCCCGTGAATAGTAACTCGTGAATAGTACTTTGACACAAAAAGTGTCCCGAATACCCGATTGAACAATATATCATATTATGCAGATGATACTATAGCAATAATTGAATCAATAATATGAGAGATATGATGCAGCAATTACTGTAGCAATAATAGAGTATAAATGAGTGACTTCTCACGTAAGCTTCAATAATCAATAACGTGTGCTACTGTGCAACCACGCGCATTGCTGTACTTTTAACACCGGGTGTTTCAACAGTTAACGGTAAAACTTCCGCCGTTATTTTCATAAAGTATTTTTGTTGTTTTCTCTCCGTCAATAATTACATTGTGGGGTCTACTAATGATTGTCTGATGTCGTATGGATATTCCCTGACAAAAGAATATTCCCCTAATTAATCGAATATTATACAACCATTTGCTTACTTTGCAAAATTTGTAAATATTACCCACAACTATAACATTACATCAAATCAACACCATAATATAAAAAAAAATTATTTTGAGAAAATTAAATTTTTACTCATAAAATCTGGGGTCTCACAACCCCCAAATCCCGGTACTTCATTATCTCAAGATTCGATTTTAACGTAATCAAAACATTCATATCTAACTACCCAATCATAATAAATTGAATAATAAAAACCTGCCCATACAGGATTACTTTAATAAAAACATTATCTCCTGGGTTCTCTAACCTTTAATACAATCATTCAAGTACGGAAATAAAATTATTACATCACATCATTATTAAAAGTCTATCATCATAACGATTTAAGCAAAATTACAAGTCTTCATCACTTGTACATTTTTCCCTTTCCTTTGCTAGTTGTAAGTTTATCTACCTTCTCAACCATAGCTGCAATAAATGTATAAATATGCAAGAGTGAGCAAACAAAGCTCACTTGAAATAAGAATAAATATCTTTACATCATTTGCCAGATAATAGGCTCAATATAACTTAATGATATGTTCTATTAATATTTCAACATTTCCAATTCATAGGCTCAATAGAACTGAATGATTTGTACTATTTACATTCTTAAATATACTACTGAGGGTCAAATGACCATGAACCATGTCCACAGTTATAAGTAATCTTTCAACTTTAACTTTAACAGTCGTGTGACTATAAAGACTCCACGTACTTAGGGGGATCAATCCTTCGTACAATGTATTGTGCACAACCATTTCAACACTAAGGGAACTAGTTGAATCAACAATGCTTGATAATACAACAGTTGTTTAATAACAACATAACTTAGAACATTTGAAAATCATAAATGATTTGATTCTACATATCTAACTCATGCTTGAAATAACTATAGAGCATAAGTATTCAATAGAATAAATAAAATGGTTAACCTTTGTTTGAACAGTAAAATAAGCTAAGGTTCGAGTCTTATAACATTAGAATGATATTCCTGAATGTACATTTAACTGATAGCAAGATGGAAACTAAAAACTTGCCCAACAATGTATTATCTCATGCAAGGAATTAAAACAGTTCAATAATAGAGACGAGAGTTCAAAAACTACGCTCATTATACAATAATAGAACTTAAGAAACTTGCTTAATTGTAACAAGTTAGAATGAATCAATATAATAAATGAACTAGCTCAATGAAAGTGTAGAGTTAGAAAACTTGCACAACGTAATAAATAAACTAGCTCAACGAAAGTGTAGAGTTAGAAAACTTGCCTTGAGCGTAAGCTATAAAATTAAACTCACGATCACCTACACATAATTTTAGAACCACAATACCTATTAGATATGCTAACATACCATAACATAATCATTACCATTTACATTTCAGAAACTCTAAGTGTTTTACTTCGCAACACTTGTCTAACTTTCATTATGTATACTAAATCACCACATAACACGTTCTTGATTTATTAATCACTTTTATAATTTTGAATTCATAATCCACATAACACAACTATGTATTAGCCTTGTTTGTACATGTTGGACATATTACCATAACCTTTAGCTAAGCCACAAACAACGACCAAAGTCTCAGAGAATAAATGACTTCAATTAATCCGAAAATGGCCACTTAACGATCGCGAGTTTTATATGGGGATGTCATATACCACAAGAATAAATGGCTTCGCGCGCCCTAAGGGTTCTTGCACCCACACGACTTGCAGAACCCAATATTTCAAAACAGAGCTTCGGCACATTTTAATAAGCCAACTAACACGAATTTAACCCATCAAACAGTGATAATAACACGTCAAATAAATATACAACTATCATAAACATGATTGCTAACATATACAATCACTTAACACAATTTAACAACTATTAACACTATTTTAATTTCTCAATTTTTATGTTTTTCACATAAAACTCCAATTTTTGATATTCATCCCAAAAATCATCACTATGAATTCATTATTTGGCCAAATCATCTCATTCAAATTACGTTATGTTCGTATCTCATTGAACTAACATATACAAGCGTCAATTCATAGTTTCACATACTAATTGGCTACTAAAATTGATACTTACATAGCCACACATGAAAAACATAAACACTGACAAAAATTTTCTACTATTAACTGTAATTAGCATGAATATACCAGTTATCATATACTCATATACTCATATAATCACAAGTAATCCCATAATATAGCAAAAATTCAACAATTTGAAATTCACAGATTATATAAAAGTTGTCGTAATACTTATAAGCATATATATAATATCCAAGTTGTAGAACATACCTTCAATTAGCTTCTAATTCTTGCTAACCCACTAGAATTGCTTGAAAATCCTAAGCTTTCTCTCAATTTCTCTCAACCCTTCTCTCAATTTCTCTGAACTCTCAAACGCTTCTCTTCGCTAAGCTTTAGCAAATAGAATGCGTAATGATATAATAAATAAAACTGACATAGGCTTAATACGCATAATAAGTAATATCAGTTATTAGGATAAACGTATATAACATAAATATATTATATTTATTGTTTTATTTATTTATTTATATTATTTATTCTATTTATTTTATTAAATTTCAAAAATTAGAAATCTCAAAAGCCATAAGGCTTGTTTGGCAAAAAACCTTTAAATATTAAAGAATTAATATATTAAGCCTTGTTTGTTAAAACTAAATTAAACTACTTTAATTTATTTTAATAACTCCTTATAATATAGTTATTTGTCACACTATATTTAATCAAGCTTTCATATTTATTTTAATTAATGCAAATCACAATTAATTAAATAAATACTTTAATCACATAACACAATACAAATAATTAATCATTGAAATATCAATATAATATTAATTTTCTTAATTCATCAATTTTTATTTAATAAATAATTAACTAAACAAAATTAAATCAATTGAACAAATATTTATTCAACGATAATCACATCCATTAAATATTTATATAAATCAATAAATATTTAATATTACATTTAAAAATTCTGGAATATTACATCATTCCCTCCTTAAAAGGATTCTGTCCTTAGAATCACAATTTAAACAGTCAAATCGTCACATTCTTCCCTACTTACAAAGATTTTGTCCCCAGGATCGAAGACATAGATTAAACAAATAACTCAGGGTAATTTTTCATCATTTCAGCTTCGAGTTCCCACGTTGCCTCTTCGACATTGTGGTTTCTCCATATCACCTTCACATAAGGTATCACTTTATTTCTGAGCACTTGTTCTTTCCCTGTCGACTATCTGGATAGGAGTCTCTTCATAAGAAAAATCCTTATCGAATTGCAATGGTTCGTACTCGATCACGTGCTTGTAATCGGGTTTATATGGTCGTAACACCGAAATGTGAAAAACATTATAAATGTTTTCCAATTCCGGAGGTAGAGCTACCTCATAAGCCACTTCACCCACTCTTCTAAGTATTTCAAATGGTTCAATAAATCTTGGGCTGAGCTTTCCTTTCTTCCTAAAATGAATCTTCCCCTTCCAAAGAGAAACTTTTAGGAAAACGAAATTTCCTACTTCAAATTCGCGATTCTGCCTATGTTGATCGACATACTTTTTCTGTCTGTCTTGGGAAGCTACCAATCTTGTCTTGATGAGTTTCACAACTTCAGCAGTTTGTTGTACCAATTCTGGTCCTAACAGTTGGCATTCATCGACTTCATCCCAGCACAGTGGAGTTCTGCACTTTTTGTCGTACAATGCCTCGTAAGGTGGCAAGCCGATGCTCGCGTGATAACTGTTGTTGTATGCAAATTCTACCAACGATAAATGTTCATCCCAGCTTCCTTTGAAATCCATGATGCATGCTCTCAGCATATCTTCCAACGTTTGGATAGTTCGTTCGCTTTTCTCGTCGGTTTGCGGATGGTATGTTGTACTCATTCGCAACTGTGTTCCCATACATTCTTGTAGTCTCTTCCAGAAGTTTGATGTGAACCTTGAATCTCTATCTGACACATTGACACTGGAACTCCATGTCTTGACACGATCTCTTTAACGTACAATTTCACTAGCTGATCAAGATTAAATCTAATCTTTATTGGCAAAAAAGTGTGCAGATTTTGTTAGTTTGTCCAGTATCACCCATATCGCAACGTATCCTTTTTGAGTCATTGGAAGTCCTACCACAAAATCCATTGTGATATGCTCCCATTTCCATTCCGGTATTTCCAACGGTTGAAGTAACCCGCTTGGTCGTTGATGTTCAACTTTCACCTTCTGACATGTCAAGCATTTTGCAACGCATTCTGCAATGTCTCTTTTCATATTCGGCCACCAAAAATGTCGTCGCAAATCTTGATACATCTTTGTACTTCCTGGATTAATCGAATATCTTGTGTAGTGTGCTTCGGTTAAGATTTCGTCTTTAAGCTCTAGCATTGCTGGAACCCAAATTTTTTCCTTGAATCGTAGTAGTCCTTCGGTATCGATATTGTGTTTTACATCACTACCCTCAACCACTTTCTCTTTGATTGTTTCGCATTCTTTATCTTGTAGTTGAGCATTCTTCACTTTGTCCACCAAAGTTGGACTAACATCTATCTGGAATAGTCGTTCATCGGATTCCTTTGGAAATTTGATTTCCAACTCTAGCTTTGTCATTGCTGAAATAAGCTCCTCCTGAGTAGTTATCAGCATCAACTTCTCCCGACCTTTCCTGCTCAAAGCATCTGCAACCACAATCGCTTTTCCCGGGTGATAAAAGATCTCACAATCGTAATCCTTTATCAATTCCATCCATCTTCTTTGTCGCATATTCAGGTCCTTCTATGTGAAAATATACTTCAGACTTTTATGATCTGTGTAGATTTCACATTTCTCTCCATAGAGATAGTGTCTCCATATCTTGAGAGCAAACACTATTGCAGCCAATTCCAAATCATGAGTCCGATAACCTTTCTCATAATCCTTCAGATGTCTTGATGCATACGCAATTACTTTGTCGTTCTGCATAAGAACACATCCCTACCCTTTATGTGAGGCATCACTATACACCACAAAGTTACATGTACTATCTGGTAATGACAACACAGGTGTCATGCTTAATTTCTTCTTCAAATCCTGGAAACTTTCTTCATATTTCTCCGTCCAAACAAATTTCACAGTTTTCCTGGTCAAATTTGTTAATGGAGTGGCTATCTTAGAAAAATCTTGAATAAATCGTCTGTAATAACCGGGCAGTCCCAAGAAACTCATCACTTTCGACGGTGTTCTTGGTTGTTCCCAATTGATTACAGCTTCCACTTTTGATGGATCCACAAAAATCCCATTTTTGTCAATCACGTGCCCAAGAAATTGCACACGATCTAGCCAAAATTCGCACTTAGAGAATTTCGTGTACAACTTTTCCTTTCTTAGTGTTTCCAATGTCAAACGTAAGTGTTCCAAGTGTTCTTCTTGAGTTTTGTAATACACCAAAATGTCGTCGATGATTACCACTACAATTTTGTCTAAGAATGGTTTAAACACCATATTCATCAAATCCATGAATGCAGCAGGTGCATTGGTTAAACCAAAAGACATCTCCAGAAACTCGTAATGTCCATACCGAGTTCTGAATGTCATTCGTGGTATATCATCCTTCCTCACTTTCAACTAGTGATACCCACTTCTTAAATCTATTTTCGAGAAGTATTTAGCACCCTTCAACTGGTCAAACAAGTCATCTATTCTTGGTAATGGATATTTGTTTTTAATAGTGACCTTGTTTAATTCTCTATAATCAATGCAAAGACACATTGACCCATCCTTCTTCTTCACGAATAACACTGACGCTCCCCACAGTGATACGCTTGGTTGAATATACTTCTTGTCCAATAATTCTTGCAACTGTACCATCAGTTCCTTCATTTCTACTGGAGCCATTCTGTACGGGGCCTTCGATATCGGTGTTGTCCCCGACACTAAGTCGATCACGAACTCAATTTCTCTGTCAGGCGGAAGTCCTGGCAAATCCTCTGGAAACACATCCTCAAATTCCCTCACCACTGGTACCTCTTCCAGTTTCACATTCTTTTTCTGAGTATCGACTATGTAAGCTAAATAGCCCACACAGCCTTGACTCAATAATTTCTTGGCCTGCATAATTGTCAGACATTTCATTTATCTAGCCGACTTGCTACCATAAAATACTACCTTTGACGGGGTCATAAGATTTACACACTTCTTTTGGCAATCAATTACCGCTCCATATTTGAACAACCAATCCATTCCTAAAATAACATCAAACTCTCCCAATCTAATCAGAATCAAATCTACCATCAAGATATTCTCCTTAATGTTCACCCTACAGTTCTTGTATACGAATTTAACAGGGATTATCTCTTTATTCGCAATTTCTATGTTCAAAGGGAAATTCAGTTCTTCTCTAGGCAATTCTAACCTCTTAGCAAATTCATCAGGGATAAACGAGCAAGTAGCACCAGAATCAAATAATACAAAAGCATCAATATCATTGATTGGGATAATACCTGACATCACATCTTTTGATTGCACAGCATCTTGCACAGTCATGTTGAAGGTTCTAGCTGTGGGTTTGTTTGATGTTGTACTTCTATTGTTACCTCCATTGCTTCTGGTTGTCACTCCATCCTTATTCTTAGGGAATTAACTAGCAAAGTGATCCTTGGACCTGCACGTGAAGCACACATTCTTCTTAGGTTGAGTGCAATTTGGGGCGATGTGACCCTCCTGGCCACAATTGAAGCATACTCGTTTCCCCATCAAGCATGCACCCTTGTGAAACTTCCCGCATGTAGCACATGCTTCAAATTTCTTATTTTGCTGGTTACCCTACTGGTTTCCAGTACCCACGTTTCTATTCCACTTCCTCTTCAAGTTGTTGGTGTTATTGTTGTTGGTGTTTCCACCACTACCACCTCCATTCTTAATTTCCACAACATTCTTCTTCTTCTTCTGTTTCTGATTGAACTTTGTCACTGCCTCGCCTCCACCTTCAGCGAGTATTGCTTTCTCCATCACTGCTGCGAAAGTCTTCAACTGGAACAAGGAAACCTTACTGTACAACCAAGGCTTCAGCCCCTGTTCAAACATCTTTGCCTTGCGTTCGTCCGTGCTGACTTGATAAGGCGCAAACCTCGCCAACTCGTTGAATTTATCGGCATACTCGGATCATCAATCGCCGTTCGCTTCCTTGATTCGAATCGCACTTCCAAATTGACCCTTCGAACTCTCGGGAAAATAGGTCTCGAAGAATATCTCCTTAAACCTATCCCAGGTCATCATCCCTGGTCCTTCTCGAGTTTTATTGGCCTGCCACCAATAACTAGCTTCTGCTTTCAACATGAATGTTGCAAAAGCAGTCTTCTGGTGATCTCCTACCTTAGCAACATCGAACACCTTTTCTATCTCCATAATCCAAGTCTGTGCCTCGACTGGATTCACTGACCCACGAAATTCAGGTGGTCCAACCGCCTTGAACTCCTTTAACGTTGTTCCTTGGTTCTTTGGTTGATTCTGCAATGCTCCTGTCAGTAACATCACTAATTGTTGAATTGGGTTAGCATCAACATTGTCGTTATTGTTGGTTCCTTCGTTGGTTCTCTTTCGTGGTGGTTGACGTCTAGGAGGCATTTTCTGTTTAAAAATGCACTCATTAGGTTATTATTCAACTCTTTTAAGTAATTTTTACTTAACTTGCCTCCATAAAAGAAATAACCACATAATCTCGTAACACTTTGAATAAAATAACAACTTTTATTTATTCATAACCTCTTTAAAAACATAAAATAATAGCATTACTGCTATTTACATTACTTTCCTGAACTACAAAGGTTTCAGGATAACATCATCGTCATATCCCATAGGTTACATAACACTTGGGATTTACAATTTATTTAACATTTATTAATCGCATAACAACTACGATGTTCTACTAACATACTGCTTAGCCTTACTACGTTCTTCCTCAATAATCCGAAACATTGTTCTGCAATCTAATACGTACGATGGTAGTGTCTCGAACTGAATCGGATAACCCATGACCCAATCTTGAGCTCGATTAACCACGATCTTGAATACTCTATTCATCTCTTCCATCTTCATTCTCTTTGCATGTGCGTCTTTCACTACTATCCTGGCTCATTGAAACATCTCCTCATATGCGTCCTCGGCTCTTGCCCTCTTCGTAGCTTCTTCCCTTAGCTTATTCTTTAATTCAGCGACCTCCTCGATCAGTTGTTCTTTCTCTCCTTCAGTCTGTTCTAGCTTCTCCTCGACATTAGTCAGTCGTTCCTCACAATCTTGGATCTCATCATCTTTCTGTGTCATTGCAGTCTGTTGTTCAGCTACTATCTCTTGTAATTCCTTGACTGTATCCTAAAGTTCCACGTTATGGTCGTAGACTTCATCGTACATTCGAGCAGCTATGGAGGTTAGTGGAGTCTCCTCCTCCTCGTTCTCGTCATCATCATCCTCCTGTGGCAACTCAACGGGATCCTCCTCATCCGTCTCCACATCATCATCCTCATCTTCAACCACTGTGACCAATGGGGCTGACTCCCGTGGCAGTAATTGTTCCCAAATAACCTGAATGTCGCGAGTCTCCTCCTCTATAGGCATCTGAGGTCTATCCTCCCTAGCTTGACTGGATTCTCCTACATTAGTCATCCTGACAACAAAATTTTAAGTTTTTAATCATTAATCATTACTACTCGAAAATTTTAAGAGTCAATTATTAATCATTACTACTCGACACTCACGAGCACATAAGTATAAACACATAATCACATAAGTGTTTTATTATTTATTCCTTAAAACTCGATAAGAGTTAACCACCACTATCTTTTTAAAGGTTACTTCCTAAGGCTTTTCCCCACCTAAGGTTCATAACCTAAAGCTTTGATACCAATTTGTGACACCCCCAAATCCTGGTACTTTATTACCTCAAGATTCGATGTTCACGTAATCAAAACATTCATATCTAACTACCCAATCATAATAAATTGAGTAATAAAAACATGCCCATATAAGATTACTTTAATAAAAACATTATCTCCCAGGTTCTCTAACCTTTAATACAATCATTCAAGTGCGGAAATAAAATTATTACATCACATCATTATTAAAAGTCTATCATCATAACGATTTAAGAAAAATTACAAGTCTTCATCACTTGTACATTTTTCCCTTTCCTTTGCTAGTTGTAAGTTTATCTACCTTCTCAACCATAGCTGCAATAAATGTATAAATATGCAAGAGTGAGCAAACAAAGCTCACTTGAAATAAGAATAAATATCTTTACATCATTTGCCAAATAATAGGCTCTATAGAACTGAATGATATGTTCTATTAACATTTCAACATTTGCCAATTCATAGGCTCAATAGAACTGAATGATTTGTTCTATTAACATTCTTAAATATACTACTGAGGCTCAAATGACCATGAACCATGTCCACAGTTATAAGTAATCTTTCAACTTTAACAGTCGTATGACTATAAGGACTCCACGTACTTAGGGGGATCAATCCTTCGTACAATATATTGTGTACAACCATTTCAACGCTAAGCGTAAACCCCTAAACATAAGGTTGTTCATCTCAGTATTTAGAGTACAAGTCCGCACCAAAAAAAGTTTGGTTTGGATAAGCTTTCAAGGGTAATTGAAGTTTAATGATCATCAACTAGGGAACTAGTTGAATCAACAATGCTTGATAATACAACAATTGTTTAATAACAACATAACTTAGAACATTTGAGAATCATAAATGATTTGATTCTACATATCTAACTCATGCTTGAAATAACTATAGAGCATAAGTATTCAATTGAATAAATAAAATGGTTAACCTTTGCTTGAACAGTAAAATAAGCTAAGGTTCGAGTCTTATAACATTAGAATGATATTCCTGAATGTACATTTAACTGATAGCAAGCTGGAAACTAAAAACTTGCCCAACAATGTATTATCTCATGCAAGGAATTAAAACAGTTCAATAATAGAGACGAGAGTTCAAAAACTACGCTCATTATACAATAATAGAACTTAAAAAACTTGCTTAACTGTAAACAAGTTAGAATGAATCAATATAATAAATGAACTAGCTCAACGAAAGTGTAGATTTAGAAAACTTGCACAACGTAATAAATGAACTAGCTCAACGAAAGTGTAGAGTCAGAAAACTTGCCTTGAGCGTAAGCTATAAAATTAAACTCATCAAACAGTGATAATAACACGTCAAATAAATATACAACTATCATAAACATGATTGCTAACATATACAATCACTTAACACAATTTAACAACTATTAACACTATTTTAATTTCTCAATTTTCATGTTTTTCACATAAAACTCCAATTTTTTATATTCATCCCAAAAATCATCACTGTGAATTCATTATTTGGCCAAATCATCTCATTCAAATTACGTTATGTTCGTATCTCATTGAACTAACATATACAAGCATCAATTCACAGTTTCACATACTAATTGGCCACTAAAATTGATACTTACATAGCCACACATGAAAAACATAAACACTGACAAAAAATTTCTATTATTAACTATAATTAGCATGAATTTCTCGTTTAAGACACAATCTCCAGTTATCATATACTCATATAATCACAAGTAATCCCATAATATAGCAACAATTCAACAATTTTAAATTCACAGATTATATAAAAGTTGTCGTAATACTCATAAGCATATATATAATATTCAAGTTGTAGAACATACCTTCAATTAGCTTCTAATTCTCGCTAGCCCACTAGAATTGCTTGAAAATCCTAAGATTTCTCTCAATTTCTATCAACCCTTCTCTCAATTTCTCTGAACTCTCAAACTCCCCTCTTCTCTAAGCTTTAGAAAATAGAATGCGTAATGATATAATAAAAAAAAACTGACATAGGCTTAATACGCATAATAAGTAACATCAGTTATTAGGATAAACGTATATAACATAAATATATTATATTTATTGTTTAATTTATTTATTTATTTATATTATTTATTCTATTTATTTTATTAATTTTCAAAAACTAGAAATCTCAAAAGCCATAAGGCTTGTTTGGCAAAACCCTTTAAATATTAAAGAATTAATATATTAAGCCTTGTTTGTTAAAACTAAATTAAACTACTTTAATTTATTTTAATAACTCCTTATAATATAGTTATTTGTCACACTATATTTAATCAAGCTTTCATATTTATTTTAATTAATACAAATCACAATTAATTAAATAAATCCTTTAATCACATAACACAATACAAATAATTAATCAACGATAACCACATCCATTAAATATTTATATCAATTAATAAATATTTAATATTATATTTAAAAATTCTGGAATGTTACAGATCATCTATATATATATATATATACCGCTTTTATATAAATATCTGCTTTAACTACTTTCATAATGTAGATATTTAATTTTTCAGCCTGCGGGCTAGATTTGCCTCAATCTGACTACTTCTAACTTTAATCAGTTCAAAGTGACTAAACTGGAATTGTTGAAGCTAGAATGGTTTAGATTTACTCAAATCTAATTCTTTTTCTAGCTTTTGTATATATTACTTTTTCATGTGAGCCTAGGAATCATGTGATCACAGATTCAGCCTTTGAATCTAGATTTGATTCCCGTGATGGACATTTTGCAGCTGCAACCAGCTTGTAAATTATCTACGGTGTCTGGATATCCTTGGATGGCTTTCATGGCCTACAAGGAGTTCGACATTGCTTTGTATCTTATTTTCTCGAAGATGCCTTGCATGTCGAAAAAAAAAAGCAATCAAGTCGAACAAATAATAAAATGGTAGTATCAAAGGCCTCAATTACTATTGAGCACAAGGGTTTGAAAAATCTATTTTACAAAACTTCACTGCTATATCTTGTTAAAATTTAACTTTAATACAAAAGTCAAACCCTTTGAATATAGGTGCAAACGAGGCATAGCACTACTTCTAAACAACTGCACATAGACCTAACTCACACATACACATACGTAGATAAAAGTTAATGAAAAGTGGCAGTAACCGTGTCATCACGAAAGTCGGGGGGTGCCTAACAGCTTCACTCCGCTTAATCAAGCCCTCGTACCCTAACGAATCTCGGTTTCCCAAACCAGTTAAACAGTGTCAAATCATTGGGTCTTTGTGCAAACCTTTTCTTGGTTGAGTTGGTGCAACCATTTAAAAATACCAACTTGCGACTCTCACAGTCAAAACATCGACATATACATGTCGGACCTTTTTAAACTTGTTTTTTCAAAAAAATCTCACCTAAAATGAGAACACCAAAAGACAAGAATAGAAATGGACAAAAAAAATCCCGACGTCGACAACCACACTGAAAATTCGCAGTCCTCAATACACAACTTTTTTATACCCTAGTATATAGCTCATTAAACGTACCACATGTTATGAGTTCAGGTACTTGCCATAATAATATGAGTTTAGGAACTTATCTTATTAATATGTAGTCTAAGAACAGATTAGGGACTGTCCATAAGCTTAGGGGTACAAAAACATACCAGGCGATTATGAGTCACAAACTTACCATAAGCAAGAGTTTAAAGAACTCACACCTAACCTTATATTTTCTAACTATCAAATATATATAAATATATATATATATATATATATATATATGTCGACGTCGGGAAGATTTGTGTCACTTTCTGTGCTTGCCCTTTTATGTTCTCATTTGGTTGATTTTTTTTCTGAAAAGGCGAGTTTGAAAAGGTCCAACATGTGAATGTCGACGATTTGACTTTTAGAGTCACCAGTTGGTAGATTTGAAATGGTTGTACCAACTCAACAGATTTTGAAAAGGTTTACACAAAAGCCCAATGGTTGGACACTATTTAACTGGCCTTGGAAACCGAGATTCATTAGGTTCGTGGGCTTGATTAAGCGGGGGGAAGGTGTTAGGCACCCCCCGACTTCCGTGGAAACACGGTTACCATAACTTTTCAATTAACTTTTTTATCTGCATGTGTGTGTATTGGACCTATGTGCAATTATCTGGAAGTAGTGTTATGCCTCGTTTTCACCTATATACAAAGGGTTTGACTTGTATATAAAAGTTCATTTTTAGGCAAGATATAGGAGTGATGTTTTGAAAAATGGTTATCAAACCCTTATGCTCAATAGTAATTGAGGCCTTTGATACTTCCATTTTATTCTGTATTCGGCTTGATTTCTTTTATTTTCGAGATGCAAAGCATCTTCGAGAAAATAAGATACATGTCAGTGCCGAACTTCTTATGGGCATGATAGCCATCCAAGGATATCCTGACACCGTAGATAATTTACAAGCTGGCTACAGCTAAGAAATGTCCATCGTGGGAACCAAATTTAGATTCACAGGCTAAATCTTCTATTTCATGGCTCCTAGGCTCACATGAGAGATAAATTTGTACAAAAGCTAGAAAGAAAACTAGATTTAAATAAATCTAAGCCAGTTTAGCTTCAACGGTTCTAGTTTAGTCACTTTTGAACCGGTTAAAGTTAGAGATAGCTAGATTTAGACAAATCTAGTTCACAAGCTAGAAGATATATTAGATATCTACATTGAAAAAATAGTTAAAGAAAATATATATAAAAGTAGTAAATATATATATGTATATATACATATATGGATGATCAGCTGCCATGAATTTAGAATCCAGGCAGGACTTTGAAATGTAAATACAGTAAAAGGCCACGAAGTAAACTTCAGGCCAGACAGAAATGTAAATATATATAGGTATATATATATATAACCTGTAAATACCACGGATATTTTATCCAGGCATGATTGTTCAAGTTCGAGGATATATATATATATATATATATATATATATATATATATATATGTGTGTGTGTGTGTGTGTGTGTGTGTGTGTGTATATGCATTAAAATGACATGGATCGATGATCTTAGCGTGACTACTCGATGAGATTATCGGTATCGTGTTGGTCGGATTACCTATCACTAAACACGTGCAAGTATACGCGGTCTAACAAGTAATGCAGTGATAAGAAGAGTGTCAAACTCACGAGGAATTATCACTAATATTTACCAAATACCAACTTTGTATCGATTAAGTCTTAGTCGAACAGCAGAATAACATATGTGTAATTTGTGATGCCCCCAAAATAGGTATACATCACCCATTAGGAGTCGCTAAATATACACACTACAGATTTCAAATACAATCTTAATTATACAATATGAGCTTAGAGTTTTAACACGAATATTATCTTTTAGATAATATCCAAACTCAAATGAAGTCCTCATTATAATTATTATCACACTATTTAATAAAATAGTGAGGACTATTACAGCCACCATCTCGGACCGTCAATCCATTCCCCGACTAGTCCCGGCTACGTTCTCATTTCTTGAAGAGAACAATGAAAGCAAAAGGGTGAGCTCAACTAGCCCAGTAAGACATATTATGACTAAGATAATTAATTTATCAATAGCCTTCATCAGTAATAAATTAGAGATTTATAACATATGGTAGATGATAACAGTTTTCAACCATAATTGCAGCGAAATCAACAATCCATTAGAAGAGTCAAGTAGAACATAATGTCTACTATCTCCTCCAAATTAAAAGTCCACCGTTAATATTTCATTCATGTAATACTCATCAACAGTTCTTTGTTGTACCCAAGACAAAGAGAACTTTCATTACAAGTGTTCACCTGAACCACTAAAGATTATAGTTAAATTCACAATTCATATTTATAATCATGTAAATCAACAGTTTCTCCTTGCCACAAAAGCTTAATAGAACGTTTACTCAATATCCTTACCCCAAAGGCTAAAGACGTATAAATGTAATAACAATGATCATATCAATCAGTTGTCTATCTTTGCACTACGGGCCAAAGATATTCAACTATAAAACCAATGGTCATGATCATACCAATCAATTGTTTGTCGATTTTTACTGCCAAAGACATTCAATTGTTAACTAATGGTCATGATCCTGCCAAACACATCATCGAATTATCCATGCACTACGGACCAAAGATATTCGTTAGTATCACCAGTGGTCATGATCATGTCATACACATGTCCATCTTTGCACTACGGGCCAAATCTATCAATCAACAATTCGTCTTTCAACGTAAGTCAAAGATATACAACTGTAAAACCAATAATCAACAGTCCATCTTTGCACGTAAGCCAAAGATATACAACTGTAAAACCAATAATCAATAGTCCATTTATGCACTACGGGCCAAAGATGACTTTCTTTACAATATAATCATGAGGATGATGACAAAGATATAAGCATCAATCAAACAAAATAAAGGATAAATATTAAAGACTTTAAATTTATCCGGAGTTTAAAAATGTCTAAATTGTCAACATAATAACTGCTTTGTGGAGTAAACTTCAAGAATAATATACATGTATCAAAAATAATTTGGACATAAAAGAAATCAATTTATGTCGTGAATAGTACCCCGTGAATAGTACTTCGTGAATAGTACCATATTTATGAATAGTACCCATAAATAGTACCGTATGAATGAATAATACCGTATATATGAATAGTGCCCATGAATAGTACTCCGTGAATAGTACCGTATATATGAATAGTATCCATGAATAGTACCGTATGAATGAATAGTAATGTATGAATAGAAATAACACCCCTTAACTTAGTAGAAGACTGGAGACTGCAATAGTGAAGTAGCAGAATACTCTTATTCTTCCTCTATATAGCTTCTCTCTCTATAATTGCTTTTGTGAGTCTTACTGAATTGGTGAGAATGAAAGAAGAAATAAGCTTCTATTTATAAGAAAACATAGTTTCGATAATTTAATGTTTAGGGGCTCGAATTATCACAGTATAGTACCTTCATCTTTACCTCTATTTTTAATTTAGTCCTTCAAGTATTATCAATCGTGCACAACCTCCCCTAATAGTATATGCATGTGAACAAATAGTTATTTACATGTGAACTAATAGCAATTAATTGCTCATTTATCCGATTAATTACCCGTTTTGTCAATTTAACATCCAAAAATCAACTATTATCGAAATCAATGTCGATTTCTACTAACACTAATAATCCCAACACAATGGAAATATTTTTAGCAACAATTTCATTTTTGAATTTTCAAAGTTTGACTTTTCCAAAAAAGTCAACTATTGACTTTTTGACCAAAAAGTCAACCCCGACAATTTTTGTATTTATAGTCTATTTTTACTAATTTTATCGTCCCAGACTCAAATATCTCGTCCGCGTCTCTAAAATCAACTCCGAACTCAAATTTAATTTTTAATAACATTCATCATTAATATTATAACTCACAATATTAACAACCAGATCATTCCCAAGAAAGAGGGGGCTTTTCGATAAGGATTTCTCCCTATTGGCGTGCAATTAGGTGACCAAACCCCTTTCCTCGACAGAACTTTCTAGACATTGTAAATAATGCACATAATAATATGATTAACTTTGTAGTCTCAATTATTGATTTAATAATATAAAATATTGTGACAATAATTGAATCAATAACGTGAGATACTATGCAGTAATTACTGTGGCAATAATTGAATAAAACTGAGTGACTTCTCACGTAAGCATAAATAATCAATATAGTGTACTACTATGCAACCACGCGTATTACTTTTTTTATCACTGATTATTTTATGACAACTTGTTTACTTTGAAAAAATTTCACATATCACCCTTAACTTTAACCTTTTATCAATTTAACCATTTACTAAATAGAATAATAATTATAAGAAAATTGAATACTTTCATTTCATAAAATTCAGGGTCTTACAACCTCCCCTCCGTATGAAATTTCGCCCTCGAAATTTACGTACCTGGTAGTTCGAAGAGGTAAAAATACCTTGCTTTCTTTTCAGATTGTACCTTCCCGATTATTTCCTTTGTATCATGATTTTCCCATTGCTCATCTCCTGTATTTCAGAAATCATACTAGAATACAACTTCAAAACAAAGGTTAATTAACATATCATAATTGCCAACTTAAGTAAGAAAATTGAGCTTAGGTAGGACACACACTAGCGAATGATATTACTCGTCTCTCCCCTCCTAGTTCTAATCTTGGATCTCCGCCAGAGACCATATCCCTAAGCTCTGATACCAAATGTGACACCCCTAAAATAGGTATACATCACCCATTTTGTAAGACCCCAACTTTTTAATGAATAAAATTTAATTTCCTCTATTCATTATCTTGAAATAATAAGGTGTTAATTTGATATATAATACTTTGATTATGGGTGAAATGTACAAATTTTGCAAAATAAGCAAGTGGTTATAAAATATTCATTATTTTTGGGGAATATTCGTTTGGTCGTGGAATATTCTTGTTATCGGGGAATATTTGTACGATGGCACAGCCATTTATGGGCCTCATAATGGAAAACGGTCAGATGAAGAAAACAACAAGTTTGAGTTTTTATAAATAACGGCGTAGTTATTCACAGATTAACAACATTGGAATACACAGTGGTTAAAATACAATAATCTGGCGTGGTTGCACGATGGCACACAAAGATGTTGCATAGTATTTTTTGAATTATTGATTCTTACGTAAGAATGCACTACTAAATAATTGTTATAGTAATTACTGTTCAATATTTTATTTTATTGATTCAATAATTGCTACGTTGATATTTTATATTATTGTTGTTCCAATAATTATCACTGCACAGTATCTCCATTATCAGATCAATAATTCATATTATTTGAATAATTTTGTTAGATATCATTAATGGCAATGTCTAAGGAAGTTCTGTCTAGGAAAGGGGTTTGGTCACCTAATTGTGCGCAAATAAGGAGAAATCCTTATCGGAAAGCCCCCTCTTTCCTGGGAACGACCTGGTTGTCATAATTGTGATTCTATAATATTATTTGTGAATAATTTATTATTGATTTATATGATAAGAAAATACTTATTTTATGTGGATGGATAGGGAAATATTTATTTTGTGTGGATATAAATGAAGGAATTAATGCTGAGGTATTTTATCAGTATTTTGTCGGAATGGAGGTATTAAAAATCGTTCGTATGTGGATTTCAGCCATTTTTCGTTTGAAATTTGGAAAAACTTAAATCTACAAAGTTGTAGAGAATTTAATTTCCTATGGAATGGACATAAAATTCGTATTTTTCTGATAAAAGGGTTATTTATTATGAATTATTGAAGCTTTGGAAATATATGTTTTTATTAAAAACATGGTGGGCCCCACTTTTGGTTAGTGAAAAATGTACTGGAATTTTATTTCAAAAGTGGTGGGCGTGAATAGTAGCAGGTAAAGTCATCAGGTAGCAGGTTAGTCTGCTATGGCGTTCTAAGCATTTTCCTATAAATAGGGTGCTTAGTTAGAATTGAAAATCACACCAGAATCATAAGCTTTCTCTCTTTATATTATTGATCATATTTTGTGAGTATTTAGATATTTTGTGAGTTTCTATTCAGTGCAAGTTTTCTTCAGCCTTATACTTGATATTTCAGTCAGAAGTATTGTTCTTTTGAGGTAATGGATGTTATTTTCTTCAATATCATTATGCCGAAATATTGATATGAATTTTATTGTGGAATTTTTACCTTTTTGTGGCGGGGTTACTATTCACGTATACGGCACTATTCATGAATACAACATTATTCACAAAAAAATGAAATTTGCTCTTCTTTGTCCAATATGTCTATTATGGTTACTATCTTTGATTGTATCCATGTTTTGATCTCCATTATTAAATTTCACTCCACTATGGTTTATTTTGGAGTATTTTTGAACTTGGATAAACTAAAGTATGAATCCTTAATTTTTAATCTTTTATCTCACTGGATTCGTTTCTTAAAAATATTTTTCATTATCCTTAGTCCTAAATGATGATATTACTGAATTTCTTTGGTCTGTAGTGCAAAGATGAATGATTAACTGATGAATATCTTTGTCCCGTACCGCACAGATGAACATGTGTTGAGATGAACATGATCAACCGGTGATACAAATGAATATCTTTGGTCTGTAGTGCAAAGATGAATATTTGATTCAAGATGTATATTGATTGATGTTACAGGGATAAAATATTGATGATGGACTTTTAAATTCATAGATGATAGTAGATTTCATTATCTACTTAACTCTTCTAATGAATTGTTATTTTCGTTGCAAATATTGATCTAAAATTGGTTGTCCATTATATTTTATCTGATTTGTTGAAGGCTAATGATAAATTGGTGTTCATTATCTTAGTCATAATATTCTTTACTGGGCTAGTTGAGCTCACCTTTTCCTTTTTGTTCCATTTTTCTTCTTAGGAGGTGAGAATATAACAGGAACTAGCCGGGGTATGGAGTGATGGTTCTAGAAAGTTGTTTTAGTAGTCCTCACTATTTTTGTAAAATAGTGTATCAATAATTGTAATGAGGACTCCTTTTGAGTTTGAATACTGTCTACTAGACAATATTTGTATTTAAACTCACAGTATATGTGTTGTCGTGTTTGGCACAACAATTGTATTAATGAAGTTGTATTTGTTTCTATACCATGTATTTGGCGACTCAGAATGGGTGATGTATACCTATTTTGGGGGTGTCACATATTCTGAGTCGCCAAATGTACACACTACAGAATTCAAATACAATCTTAATTATACAACATGAGCTGAGAGTTTTTAACACAAATATTGCCTTCTAGACAATAACCGAACTCAAATAGAGTCCTCATTACAATTATTATCACACTATTTTATAAAATAGTGAGGACTATTACATCCACCATCTCGGACCGTCACTCCATTCCCCGACTAGTCCCAGCTACGTTCTCATTTCCTGAAGAGAACAATGAAAGCAAAAGGGTGAGCTCAACTAGACCAGTAAGAAATATTATAACAAAGATAATTAATTTATCGATAGCCTTCATCAGTAATAAATCAGAGATTTAGAACATATGATAGATGATAACAGTTTTCAACCATAATTGCAGCGAAATCAATAATCCATTAGAAGCGTCAAGTAGAACATAATGTCTACTATCACCTCTAAATTAAAAGTCCATCGTTAATATTTCATTCATGTAATACTCATCAACAGTTCTTTGTTGTACCCAAGACAAAGAGAACTTTCATTACCTGTGTTCACCTGAACCACTAAAGATTATAGTTAAATTCATAATTCATATTTATCATCATGTAAATCAACAGTTTCTCCTTGTCCAAAGGCTTAATTAAGCATTTACTCAATATCCTTACCCCCAAGGCTAAAGACGTTCAAATGTAATAACAATGATCATACCAATTAGTTGTCTATCTTTACACTATGGGCCAAAGATATTGAACTATAAAACCAATGGTCATGATCATACCAATCAATTGTTTGTCAATGCACTACGGCCAAAGACATTCAACTGTTAACTAATGGTCATGAGCCTGCCAAACACATCATCGAATTATCCATGCACTACGGGCCAAGGATATTCGTTAGTATCACCAGTGATCATGATCAGGTTATACACCTGTCCATCTTTTCACTACGGGCCAAAGCTATCAATAAACAGTTCGTCTTTGTACGTAAGCCAGAAAAACTACAATGCTCCTAAACATGTATACAAGCTCAGATTACACAATGGCATGCTACTCTATACTAATTAATAGAGAATTCAATCAATTACTAGAATTTGACAAAATTCAATATTAAGAACACAAAAACAGAATGTATACCTCTTTGAAGCTTAAATTGAATTCCTCAATGCACTAATTATACTCCCTCAAAGCTCAGCAGCTCTCACTCTCAAACTACAGTTATCAGACAAATTTTTCAAGAAACAAAGAATGAGAAGAAGTGGGTGCTTTATATAGAGAATTTGTTGCCCATTCATTTTTCTTGCATAATGGTTTGATTTAATGGGAAATGGAAGGAAACAATGGGTATAAATGAGTTGGCCAACTGCCAACCTTGTAGTCATCATCACCATGGATTATAGCCGATGAAGTTCACGCAATGAAGAAGTAGGCTACTGTGCAGCACTATTTGGGTAACTGAGTTGTTTTAAATCTCAGCAACGTGATTATAATTCTTAGTTTGGTTCCTTGAACATCCAAAATGTAATTTTAATGTGTTAATGCTACTACATAATGATAAGTTAGGGATTATTTATGTATCCACGTCATATAATCCATGTACATTATCTAGTCCAATTAATATTTATAACATGTATGGACTCAACTTAATTGGTCACTAATAATTTAATATCTCCTTAAATCTTTATTATTCCAATTAGAATCACTTATTGAAATAATTTGTAATTCTTTAATATAGTGCATCTTTAATGTTCACACACATACTTGTTGTCACATAAGCATTATTTATGTAACTATATAGTTTTATATATTATATAGTTACACTAAAATGTCATACTAAACTTCCTTTTTAATGTAGGAATTATATCTTATCACATATCTTGCACACATCAATTAAATGAAAATATAATTCTAATTATGTAAATTACTTGCTCATTACGTTATTTTATTTATCACAATAATAATTAATTAATAATATATTATTAATTAATCATTCACTTCTTATTTTATTAAACCATTCAAATTTCCATTCTCATGCCACACAAGGCATTTCACAAATCTTATCATAAACTCCACATTTTTGTCAATTCTTATAAATTCAATTTGAATTAATGGAATTACGCATCTCACAACACATCAATATTTATATTCAAATAAAAATTCATTTTCTTATTATATCCGAATAATTATTTATTCATGAAATTCATGTTTCTTATAGTGGAAATATGGGATTAGAACTAGGAGGGGAGAGACGAGTAAATTATTCGCTAGTGTGTCCTACCTAAGCTTATTTTTTATTGGTCGGTCAGAATATAGGGATAATATGTGGCATGTGAATTTCTTTAATTAACCCTTGTTTTGTGCTAGTGTTTGAGAATGGCATCTAAAATTTTTGAGATAAGCAATGGAGCACATGAGACCGTTGAGACACCGCCAATCAATAACTAGGATAATGTGCATCAGGAAGGCAATAATCCTCATGTAAACAGCAACACCGACCAAATGATGAACGATGGGATGTTTAGAAGTTTTCTACAATTCATGCAACACCAAATGAGAAAAACTTATGTTCAAAATGCATGTGGAAACATTGGCAACTCACGGCTGGTCACTGCTAAGCAATTCAAGGAGTTGGGACCGCCAGAGTTGGGACCGCCAGAGTTTTTGGGAAAGCCAGAGCCACTCAAGGCAGAAGCATGGATTAAGAATATCACAAAGATATTTGCTGTCTTGAGATGCACAGAAGAGAAAAAGGTTCCCGTTGCCACCTTTATGATGCGCAGAGAGGCAAATTACTGGTGGGAATTCGTAAAACGTACTTATCTATCCCCACTTAAGATGTCTTGGGAGAAGTTCCAAGAATTTTTCAACGATAAATACTTTCCAGAAAGTATTCGTCACACGAAGGAGGTGGAATTCATCAAAATGGAATAGAACAATATGACTGTATCCCAGTTTGCATCCCATTTGGTGGATAATGAGGAGCAAATGACACGAATGTTTTTTAGAGGTTTGAAACTTGAAATTTGTCAACACTTCATTTCTCATAAACTTTATTTGTATTCAGATTTTGTGAATAAAGCTCAATTATTGGAGCAGGATTATGAGTCAACTCAACCAAAAGATAACAACTGATAACACAATAATAGTCATACCAGTGGCAACAGTCATCAGAGCAGTGACAACCAACGTGGAGGAAATCAGCATGCCCGAAATAGTAACCACTTCGGTGGTAATCCTGGCCAAGATAATAGAAGAAATGAGTCAAGTAGAAATTTCAAAAAGTGAATATTCAATAATGACGGAAAGACATCGGCAGCAACACCAGCACCAGAAACAATCTCTAGGGGAGGAGAACGATCGCCACTTAAATGCTACAGATGTGGAGAGGAGGGACAAATCAGTGCAAACTGTACACAGCCTTCTATGGTGTGTTTCAGTTGTGGAAAAGATGGTCACATAACTCGATTTTATCCTGTAGCGAAGTCAAGTACAGCTGGGACGGTGGCACCAAAGGCGGCTACGGACAAAACAAAGTCGGTGGTTCAAGAGAAAGCTTTTGTCGTGACTTCCCAAAAGGCAAGGAACCCGAACAAAGTTATCACGGGTAAGCTAATCACAAACTCTTGCAAAGTTTATACCTTATTAGATACCAGTTCTACCCATTCTTTTATTTCACCTATTTATGCTCAACATTTAAACTTGACCCCTGAGAAATTAGACTTTTACTTATCTATTGGAACTTCATTAGGAGAAATCTTCATTACATCCACTTTTTATAAATCTTGTTTGATTCAAATCGGCACCCTCACATTACATGTTGATCTAATCTCTTTGAAAATACTTGCATTTAATGTGATTTTAGGGATTGATTGATTAACTACTCATCATGCTAAAATTGATTATTTTCGTAAGGTCGTTAGTTTTCATATTCCTAACCAACCTGTTATGCGAATTCAAGCAACCAAACCACTAAAGTCAATCACTGTCATATCAAACCATAAAGCCATTCATTTATTAAAAAACGGATGTCAAGCTTTCTTAGCCCATGTCATGGATTTAAACAAAAATACGTCAGATTTGAATGATATTTTTGTTGTTAATGAATTTCCTGACGTGTTTCCTTAAGAAATTTGTGGCCGACCCCCAGAGCGTGAAATCGAATTTTATATTGACCTTTAACCCGATATAAAACCCATTGCCACAACCCCATATCGAATGGCTCTTATTGAACTTCAAGAGTTAAAAAACCAACTACAGGAGTTGTTAGACATTGGTTTCATTCGTCCTAGTACATCTCCTTGGGGTGCTCCAATTTTATTCGTAAAGAAGAAAGATGGTAGTATGCAACTTTACTTTGACTATCGGGAGTTGAACCATGTCACCATCAAAAATAGGTACCCGTTACCTCGTATTGATGACATGTTTAACAAGTTACAAGGTGCTAAATTCTTTCTAAAGATCAATCTTCATTCCGGATATCATCAGTTAAAGATTAAAACTGATGATATTCCAAAGACTGCTTTCAGAACTCGGTAGTACGGGCATTATGAATTCCTAGTCATATCTTTTGGATTAACTAATGCTCCTGCTACTTTCGTGGATATGATGAACCGAGTATTCAAGGAATATTTGGATCATTTTGTGGTTGTCTTTATTGATGACATCATTATCTACTCCAAAAGTCGTGAAGATCACGAGCAACACTTGAGGCTGATACTCCAAAAGCTTCGTGAAAATAAACTATATGCCAAGTTGAAGAAATGCGTCTGGCTTGAAGAAGTAGCATTTCTTGGGCACGTGATATCAAAATATGGAATATCAGTTGACCCGGCAAAGATTGAAGCAATACAAAGTTGGGAGCAACCTAAGTCAGTAACCGAAGTACGTCGCTTTCTGGTCTTAGCTAGTTATTATCGGAGATTCGTTGAAGGATTTTCTCGAATCGCTACTCCATTAACTCAACTGACTCGAAAAGATACAAAGATCGGATGGAGCAAGGAATGTGAGAAGAGCTTCCAAGAACTCAAGAGGAGACTCATTTCAGCACATGTTCTAATAATACCATCAGGTTCAGATGGATTTGTCATCTACAGCGATGCTTCAGGCAGAGGTTTAGGATGTGTTCTCATGCAACATGGGAAAGTCATAGCCTATGTCTCACAACAACTCAAAGAATATGAGAGGAATTATCTTACTCATGATCTAGAGTTGGCAGCAGTCATTTTCACGTTAAAGATCTGTAGACACTACCTGTATGGGGAGAAAGTCGAGATCTATACAGATCATAAAAGCCTCAAATATTTCTTCACCCAAAAGGAACTCAACATGCGACAAAGACGTTGGCTCAAGTTGTTGAAAGATTACGATCTTACCATTCAATACCATACTGGAAAAACGAATGTGGTAGCTGACGCATTTAGTAGAAGATCATATGTGGGAACGAATGCGATGATGTTAACACAAAGACCCATTTTATATGACTTACAAAGGATGAAGATAGAGTTAAAAACTCCATGGACCAACGTGAAAATGGAAAATATACGAGTAGAACCGACTTTAATCGATAAAGTTAAAGTTGCTCAAGCCACAGACCCAGAGCTGATGCGTATGAAGAAGAAAGTATAAGAAGGTGTTATTCCAGAAGCAAGAATCGACGAAGAAGGAATACTTTGAGTCAACTCCAGACTTTGTGTTCCTAACGACTCTGATTTGAAGTATAAAATCATGATGGAGGCACACAACACACCGTTTGCAATCCATCTTGGAATTACCAAAATATATCACGATCTTCAACATACATTTTGGTGGAACAATATGAAAAGAGAGATCACGGAGTTTATCTCAAGGTGTTTAACTTGTCAACGTGTCAAGCCGGAGCATCAAGTACCAAAAGGACCATTGCAACCACTCAAAATTCTAGAATGGAAGTGGGAACACATAACATGAATTTTGTTATCGGTCTTCCCAAGGTTTCTCAAGGCATAAATGCAATTTAGGTCATTATTGATAGAGTAACCAAGTCCGCTCGTTTCTTGCCTATACGAGAAACTCATTTACTTGAACGTCTTACTCGTATGTACATAAATGATATCGTGAGATTGCATGGTATGCTAGTATCCATAGTTTCTGATCGAGACCCAAGATTCACTACACGATTTTGGTTTATCTTGCAGAAAGCTATGGGCATTGATCTACGATTCAGTTCTGCATATCATCCGCAAACGAATGGACAATCGGAAAGGAATATTCAAACACTTGAAGATCTATTGAGACTCTGTGTACTAGACTTCAAAGGAAGTTGTGACAAGTACTTGTCATTGGTGGAATTCTCCTACAACAACAATTATCAAGCAAGTATAGGCATGGCTCCATTCGAGGCGTTGTATGGACGAAAGTGTCGTTCTCTAGTATGTTGGGACGAGGTGAGTGAAGCAACATTGCTAGGACCAGAATTGGTATTCATGACTACAAAAAATATTCAAATGATCCAGCAACGTATACAAACCTCACAAGATCGACAAAAGAGTTATGTTGATCTTCATTGAAAGGAATTGGAATTATATAATGGAGATCATGTATTGTTACGTGTTGCTCCATGGAAAAGAGTTACTAGATTTGGAAAGAGAGGAAAACTCAACCCTCGATTCATTGGTCTATTTGAAATCCTCGATCGAGTAGGAACTGTGGCTTATAGACTCGCCTTACCGCCTAGTATGTCTCATGCTCATAATGTTTTTCACATATCTATGTGACGTAAATATGTGGAAGACCCAAACCACATTATTAAATTAGAACCAGATAAGATAGCGGAAGATTTAACATATGAGGAGGTACCTGTCAATATCTTGGATAAGAAGGAGCAGATTCTACGCTTAAAGGTTATACCTCAAGTCAAAGTTTTATGGAGAAACCACAATATTGAGGAAATGACCTAGGAGTTAGAATCTAAAATGAAAATAAGGTATTCTCACCTCTTCGACATACCAGGTACGTACATCAATTTCGAAAATAAAATTTCATAAGGAGGGGAGGTTGTAAGACCTCAACTTTTTATGAATAAAGATTTAATTTCTCTAATTATTATTTTGAATAATAAGGTGTTGATTTGATTCAATTCTTTATTTATGGGTGATATGTGCAAATTTTACAAAGTAAGCAAGTTGTCATATTATATTCTTTTTGTCGGGGAATATTCGTATGACGGCGCAATCATTGTTAGACCATATAATGGAATAACTGTCGGATATTGAAAATGACAGAAATAACCTTTTTATAAAAAATAACGGCAATACTTTTACCGTTAACTGTTGAAATACCCAGTGGTAAAAGTACAATAATACTCGTGGTTGCACATTAGCACACGGTATTACACAATATCTTTGATTATTGTTTTTTACATAAGAAGTCACTCAGTTCCATTCAATAATTGACATAGTAATTGTTGCACAGTATCTCATATTATTGATTTAATTATTATCACAGTATCATCTGCATAATATTTTATATTATTAAATCAATAATTGACATGACACAATTATTCATATTATTAGTTAGCATTATTAGCAATGTCTAAAAAGTTCTGTCGAGGAAAGGGGTTAGGTTATATAATTGCGCGCCAATAAGGATAAATCCTTATCGGAAAGCCCCTTCTTTCCTATGAATGATCTGGTTGTTAATATTGTGAGCTTATAATATTAATAATTATTATGTGGTGGATATTGGTTCAATTTTGATATAGATGAAGGAATTTAGCATGAAATATTTGTTGAAAGTTTGACATATTATCTTCTCCGATAAAATATTTATTTAATATATTATTATAATATTACATTATAATAGTATAATGTTATAATATAATAATATAATTTTAGAATTTAAATGGTAATATTATTATAATAAAAATAATTTTTAGAATGTGAATAAAAGTCGAGTGAAGGTTATCATTTTGATTTGGTATTCTTTTTCTTTTTTGGTGGCTTGAAAGAATCCTGCAAAGTTGTGTTTTCTAACTTTTGTGGGCCCTTAAACATAGAAAATGAGGAATTAGGCAGAGAAGAAAGAAAGTGAGTTAGGTAGGAGTGTTAGGCAAGAAATTAGGCAACCTGCTTATTTTTTTTCTCCCTTCGTTGCACTATAAAAGGGAGGTTACCCCTCCTTCCTAAACACACCATCACAATTGATGAGTGGGTTTTACACCTACGAATCGGGTTCTGATTTGGACTTAAATAGTGTTGATCCTGTCTATTTATGTACAATTTTACTTGTTTTATGTTTAGGATTGCATTACGTGGCATGGTGGTATAATGGTGGCGTTGTGGCGAGAAAGTGGCACAAAATGAGCAAAAACAACATTTGTAGAAGCACCCCTTTGCTGTATGGCTTATTAATGAAGAAAAAAACCACCGAGGCGGGGTACATGAGCTGTAATAGTACCACCTTCACGGGGTGAGGGTACGGGGAGAGAGGAAGATTTCTACTTTGATTAGAACTCTGCAGCTGCGTGGATAGAAGACTTTGGCATGGATTGGGACTATATTGGGCGTCGTTTTATCAGTGTTTAACATAACTTATTTGGGGATATAACACAACATAACAGAGACATCAATAACTACAATCAGTCATTCAATTTGAAGCCCTAATTGGAAAGAAGACATTGGAGGAAAGCAAGGAAAGTTAAGATCGCAAAGATTACAAAATTGAAGACTAAGAAGGGGTGTTTTGTACTATTCTCTTTCTTTAATTCGAATTTTGTAATTGGGATGATGGATTCTTTACTTATTTCAATTTTTAAATTGTTTATGATGAACTAAATTACCTTTTAGGCTTGCAATGGATCTTTAGTGTTGAACAATGATTGTCATACCTTGATTTTAGTTTAATAGTACTATCAATTCAGTTTATCTATTATGATTCGTACTTAATTTATGAATTGCTTGATCACCAATTTTATGTGGATTTGTATGGACTCAAGAGATGATGTATGAATCTAGACCTAACCACAATAGCATGTGTTCTTGAATTCTATGCTTTGATAGAATATTGATGAATGTTTAGGATAGAGATATACCCAACATCTCATGTAATCGCGTAAAGAACTTGTAATTTATACCTTCTTTGATTTTAATTCACATAGAGATATAGTGAATTAGCTAATTAGGGTGTTTGGCTTAATTCTATCAAATTTGTGGATTTAAGTTAATATAGTGTTAGTGCATCGAGAGATGGCTAATTCTATTTGAGTGTTCTTGATTAATAAACTGAGATAGTAAATTATACTGGAATAATGTGTGATAAGCGGAGTGAAACTTAAAGTGAAATTGTAAGCCTAATTCTCCACTATTTGCTTGAAATTCCAGTTAATAATTTATGTTGTTTGGTTGTAATTTTTAGTTCTTATTTTTTTATTAATTATAATCATTAATTTGAGTAGTTTAATAAAATTGAAATAATTTAAAACTGGTAATTGTTAGGTTTAATTTCATACTAGTCTTTGTGGGAACGATACTTTTCTCATCATTATATTACTTGTTGACCACGTACACTTGCGTGTGAGCGTATTTAGAATTTACCCAACAAGTTTTTGGCGCCATTTCTGGGGATCAGTTTGATTTTATTGCTTTCAATATCAGTTTAATTATTTCATTTTTAGTTAAACAATTTTTCTTTTTGTTTTTGCTTTTTCTTGTTTCAGGTTCTCTGATTTAGTGTATGCAAACTTGGTCTAAGAAACCAGACTTGCTTCCTTTCGAGGACGACATTGAACGACAGTTTCAGAGGTTGAGTAATTGGATTAGGGAAAACAGAGAAAACTTTGATAAACAGGAAGAAACACTGGCTGCAGAGGATCAAAAAGCGCTAAGGGATTATGCCACTCCGAGGGTGACTGAGATTCAATCAAGCATCACCAGGCCTGCGATAGCTGCGAATAACTTTGAGATCAAGCCTAGGACCATACAAATGATACAGAACTCAGTGCAGTTTGGGGGGTTAGCCAACGACGATCTGAATGAGAACTTAGTCAGCTTCCTGGATATTTGTGACACTTTCAGATACTATGGGGTGTCGGAAGATGCAGTCTGGCTTCTCTTGTTTCTGTTTACACTGCGGGACATGGCAAAAAATTGGTTACACTCCCTACCGCTAGGGTCGATTACAACATGGGACGACCTTGCTCAGAAATTTTTGGCTAAGTTTTTCCCACCAGCAAAGAATGTGAAGATGAGGAACGAGATTACTATATTTGAGCAGCAACATGGGGAGTCTTTATATGAAGCATGGGAGAGGTACAAGGTACTACTTAGGAAGTGCCCACATTATGGACTACCTAAATGGCTGCAGATGAACATATTCTACAATGGGTTGAGTGGGAATCTCAGGACTAGTATTGATGCAGCTTCTGGTGGAGCTTTCATGGCTAAGAGTTATGAGGCAAACAATTTGATAGAGACGATGGCAGCTAACAATTACCAGTGGCCTACAGCGAGAATGACATATCCTAAGACAGCTGGGATGTTAGAGGTAGATGGGGTAACAGCGTTAGCGGCACAGATTTCAGCATTGTTGAAAAAGATGGATGTTCTTACAGGTGCACAGACACAGCAGGTGGCTTATGTTTGTGAATTATTTGTTGGGGAACATCCTACAGAACAGTGTGCCATTAACCCAGCAGTGGTATAGTTTGTGGGTAGCTATAATAGAATTCCGCAGAATCAGTATCAGAATGCCTACAATCCGAGGAATAGGAACCATCCCAACTTCTCGTGGAGTAATAACCAAAATTAGCAAGGTCCACTACCATCTTATCCCCCGGGGTTTCAAAATCAGCATCAACAAGCAGCTCCACATCAAGAGAAAAAGACGAATTTGGAAGAGCTATTGTTGAAGTACATATCTGGGAATGAGGCAGCAATGAAATCACAAGTAGTGTCCATCAAGTACTTAAAAAATCAGATGGGACAGCTGGCTTTAGCACTCAACAACAGACCTCAAGGGACTCTACCTAGTGACACAGAGAAAAATCCTAAGGGGAATCATGAATAGTGTCAAGTAATCACTTTGAGGAGTGGAAAACATCTTGAGGGAAAGAATGCAGAAAATTCAGTGAAGAATGATGTTAAACAAGGTGAAGACAAAGTGGTTGAAGAGAAAAAAGGTGAGGAAAATCAAGTGAACAAGAGTAAGACAGATGTTGAGCCCGTTGTTTATCCTCCCCCACCATTCCAACAGAGGGTGCAGAAACAGAAATTGGATAAGCAGTTCTCGAAGTTTTTGGAAGTTTTTTAGAAACTTCAGATTAACATTCCTTTTGCAAAAGCCCTAGGGCAAATGCCAAGTTACGCTAAATTTATGAAGGGTATTATGTCGAGGAAGAAGAAGTTAGAGGATTACGAGACTGTGGCATTGACGGAGGAATGCAATGCAGTTTTACAGAGAAATTTGCCTCCGAAGTTGAAGGATCCGGTGAGTTTTACTATTCCTTGCACAATCGGTAACATGGCCTTCAACAAGTGTTTATGTGATTTGGGGGCAAGTGTGAACCTCATGCCTTTGTCAGTTTATACTCAGTTGGGTTTGCCAGCTCTGAAGCCTACAAACATATCACTGTAGTTAGCGGATAGATCGGTAACTTATCCAAGAAAGATTGTGGAAGACATTTTAGTTAAAGTGGATAAGTTTATATTTCCGGCAGATTTTATAATTTTGGATTACGAAGAGGACAAAAATATCCTGATCATTTTAGGGAGGCCATTTTTGGCTACGGGTAGGACTCTCATCGATGTTCAAAAAGGGGAATTAATCATGAGGGTACAAGACCAAAAAGTCAAATTCAACGTGTTCAATGCCATGATATTCCCTACAGATGAGGAAGAGTGTTTCTGGTTGGATGTGATCGACAAAATAGTTAATGAATACTTAGTTAAAGGTTTAGTCAGGGATCCGCTGGAAAATACTCTAATGGGGGATGAGGACTTGGATGATCTAGAGTTTGTTGACTACTTACATATACTAGATTCTTTGCCTAAAGTTAGCAAGTTCAAGGTACCATTCGAGCCATTACTTACGGAAGAAAAAGCTTCGGTACGGATGAAACCTTTATTGGAAGAGCCACCCACTCTTGAGCTTAAGCCTCTTCCTAAACACTTCAGGTATACTTTATTTTGGTAATTCAAATAATTTACATGTTATTATTGCATTTGCGCTTAACGAGTTGCAGGAAAGTAAATTGTTGGGGATTCTTAGAGAATACAAGTCTGCGATAGGGTGGACAATTACCGACATAAAAGGGATAAGCCCTTCTTTTTGCATGCACGAGATTCTCTTGGAAGATGACTCAAAGCCAACAGTGGAATAGAAGAGAAGATTAAATTTGATTATGAAAGAAGTGGTAAAGAAAGAAATTTTGAAGTGGTTGGATGTAGGAATAATATACTCGATTTCAAACAGTACATTGGTAAGTCCAGTTCAATGTGTTCCGAAAAAGGGTGGAATGACAGTAGTGACAAACGACAACAATGAGTTGATTCTGATGAGGACAGTGACCAGATATAGAGTTTGGATGGATTACATGAAGTTAAATAAGGCAACTCAGAAGGACCACTTTCCTCTACCCTTTATCGATCAGATGTTCGATCGATTGGCTGGGCATGAATACTATTATTTGCTGGACGAATATTCGGGGTACAACCAGATAGTCATAGCTCCTGAGGATCAAGAAAAGACCACTTTCACGTGCCCATACGACACCTTTGCTTTCAGGAAGATGTTCTTTGGGTTGTGTAACGCACCAGCAACTTTCCAAAGATGTATGATGGCCATCTTTTCGGATATGATGGAGAGGAATGTGGAAGTTTTCATGGATGACTTCTCAGTATATGGAAATACTTTTGATATGTGTCTTGAAAATCTTATCATGGTTCTAAAACGATCTGTGGAAACCAACTTGGTGCTAAACTGGGAGAAGTGCCACTTTATGGTTGAAGAAGGAATAATTTTGGGGCACAAGGTCTCCGCAAAGGGTTTAAAGGTTGATAGGGAAAAGCTAGACACGATCGAGAATCTTGCACCGCCGACTACAGATAATGGAATCTGCAGTTTTCTTGGACAC
This sequence comes from Panax quinquefolius, assembly GCA_020205615.1. Lineage (NCBI taxonomy): Eukaryota > Viridiplantae > Streptophyta > Magnoliopsida > Apiales > Araliaceae > Panax > Panax quinquefolius. The sequence goes on along the minus strand of CM035174.1, from coordinate 52,467,648 downwards.
GCCAAATTCTACCGTAGGTTTATTAAGGATTTCTCTAAGATTGTTAAACCACTATGCAGTCTCTTAGAGAAAGATGCAATTTTTAGTTTTGATGAAGAATGCATGTCAGCATTTGAGAAGTTGAAATAGAAATTGACTACAGCTCCCGTGATAGTAGCATCAGATTGGACAAAGCCATTTGAATTGATGTGTGATGCTGGCGACTACGTGGTAGGGGCTGTTTTGGGTCAACACTGAAAGAAGATATTCTATGTCATATATTACGCAAGTAAAACCCTCACAGATGCCCAATTGAACTATACAACCATCGAGAAGGAATTACTTGCAGTAGTATACGCCTTTGACAAATTCAGAGCTTGTTTGATAGGAACAAAAGTGGTGGTATACACGGATCACTCGGCGATTCGTTATCTGATTTCAAAGAAGGATTCTAAGCCTAGACTCATTAAATGGATTCTACTCCTTTAGCAATTTGACTTAGAAATAAAGGATAGGAAGGGGAAAGAAAATCAAGTGGCAGATCATCTTTCGAGACTGGAAAATCCAGAAAAGAATGGGGCAGATAAATGTGTAATCAACGAGTCATTTTCGGATGAGCAGCTATTTGGAGTAAACTCAGAGTTTCCATGGTATACGGATTTTGCTAATTACTTGGTGAGCAATATTCTTCCCCCTAAATTGACACGACAACAGAAAACAAAGTTCCTATATGATGTCAAGTGGTACATGTGGGATGAGCCATATCTATTAAGACAGTGTACAGATAAAATGATACGTAGATGTATGTCTTACAGTGAAGTGAAAAATATTTTGCACGAATGTCATTCATCTGCGTATGGGGGACACTATGGGAGTGAGCGGACAGCGACCAAGGTACTTCAGGAAGGATTTTATTGGCCTACTGTATTCAAGGATGCCCACCAGTTTGTGAAAAACAGTTACAGGTGCCAAAAGGTGGGTAATATATCAAAAAGGAATGAGATGTCGCTCAACATGATTATGGAAGTCGAGGTTTTTGATGTATGGGGGATGGACTTCATGGGACCTTTTCTGCCTTCATTCAATAACCTGTACATTCTGCTAGCCGTGGATTACGTGTCAAAGTGGGTTGAAGCCGTAGCACTCCTTACAAATGATGCCAAGGTGGTTATAAAGTTTCTAAAGAAGAACATCTTCACAAGGTTTGGCACGCTAAGAGCAATCATAACTGACGAAGTAAGGCACTTCTATAATAGGTCATTTACAGCTCTCTTGGCAAAGTATGGGGTAAATCATAGGGTTGCAACATCATATCACCCCCAAACTAGTGGTCAAGTTGAGGTTTCCAACAGAGAGGTGAAGAGAATTTTAGAGAAGGTTGTGAATCCGAGCAGAAAAGATTGGTCTCTAAAGTTAGATGATGCGTTATGGGCTTATAGGATAGCATACAAGACATCAATTGGGATGTCTCCATATCAGTTGGTCTACAAGAAATCGTGTCACGTCCTAGTGGAATTACAGCATAAGGCATACTAGGCCATTCAGAAACTCAACTTTGATTAAATAGCTGCAGGAAAAAAGATCCAATTGAATGAACTCGATGAATTTCGACTGCAAGCTTATGAGAACTCAAAACTATACAAATAAAAGGTTAAGAAGTGGCACAACCAAAAGATTATGCAGAGAAAGTTTGAACCGGGACAATCTGTATTACTGTTTAACTCAAGACTGAGGTTGTTCCCCGGAAAGCTTAAATCCCATTAGTTAGGGCCATTTACGATCAAGATTATTTTCCCGCATGGCGCCCTTGAACTATACAGTAGAAATCCACTCGAGACATTCAAAGACAACGGGCAGCGATTAAAGCATTACTGGGGTGGCGACATCGACAACGAAGCCACCGCGATCACATTTGGTGATGAGCCATGAGCAGGGAGTAATCAGGCTGAAAGACTCAAAAACAAGCTCTCATTGGGAGGCAACCCAATTTTCTTTACATTTACAGTATTTTGTGTTATATTATTCAATTTGTATTTCGTAATTCTAGTATCGCTTAGTTTATTTTAGTACGATAGTTAGCTAGTTAGTTAATGATTTTAAGTAATTTTCATTGTTCTTGCTCATGCTCCATGATGTTATCTTATATTTAATTTTTCAATGAATTTCAGGTACTTAGGATGCCATTTGTCATGCGTACGAGAAAAAGAAGCGTAAAAAATAGAGTTATGCATAAAGGGACCCCCGCCTCGGCTGGGGGTTTTACAGCCTGACATGCCCACCTCGGCGAGGGGGTTCTCTGGATATTCCCGCCCCGACGGGCTTTTATAGAACAAACATCCCCCGCCCCAGCGGGGGTACGGGAAGTTGAAAACAAAATTAAAGCCTGCAGAATAAGATTTCATCTAACTTCTCCACTTCTCTTCTTCTTAAGCTATCATAACCAATTCTCAACCCCACGAATCCACCCATGACAACACTCATCTCCTCAGTCTCCTTCAAATCTGAGCATATCTCCTACTCTATATATAAACAAACCCTAATATTCACCATTACACGCCAATTTTCAGATTTCACTACCCAAAATCTAGTGTTTTCCATCATTCGGTTCTGCAGAAGAAAGGCAAAGGGGGAATTTTGAATTTGGACATACAATCTTGGTAGTATCATCATTCAATTGGCTAATCAGTTTGGGTAAGTAGTTTCTCATCAGTTGATTCATTATTATTGGATTTTAGTTATCACACTAATGCACCAACATCAATTAGGACAACGCCCACTGCACCAACATCGTCAATAGTAGGAAACTCAATGGGTAAGTCATTTATATCAAGTTCTTTGCAAAGTTGGGTTCAATTGTTCAAATTTGTGGGTATTGTAAGTTGTGCACAACACTATTCGATTTATTGTCAAAAACAAGTTTGGGAGAAATTATGACTGAAATTGACTGACATGGCACCTAAGACACCATCGAAGTGCCAAAGAGACGAAGGTTCAGGTTTTTCACTGTAACAACCTGAAAATCCGGATTGTCCAGAAATTAAGATTTAAAGAATTAGTTATTAATAAAATGAATTTTTATTAATACTATTCTGTGATATGTGTTTATTAATCGTTTTATAACCTAGGATGGTTATAAGTCGGGAGGATTCTGGCTACGAGCTAGATTGAACGAGTAAGAATTTTTAAGACAAAAATAAAAATTTTCCAGGAACGAAATATTTCCGGGAAAAAAGACGAAATAGGCACTATTCACCCGACGAAACCTAGGGGTTAGGGTTTGAATAACCTAAGCCTTTCCGAGAGTTCGGGGTGTCGAAATGACATTCCGTCAAAAGATTTGATGATAATATATCGTGAAAAGTTAAGTAAGCCGATAAAAGTTTTTCTCGAAAAATGTACAAAAATCGGACGAAATAAAAATGACGAAAAGTTCTGCTGTGTATTTTTCATTCGTTTAGCTACGTTAGGGGAAAACGTGAAGGAAAACGCTTAACATGGAAAAGTGTTTTTCAGTTTTTTGAAGATCCGAAGAATACGTAAAAGTTAATCGGTAAAGGAAAGACGAAATATCCAAAAATATTTGGATTCCGAGAATCGCAGTTTTCGAACTGTTGGACGAATTCCGAATTACGAAAGCACGAAGCTTCCAAGGGAAGCTAGCTAAGGAGATGGGGCAGCCACTTGGCCACCAAGTAAACTTGGTGGCTAAGTTATGAATAGTAAGGAGGTTAGGAGGGGAAATGACCAAAATGCCCCTAACCTTGGTTTTCTATAAATAGAAAGCTTAAGTTCATTATTTTGAGCTTTTGAAAATCCTACTCTTTGAGAGAGAAAGAGAGAGGGTTAGGATGGAAGAAGAGAGGAAGAGGAATGAGGAAAAGCTAGCTCGATTGCACGCTTTGTCCGATAGAAGGAGATTAAAGAAGAACGGTAATCCGAACACTAGTTTCTTCTAATATTTTCTTTAAGTTTTTATGTTAAAAAAAACATAACTTAATGAAGATAAGAAGTAGATTAAGTTAGAAATGATTTCATATGGTTGAAATCGTAAGAAAATGAAGAAATAAAAATAAGAAATTTAGTTTATAAATTTCTTAAGCAAGTATAAGATTCGTGAGGATTTTGAAGCGATCCGAATGAATATTGATGAATAGTAGGTTAAATTAAGTAAGGAATGATGTTCTATAACATCAAATTCCAAGAAAAAGTAGAATCGTAATCCAAAATATCGATTAAAATGAAGAACGAACGAAGAACGCGAAGAATACGCGAAGAACACGAAGAACGTTGTTGATGGACAAATTTAAAACCATTGTAGTATAATTGTTGTTGATGGACAAGTTCAAAACCATCGCGTATAAGTTAGTTGCTTATTTCTTGGTTAGGAACCTTAGAAACGTTCATGAAGAACGGATTAAAATTGAGCTATAACGAAGTTATGGCAAAATTTTTGTAAAAGATGAACGAGAATTAGAAAGTTTGTAAATGAACCCGATCATGTAGGGTTTCATAAGAATGTAAGATAATGTTGAAAATGTGAGCCGTAGACTCAAGAACGAACGAATTCCGAGTTCAGATGACCGAATTACGGACGAACGAACGAAGAACGTTAATAACGTAAAACAAACAAAGAGTGAAGATTAAGCCATTTGAATGGCATGTTAACGGATTGAGAACAAAGTTCTATCCATGGGTAATCAAAGTGTATAAGATAAGGAAGAAAATGGATTTGGAACGACCTCGTTCCGAGTTATAACGAAGAAGTTATGAGATTTCGAAATCAGCGTCTCAAGCTTGTAAAAGACTTAGAAAAATTTTCTAGGTTTCATACTTCACGTACAATACATACATGAGTCATGCCTTGAGGCCGCAATAAAAGGCAGTCATGAGCTCGACCATAATCTTCGGAGAGTGGTAGCCGCGATGCAAGAGATAACAAAGGACTTGGCATCGCAGATGCCGGTCAAGGGAAGAGAGAGAGAGAAGTAGGTCGCATGTCATGTGCGAGAGAGAGAGAAAGGAAGGCCAATGGCCAGCAGTGCACGGCAGAGTAATGCCCGTAAATGAGATTTTAGTTCTCGCCATCGGAGGATGTGCAAGAAAGAAATATGAACATAATGTTCAACTAATGTAACACTTAATCAAGTGTTTTAAACCTTTAATAAAGGTTGAACAAAAAGATTAAACGAGATTAAAAGACAAAGAATGTAGGTGCGGGTTACGGAACCGATATCCGGGGACCGTAGTCACAATGAACGAATGTGAGGGATTACTGTGATTGTGATTCCTTAGATGTTGAGTGGCGAAGGTAATGAATAACATTCCGATGTTATGTCATGGTAATAAGAGATAAGTGTAAAGCGTATAGACGCTATGAATGCAACGTTGTTGCGATGGACGATCGGTCTTAGCATATAACGGACTGTATGGCTTCGACATTAAGAAAAAATAATGAATATGGGGTTCATGGAATGGATAACGATGAATGCAATTGAAACCTTGAGTAAAGGTTGAATGAGAGATTAAGAGATGGGCAACGTGAACGTTGAATACGTAAACGATCCTCGTGAATCGTATTCACGTTGGACGAACATGCTAAGTATACCCTGGTTGTATGACTTAGACGTTGATGAATATAGTAAGTAAGATACGAATGGTATCAAGAAAGCCGTATCGAACGGTAATAAGATTAATGAAAACCGATTATGAGTCGGATGAGAATTCTAGAATGAAATGTAAGCGTTGAACACTTTAACCAACGTGAAGGTTAGGTGTATGCAAATATTAAACGGGTAGAACCTACACTCCGTGTATGGTTTGACCGTAGGATAAAAAATACCAATGATTAAACCTGTGATGGGTGAAAAAACTTAATCAAAGATAAGAACGTATAACGTAAAAGAAGCTGAGTTAATGTTTATAACTTGGATGACGCTCCGAGTCGAATGAACCGGATGTTGTAAGATAATGATAAGGTAATGTAAAATACTTAATGTTATTAATGCATAGAATGAATGCGGAATGATCGTTCTGAGTATACAAAAGACTGTATGACTTGGACGATGATGAATGAATCCTGAGGTATGGCATTTACTTGCCAGAAAGCCAAAAGGAATAAGAAATTAACTTAACGAACATTATAATTTAATAGTTCGTATAAGTTAAGATAAGTTAGGTTGTGGTACAATCGTAACCTTTGATGGATAACATATAGGAGCTGAGCTAAACAATTCCTTCAGAGAGCGAAGGTATATACAAAACTGGCAACCGATCTAACTCACTGTGATGGCAGTGTAGATGAGACAGGAACTTGTTTGTTGGTTGTTTGTGGGAAACCACTCAGAGTACTATATGGACTACTAGCAGAGAAGCGATGTGTACTGAGTCCTAGAGAAGTATACGAAGAAGATAAGAATGTGAATCATCAAAGATGATGAACGTGTTGAGTAAAACATCTCCGTATGTCATGAAACCGTAAACCGGTAATGAAAGTTAGTCGCGTAAAATTATATTGCAAGAACGCAAACCTTAAGAAGTAAAGTTAAGTAAACCAATGCTTAAGTCAAGTATATGACTAATTGGTCTTTTTGTTATTTCCTTATGTATTATAGGGATTGGAATGAGCAATTCAGCGTAAGCTGTAGCTGTACGTAAGGAAAGTTTCCTAACTTCATTCATATTTCAAATGAATGCTAGTTTCTTAAACTTCTCAGATGTTGAACTTGAGAAGTTTTGTCTATGTGCGACTGTGCGATATTTGTACAAGGTGGTAGAATGTATGAGGCCTTGTGCCACAATGTGAACACTTCGGTGTTTCTATGAGATGAATTGTTCTATTTTTGAACTGTTCAATAAAAGAATGTTTTGTTTATACATGAACCGTTATTGTTAAGTGTGTGCTATTGATTCTAGCCAGACAGAATGTGCATGAAAGAGAGTAGAGAATGAAAGTATTTCAAAGTGCATGTAACTAATGTTTTAAGATGATAGGAATCAAGACTATTCCTATTATTCAAGTTGCTTCGTAACCTTTGTTCGATTATTGAAGTCTGAAAAGAATGTTAAACTCTTGAAGTTGTTTGTTCAACTGTTATGACTTGCTGGGCAATTAAATGCTCACACTTGCTTTAAATGAAAAATATTTTCAGCGAACGATGTTAGAAAGAACTTAAGGATCCCGGAAAGATCAAGCTGATCGGTATCCAGACAAAGTGCCATTCAGTATATGAATGTGCGTGAAGAGCAAGTGAAGACTTGTAATATAGAATGATAGAATTAAACTGTAGACTAGTTTAATGAACAGTTATGAATCCTTGGTGGCAGATGAAAGTCACTCGTGTAAGATGTAAAGAATAATGTAATTATCATTATTTGTAATAAAAGAGGTTCTAAGGTTTCGAGAACCTGGGATTTGAGAGTGTATGTTGTTATATTTCAGTATATAATGATGTATGCAGAATGAATGATGTACTCGTGACGTACGGAATCCGGGTGTGAAGATAGACCGGATTTTGGAGCGCTACAAGTTGGTATCAGAGCTGATAGGTTATAAACCTTAGGTATGAGTACTTAAGACTATAATCGTAAAGAGAAGGATAAGAAGATCACCACGTGATCATAGCAAATCGTAGTAACAGATGAGTTGTTAAACGATGAATGATTTATAGCTAATGCTATGAATGAATGGTACTACAAAGTAGTACGGGAAGAAGAACTCAGATTGAGTTGTAAAGGATAGTATACGAATTAAAGAAAATTCGTATTAAGTAAAGAGAAAGTTAGAAGTTGTAAGATTTCAATTGAGGACTCATGTGATTGCTGAGTTGTATGAATCTTTGTATGCGCAGAGGTTTGTGCTTGGTGTAACAACCACTCAGTTTATTATAGTGATAATCATTGAAATTGGTTGCGCTATCAAGATGTATATGACGAGAAGGTGAATCTTTTCTCATGTATATACTTGATAGGTAGAAAATGATAAGATAGGTGCGGGTTCTTGAAACTCATACTTATGAAAAGTTTGTGAAACATAGTTATATGCTATGTTTCTGAGCCCTAAGCATATGGATAGTCCTTGATTTGTTCTTGGATTACATATTGCGAAGATAAGTTCTTAAACACATATGGTTGTGGAAAGTTCCTAAACACATAAAGTGTGGTAAGTTGATGAACTATACTAAGGTATAGGAATGTTTATACTGAAAGTAAGTATTTTTAGTAGACTTAGCATTGAAGGTGCTAGAGAAGATTAAGTATTGTTGTAAGTAAGACAATGAAAGAAGATGGAGAATAGGATATTCCAAGTCATCTAGCTATGCTAGATTTCGAAAATCCTTAAAATCGTGCTAATGTGCGCGTTTTGAAAATGAAAGAATTGGTTTGACTTTTGGAACCAATGGATTTTAAAAGAACTATTCTTGGTATGTCTATGCTAATTGTTTCAGCTAGACAGAAATTGATTTGAAATATCAAAATGAATTTTATATCATCAGTGCATTTGATGCAAGGATGGTAAAAGGATAGAGTTATTAATGCAATTAAACCAGGTGTGGAATTTGATCAGAGGATCAATAACCTGCTATGGTATGATGTATAATGACGAAGTCATAAACTGACGAAGTCCTCAACGTACTGTGAAGAGTGCGGTATCATGACATCATAAAACGTTTTGATGTATTGCAAAAGAATTTAAAGAAGTAGTCGATGTTAATTGAGTTGACTAGACGAATGTTCAAGTTGATATCCAATTTATTGGTATGGTCTAAGCTATTTGATTTGGCTAGATGAATGGTATGTCATGATGCCAAACCAAATTGTTTTGGTGCGGAATCTAATGAGTAAGTCTGAGGTGAACATACCCTGAAATGAGGTTATATGATGGGTTGATCACCTACGTATGGAAGAGGTAGTTTACCTTTTTTGTGATTGTAAACTGACCGTGGAAAGAAAGGTTACGGCGTCATGCTGGTAAACCTAGTAAGAGTTCATGGTCAATTTGACCCCTCAGCAAAAGTATGAAATGTTTTAAAGGAATTCTTATATTCCTCGTTGTTCATTCTACTTCATAATTCTTGATAAGTTGTGAAGGTTAGAGAATGTTTGAAAGATAATAACTTCTTTGAAGAGGAGTTGAGAAGAAGATTAAGTTAAAATTTCAAGGATGAAATTCTGTGAAGAAGGGGTGAATGTGATGACCCGTGTATGGGTATGGTTTGAACAAATTCTGAGGATGGAATTTTTATAAGGGGGGAAGAATGTGACAACCCGAAAATCCGGATTGTCCAGAAATTAAGATTTAAAGAATTAGTTATTAATAAAATGAATTTTTATTAATACTATTCAGTGATATATGTTTATTAATCATTTTATAACCTAGGATGGTTATAAGTCGGGAGGATTCTGGCTACGAGCTAGATTGAACGAGTAAGAATTTCAAGACGAAAATAAAAATTTTCCGGGAATGAAATATTTCCGGGGAAAAAGACGAAATAGGCACTATTCACCTGATGAAACCTAGGGGTTAGGGTTTGAATAACCTAAGCCTTTGCGAGAGTTCGGGGTGTCGAAATGACATTCCGTCAAAAGATTTGATGATAATATATCGTGAAAAGTTAAGTAAGCCGATAAAAGTTTTTCTCCAAAAACGTGTAGAAATTGGACGAAATAAAAACGACAAAAAGTTCTGCTGTGTACTTTTCATTCGTTTAGCTATGTTAGGGGAAAACGTGAAGGAAAATGCTTAACTTGGAAAAGTGTTTTTTAGTTTTTTGAAGATCCGAAGAATACATAAAAGTTAATCGGTAAAGGAAAGATGAAATATCCAAAAATATTTGGATACCGAGAATCGCAGTTTTCGAACTGTCAGACGAATTCCGAATTACGGAAGAACGAAGCTTTCGAGGGAAGCTAACGAAGGAGGTGGGGCGGCCACTTGGCCACCAAGTAAACTTGGTGGCTAAGTTATAGTAAGGAGGTTAGGAGGGGAAATGACCAAAATGCCCCTAACCTTAGTTTTCTATAAATAGAAAGCTTAAGTTCATTATTTTGAGCTTTTGAAAATCCTACTCTTTGAGAGAGAAAGAGAGAGGGTTCGGATGGAAGAAGAGAGGAAGAGGAATGAGGAAAAGCTAGCTCGATTGCACGCTTTGTCCGATAGAATGAGATTAAAGAAGAACGATAATCCGAACACTAGTTTCTTCTAATATTTTCTTTAAGTTTTTATATTAAAAAAAACATAACTTAATGAAGATAAGAAGTAGATTAAGTTAGAAATGATTTCATATGGTTGAAATCATAAGAAAATGAAGAAATAAAAATAAGAAATTTAGTTTATAATTTCTTAACCAAGTATAAGATTCGTGAGGATTTTGAGCGATCTGAATGAATATTATGAACGAGTAGGTGAATTAAGTAAGGAATGATATTCTATAACATCAAATTCCATGAAAAAAGTAGAATCATAATCCAAAATATCGATTAAAATGAAGAACGAACGAAGAACGCGAAGAACACGAAGAACGTTGTTGATGGACAAATTTAAAACCATCGTAGTATAATTGTTGTTGATGGACAAGTTTAAAACCATCACGTATAAGTTAGTTTCTTATTGCTTGGTTAGGAACGTTAGAAACGTTCATGAAGAACGGATTAAAATTGAGCTATAACGAATTTATGGCAAAATTTTTGTAAAAGATGAACGAGAATTAGAAAGTTTGTAAATGAACCCGATCATGTAGGGTTTCATAAGAATGAAAGAGAATGTTGAAAACGTGAGTCATAGACTCAAGAATGAACGAATTCCGAGTTCGGATGACCGAATTACGGACGAACGAACGAAGAACGTTAATAACGTAAAACAAAAAAAGAGTGAAGATTAAGCCAATTGAATGGCATGTTAACGGATTGAGAATGAAGTTCTGTCCATGGGTAATCTAAGTGCATAAGATAAGGAAGAAAATGGCTTTGGAACGACCTCGTTCTAAGTTATAACGAAGAAGTTATGAGATTTCGAAATCAGCGTCTCAAGCTTGTAAAAGACTTAGAAAAATTTTCTAGGTTTCATACTCAAGGTACCCTTGTTCATGAGAGTCATGCTTCGAGGCCGGCGCGCACAACAGTGAGCTCGACCATAATCTTCGAGAGAGTGGCCATAGCAATGAGAGATAACAAAGGACTTGGCGTCGCAAATGCAGTCAGGAAGAGAGAGAGAGAGAGTAGTAGTCAGCTTGCAACAGCGAGAGAGAGGAAGGGCACATGCACAAGCAAATGCGGAGTGCGAGTAATGCCCGTAAATGAGATTTTTAGTTCTCAGTTACTGGAGGATGTGCAAGAAAGAAATATGAACATAATGTTCAACTAATGTAACACTTAATCAAGTGTTATAAACCTTTAATAAAGGTTGAACAAAAAGATTAAACGAGATTAAAAGATAAAGAATGTAGGTGCGGGTTACGGAACCGATATCCTGGGACCGTAGTCACGATGAACGAATGTGAGGGATTACTGTGATTGTGATTCCTTAAACGTTGAGTGGCGAAGGTAATGAATAACATTCCGATGTTATGTCATGGTAATAAGAGATAAGTGTAAAGCGTATAGACGCTATGAATGCAACGTTGTTGCAATGAACGATCGGTCTTAGCATACAACGGACTGTATGGCTTTGACATTAAGAAAAAATAATGAACATGGGGTTCATGGAATGGATAACGATGAATGCAATTGAAACCTTGAGTAAAGGTTGAATGAGAGATTAAGAGACAAGCAACGTGAACGTTGAATACGTAAACGATCCTCATGAATCGTATTCGCGTTGGACGAACGTGCTAAGTATACCTTGGTTGTATGACTTAGACGTTGATGAATGTAGTAAGTAAGATACGAATGGTATCAAGAAAGCCGTATCGAATGGTAATAAGATTAAGGAAAACTGATTGTGAGTCGGATGAGAATGCTAGAATGAAATGTTAGCGTTGAACACTTTAACCAACATGAAGGTTAGGTGTACGCGAATATTAAATGGGTAGAACCTACACTCCGTGTATGGTTTAACCGTAGGATAAAAAATACCAATGATTAAACCTGTGATGGGTGAAGAAGCTGAATCAAAGATAAGTACGTATAACGTAAAAGAAGCCGAGTTAATGTTTATAACTTGGATGATGCTCCGAGTCGAATAAACCGGACGTTGTAAGATAATGATAAGGTAATGTAAAATACTTAATGTTATTAATGCATAGAATGAATGCGGAATGATCGTTCTGAGTATACAAAAGACAGTATGACTTGGACGATGATGAATGAATCCTGAGGTATGGCATTTACTTGCCAGAAAGCCAAAAGGAATAAGAAATTAACTTAACGAACATTATAATTTAATAGTTCGTATAAGTTAAGATAAGTTAGGTTGTGGTACAATCGTAACCTTTGATGGTTGACATATGGGAGCTGAGCTAAACAATTCCTTTAGAGAGCGAAGGTATATACGAAACTGGCAACCGATCTAACTCACTGTGATGGCAGTGTAGATGAGTCAGGAACTTATTTGTTGGTTGTTTGTGGGAAACCACTCAGAGTACCATATGGACTACAAGTAGAGAAGCGATGTGTACTGAGTCCTAGAGAAGTATACGAAGAAGATAAGAATATGAATCATCAAAGATGATGAACGTGTTGAGTAAAACATCTCTGTATGTCATGAAACCGTAAACCGGTAATGAAAGTTAGTCGCGTAAAATTATATTGCAAGAACGCGAACCTTAAGAAGTAAAGTTAAGTAAACCAATGCTTAAGTCAAGTATATGACTAATTGGTGTATTTGTTATTTCCTTATGTATTATAGGGATTGGAATGAGCAGTTCAGCGTAAGCTGTAGCTGTGCGTAAGGCAAGTTTCCTAACTTCATTCATATTTCAAATGAATGCTAGTTTCTTAAACTTCTCAGATGTTGAACTTGAGAAGTTTTGTCTATGTGCGAATGTGCGATATTTGTACAAGGTGGTAGAATGTATGAGGACTTTTGCCACAATGTGAACACTTCGGTGTTTCTATGAGATGAATTATTCTATTTTTGAACTGTTCAATAAAAGAATGTTCTATTTATACATGAACCGTTATTGTTAAGTCTGTGCTATTGATTCTAGCCAGATAAAATGTGCATGAAAGAGAGTAGAGAATGAATGTATTTTAAAGTGCATGTAACTAATGTTTTAAGATGATTAGAATCAAAACTATTCCTATTATTCAAGCTACTTCGTAACCTTTGTTCGGTTATTGAAGTCTGAAAAAAATGTTAAACTCTTGAAGTTGTTTGTTCAACTGTTATGACTTGCTGGGAAATTGAATGCTCACACTTGCTTTAAATAAAAAACATTTTCAGCGAACGATGTTAGAAAGAACTTAAGGATCCAGAAAAGATCAAGCTGATCGGTATATGTTTAGTTCATAATTCTATAGCCTCCAGCACCGTATTGATGATCGAGATAAAGATGCCAACAGAAAGATGAAACGAATGGCGGCCAAGCAGGACCATATGTTCGACTCCATGAACAGGTCCTTTGCCTCTTTGAATGCGGCATTACAAAGTCTAAATCATGCCACGTCCGATCAGTTCCAGTTCTAACAACCTGAGTCCATGCCATAGTACCCTCCATCAGATTCGGATGCGGAGGAGCGCCAAGTTTTTATTCCCAGGCCACCATCACCTCGTGCTTAGCAGGATACAGGGAAGTCCTCTGTACTTTAATGTTATATTTTTACAATGAGGGCATTGTAACTGTTAAGTTTGGTGGATATTAGTTTTAATAGTAGTTTATTTTGATATGTATGTTAGTTTGCATATGTTAGTTTAGTTAGTTTTCATGTTTAGTTTATAGCATGTATGTGGTCATTCATATAGTTGCATGTAGTTTTCATTTGCATAGTTTATTTTAATAGTTTAATGTAATTAGTCTTGTTCAATTCTTATAAAAAATGAAAAAATTGAAAAATCTCAAACATATTAGTTTAGTTTACTGTGTTCATTTCATTTAGTTCATCTTGTATGTTTCCAGCTGTTAGTTACTGACAGTCTATTTTGGCCAATGATGAGATTGGAATTGTGTAAACAAGTATGGTATTGATTATTAAGGCTTTGATGTGATTTCTTGTTATGATTTAGATCTTGATCTGTTTGACACTGATATAATCAGGCTAGCACCTTAGAAACGACCATGTTGACTGATTGAGTTTAAAGGGATACATAATGGAACTATAGAGGATAATATTAGTTTGAATGAAAGGAAGATAGGAATAGGTAGAGATGGCTAAGATTAGATAAGAACCTAAGTTTAGGGGGAAATTTGGGACATATAAGTTATGGTTTAAAAAAAGAGAAAAGAAAAAAAGAAAAAAAAAGTAAGAATAAACATCGTGGTTAGCTAGTTTTGTGGCCTTTGTTACTTGAGTAAGTACGCCCGAGGGGATTGTCTTTACACCTAGCGCCCTAAAGCCTGAATGGTTTGGGAGTCGTTAGTTGAAAGCTCGTTAAAGGGTAGCATTGAAAAGCCTAAGAGAACTAGACATTGCACAACCATGAGAAAAATAAAAAGTGAAAATGGGAAAAAAAAAGAGCAAAAAGCCCCCGTGAATGAAAAATAAAGCATAAGTATCCCATTTTGACTCTTGAATTTTGTAACTATTTGATTTTAGTCGGATATAGACTGTTTGTGGATTTCTTGAGTTTAAACTGTTTGAGTCCTTCAAAGAGACCTATTATGTGTTATATTTAATTTTATATCAGTTAGCATGGTTGTTGAGCACACACGCACTATATCAGTTAGAACAGTTTAAGATTTGATGATTGACTAGGAAGTTATTGATTTGCCTTGATATGACATGTTATCATGTTTACTTTATTTCTTTGAGGCTGGTTGAATAGACTTTTCTATATCTTATTGCTGGTTTTGTAGGCATGTAGCTGCATTCTATTACATTGCATTGTGTTTTGTGTTGTGCTCAAGGACTAGCACGGTTTAAGTTTAGGGGAGTTTGATGAGTGGGTTTTACACCTACGAATCGGCTTCTGATTTGGACTTAAACAGTGTTGATCATGTCTATTTCTGTACAATTTTACTTGTTCTGTGTTTGTTTTGTGTTTAGGATTGCATTACGTGGAATGGTGTTATAATGGTGACGTTATGGCGAGAAAGTGGCACAGAATGAGCAAAAATCAGCATCTACAGAATTACCCCCCGCCGGGGCGAGCTTATAAAGGAAGAAAACCCCCGCTGGGGCGGGGGTACATGAGCCAAAAATAGTAGAGAGGAAGATTTCTACTTTGATTAGAACTTTGCAGCTGCGTGGATGGAACACTTTGGCATGGATTGGGACTACGTTGGGTGCCGTTTTATCAGTGTTTTACATGACTTATGCGGGGATATAACACAACATAACAGAGATATCAATAATAATAATCAATCATTCAATTTGAAGCCCTAATCAGAGAGAAGACATTGGAGGAAAGCAAAGACGGTCAAGATCACGTAGATTACAAAATTGAAGGCCAAGAAGGGTGGTTTTGTACTATTCTTTTTCTTTAATTCGAATATTGCAATTGGGATGATGGATTCTTTACTTATTTCAGTTTTTAATTTGACTATGATGAACTGAATTACCTTTTAGGCTTGCAATGGATATTTAGTGTTGAACAATGATTGTCATACCTTGATTTTAGTTTAATAGTACAATCAATTCAGTTTATCTATTGTGATTCGTACTTAATTTATGAATTGTTTGATCACCAATTTTATGTGGATTGTATGGACTCGAGAGATGATGTATGAATCTAGACCTAATCACAATAGCATGTGTTCTTGAATTTTGTGCTTTAATAGAATCTTGATGAATGTTTAGGATAGAGATATACCTAACATCGCATGTAATCGTGTAAAGAACTTGTAATTTAAACCTTCTTTGATTTTAATTCACATAGAGATATAGTGAATTAGTTAATTAAGGTGTTTGGCTTAATTCTATCAAATTTGTGGATTTAAGTTAATACGGTGTTAGTACATCGAGAGATGGCTAATTCTACTTGAGTGTTCTTAATTAATAAACTGAGATACTAAAATTAAACTAAAATAAGGTGTGATAAGCAGAGTGAAACTTAAAGTGAAATTGTAAGCCTAATTCTCCGTTATTTGCTTGAAATTATGGTTAATAATTTATGTTTATTGGTTGGAATTTTTAGTTCTTAATTTTTATTAATTATAATCATTAATTTGAGTAGTTTAATAAAATTGAAATAATATAAAACTGGTAATTTTTAGGTTTAATTTCATACTAGTCTCTGTATGAACGAAACATTTCTCATCATTATATTACTTGTTGACCACGTACACTTGCGTGTGAGCGTATCTAGAATTTACCCAACAACAATATCTGAAATTCTTATTTTATAGTATTGTGAGTATTTCTCTTGAGTATAAGGATACTTTGAGTGTAGCTTTTTGTGCAAGATTTTCTCAAGATAATATTTGATATTCCAGTCAAATCTAGTTTCTACTATAGTAAAGGATATTATTTTATTTCAATACTCATAAGAAATATTGATAAGTAGGTTTTATACCTACTTATCCGGTATCTATTACTTGAATTAGTTGCTTAAACCTATGTTATGTAGTTACTTTGCATGCATGGTGTGTGCATTTCATACACGTTTTGTTATTTTGTAGGCTATGACACAACATTGACATGAAGAAGTAAGGAAAAGCAAATTGGACATCTTTTGAACTAAAACATGCAAGTAAATGCAAGAAGGGAAGATTGCAAGGCTTTTAACACCAAGTTGGATGCATGTTCTTGGTATGGAACTTGGAATTTATTGTAGATCTACTTCTTAGCTTTCTGGAACATCTTGAATCGTCCCAATCGGATCTCGGATGTGAGAGTTATGGCTTTTTTATCAACAAAGATCAAAGCTCAAAGTTATCATGCTTGCAATTTACATATCATCTACTTCAAGCTCGATTTTGATCTTTATCCGATTCAAATCTATTAAATCAAAAAAAATGAATGTTGTAGATCTCATCGATATCTTCGATTTGATAGGTGGCAGGCCCCGTAACTCCTAGCGGATCAAAAGTTATGTCTGTTTTACCGAAGGACATCGCAGCAGAAAACAGAGCGGCGCGGGGCGCACCGGACCACCAGAATCTCTTCTATAGTAGCGCAGGGCGCGCCCAAAATGGCCTAGGAATGGCGTGGGGTGCACTGATCGGCGGGGGGAGAGTTAAATTGGGTTATTTGATGTCCAAATTGAGCTAGAATAGGATTCTTAGTTGCCTAACTTGCTAGGATATCCATTAGAACTATAAATACTTGATTCTAACTTGGATTGGAAGGCTAGTTTTTGATGATTCCATTAGATTAGATTAGAGTAGATTAGGAGAAAAACCCTAGTTCTTATGAGATTTGGAGATTAAAGCAACTCGGAGACCATTGAAGATCATGAGCAGGAGCTTGAAGAAGATGGAGATTTGCTGACAACAGATTTATTCTTTATTCTAATCTTATTCTTATCTTTTAATGTGTATTCAAGTGTGGATTCTTAGTTTTAATTCAATGAACTAATTCTTTGTTTGAGATTACAATGGATCTTATTGTGTAGTTTATTTTAATATGTTTCGCTATCAAATATTATGTTCTATCGTGAGGATTGTCTATTATGATTTGGACTTAATTGTTTAATTGATTGGCCATCAATTACCGTGATAATTTATATGAACTCGAGAGATGAAGTGTAGATTTAGATCTAATCATGATAGCATGTGCTTGTGATTTCTGCATAGATGAAATTCATGATTCGTGTTTTGGATAGAGATATGCCTTTACGCCATATGTAATCTTATAGAGAACTTGTGCTTTAAATCCTTTTTAATTATAATTCACATAGAGATATAGTGGATTAGTTAATTAGGATGTCTTGCTTAATTCTATCATCTGTGGATTTAAGTGAGTATGGGTATTATGCATCGAGAGGTGGTTTTATCTGCTTTAGTGTTCTTGATTAACAATTCAGGATAGAGAATAATTGATGAGAAGTGTGTTAACTTAAATGAAGCAATAAGTGAAATTGTGGTCTTAAATCTCCGTAATCTTAATTTAACTAGTGGTAATTAGAATTAGTTTATTTATAAATTGAAATTCATTCGTTTAAATAAGATTGAGTTGGTTACGGGTTAGTACTTGGTGATTTTTATTAAATAATTCCTCGTGGGAACGATACTCTACTTTCACTTTATTACTTGTTGACCACGTATACTTGCGTGTTGTGCGTAATTAGATTTTACCCAATAAGTTTTTGGCGTCATTGCCGGGGAATTAGTTTAATAATTTTTTCCAATATTTGCATCAATCAAATTAGTCTTACTTTAAACAACTTTTCTTTCTTTCTTTTTATTTGTTATTTAATTCTCTTTATATTTTTTTTCTTTCTTTCTTTTCAGGTAGAATGGATGACTTTGCGTATCAATGGCCATACACGAACATGACTCAACCAAGGGAAGCCGGGATTAATGGTCTCAATGCATTTTCTGCATTATCAGCGCAGCTTGAGACACTTTCGAGGAGGTTGGACGTTGTTGCGATGAACGTAATTGAAGGATAGCGATTACTTGCAATTATTGTCTGGTAATCATCTGAGTCATCAATGCACCGTTAGTTTTGGGCCGGGACAACATGGTGGTGAATACCTCAACGATTATACATATGCTAATTATCATCAAGTTTGGGGGTATCACCCGGATTCGTCATGGAGCTATACATATGAAGACCAATATAGCAATTCAAAATCTACTGAACCAGATGGATCAAATGCTCAAAGCCTTGAACAACTGTCCTAAAAAAAATTGGTGTTATGACGAGGATTCCGAGATTGATGAAGTGCCCGAGCCAAATCTACAACTGGATGAGCCACGAGTTGTTGGAAGTGCTGAGACAATTGGGGATAATGAAATAGAGGTCGACGAAGATCTTAATGGGTATCCACCAAAGATCAAAGAGTTAGTCAGATTTGCAAAATTATGCCCACTTGGTAGTCATGTCATCGGTAAAGCTCTTGATGACATAAGAGCGAGTACAATTTTGAATCCATGGTGGGACGAGAAAGAGATGATAGACGAAGAGCCCATTGTGTGTGACAAGCTTCAATTCCCCAAAGTGATCATATACACAATGGAGAAAACACCTAGCTGTGGGACGTTCTTGATTAAGATAGACCAAATTAGAGCATGCTAGGTGACTTTGATGCATTGGCCATCACAAATGGGAACCAACCAAAAGCTATATTATTTCCTATGGATGGAGGGTTCCTCAATTATCAAAGAGGAATTGGATAGCGTTGACCAGACAAAGTCAGGATGAAAGACTGTAATTCAAGCGCTAACTGGGAGGCAACCCAGGAATTTTTATGTTTATATGCTTTACTAGTTTATTTAGTAGCTAGGAATTAATTTGCTTATTAAGTTCTCTTACCAATCTAAGTGTTATTCTAATCCATGTTGTCTCTCTTAATTGCAGGTATTTGAGGTTCAATGGACAGGCAAAAGATTATGAAAAGGTTATCCAAGTCAAATTCAAGTGTGGTTCCCAATTTGTTTCATGTGCCTAACCTATTCTCCAAACTTAGCGGACAAGGAGGAGGATTGCTATATTTTTAAGGAAATCCTCTGCTTTACTTTTTTCTATTTCAGCCATTGAGGACAATGTCTAGTTTAAGTTTGGGGGGCATTTTAGTGGCGTATTACATATAGTTAGTTATTTACATTGTAGTTCATATAGTTACATTTAGTTTTTGCATTCAGTTTCTTGAAATAAAAAAAATAAAAAATTAATAAATTAGTAGTTAGTTTACTATGTTTATATAGCATTTAGTACATCTTGCATGAGTCCAGCTGTTTGATAGTTATAGTCTATTTTGGCCAATGATGAGACTGGGATTGAGTAAACAAGTATAGTACTGATTATTAGAACTTTAATGTGATTTCTTGTTACGAATTGAATCTTTTCTTGTTTGAAACTCAAGTTTAGCATGTTAGAGACAACTTTGTTGACTGATTAAGTTTAAATTGATACATAATGGACTTTTTAAGGATAATATTAGTTTGAATAAATGAAAGACATGAATAGGCGGAGATGGCTAAATTTAGACAAAAACTTAAGTTTGGGGGAAAATTTTGAGATATATAAGCTTCAAAAAAAGAGAAAAAAGAAAAAAAAGAAATGAAAAAAGAAAATATCGTGGCTAGTTTTGTTTCGGGACCTTTGTTACTTGAGTAGTAAGCCCGAGGGAGTGTCTTTACACCTAGCGCCCTAAGGTCTTAATGGTCTGGGAGTCGTTGGTCGAAAGCTCGCTAAGGGGTAGCATTGTTAGCCTAATGGAATGAGACATTGCACAGTCATGGTTTAAAAAAACAATAAAACGGGAAAAGAACAAAAAGCCCCCGTAATGAAAAGTAAAGCATAAGTATCCCGGATTGGACTCTTGAATTTGGTGGATGTTTGACTTTAGTTAGATTTAGCTTGTTCGTGAATTTTGTGAGTTTGTACTGTATGATGCCTTTAAAGAGATCTATTATGTGTTGTATTTAGCATTATATCAGTTAGCATGGATGTTGAGCACACACGCACTATACCAGTAATAGCAGTTTAAGACTTGATGATTGACTAGGAAATTGTTGATTGGTTTTGATATGAAGTATTGTCATGTTTATTTGATTTTGCTGAGGTCGATTGAATAGACTTGTTTCTGTCATTATTGCTGGATTTGGAGTCATATAGATTAGTTGCATTTCATAGCATGTATATTGTATTATATTGTGTTGCTTAGGGACAAGCAACGGTTTAAGTTTGGGGGTATTGGATAAGTTCGTTTTATACCTACTTATCCGGTATCAATTACTTGAATTAGTTGGTTAAACCTATGTTTTGTAGTTACTTTGCATGCATGGTGTGTGCATTTCATACATGTTTTGTTATTTTGTAGGCTATGACACAACATTGGCATGAAGAAGCACGGAAAAGCAATTTGGAATCTTTTGGACTAAAATATGCAAGCAAATGCAAGAAGGGAAGATTGCAAAGCTTTTAATACCAAGTTGGATGAATGTTCCTGATATGAAACTTGGAATTTATTGTAGATCTACTTCTTAGTTTTCCGTAACATCTTGAATCGTCCCAATCGGAGCTCGGATGCGAGAGTTATGACTTTTTTATCAACAAAGATCAAAGCTCAAAGTTATCCGGCTTGCAATTTACATATCATCTACTTCAATCCCGATTTCGATCTTTATCCAATCCGAATATGTTAATTCTCAAAGAATGAAAGTTGTAGATCTCGTCGATATCTTCGATTTGATAGGCTGCGGGCCCCGTAACTCCTAGCGGATCAAACGTTATGCCTATTTTATCAAAGGACGTTGCAGCAGAAAATAAAGCAGCGCGGGGCGCTCCATAAATGAACTACAAACAGCACGGGGTGCGCCGGGCCACCAGAATCTCTACTACAGTAGCGCGGGGCGTGTCCAAAATAGCCTAGGAATGGCGTGGGGCGCACTGATCGGCGGGGGGGAGAATTAAATTGGGTTATTTGATGTCCAAATTATGCTAGAATAGGATTCTTAGTTGCCTAACTTGCTAGGATATCCATTAGAAATATAAATACTTGATTCTAACTTGGATTGGGAGGCTAGTTTTTGAGGATTCCATTAGATTAGATTAGAGTATATTAGGAGAAAAACCCTAGTTCTTATGAGATTTGGAGATTAAAGCAACTTAGAGACCATTGAAGATCAAGAGCAAGAGCTTGAGGAAGATAGAGATTTGCTGACAACAGATTTATTCTTAACTCTAATCTTATTCTTATCTTTTAATGTGTATTCAAGTGTGGATTCTTAGTTTTAATTCAATGAACTAATTTTTTGTTTGAGATTACAATGGATCTTATTGTGTAGTTTATTTTAATATGTTTCGCTATCAATTATTATGTTCTATCGTGAGGATTGTCTATTGTGATTTGGACTTAATTGTTTAATTGATTGGCCATCAATTACCATGATAATTTATATGAACTCGAGAGATGAAGTATAGATTTAGATCTGATCATGATAGCATGTGCTTGTGATTTCTGCATAGATGGAATTCATGATTCGTGTTTAGGATAGAGATATGCCTTTACGCCATATGTGATCTTATAGAGAACTTGTGCTTTAAATCTTTTTTAATTATAATTCACATAGAGATATAGTGGATTAGTTAATTAGGATGTCTTGCTTAATTCTATCATCTGTGGATTTAAGTGAGTATGGGTATTATACATCGAGAGGTGATTTTATCTGCTTTTGTGTTCTTGATTAACAATTCAGGATAGAGAATAATTGATGAGAAGTGTGTTAACTTAAATGAAGCAATAAGTGAAATTGTGACCTTAAAACTCTGTAATCTTAATTTAACTAGTGATAATTAGAATTAGTTTATTTATAAATTGAAATTCATTCGTTTAAATAAGATTGAGTTGGTTACGGGTTAGTACTTGGTGATTTTTATTAAATAATTCCTCGTGGGAACGATACTCTACTTTCAATTTATTACTTGTTGACCACGTATACTTGTGTGTTGTTCGTAATTAGATTTTACCCAACAAATATCATTTTATTTCATACTACATATTATATAACTGATATTATTCCATTTCATATTCCTAAATTTAAACTTACTATGGTAAGTATTCCTTTTATAATTCTTGAAATGATTAGAAATTCCTTATGTTTTGCGCTTCATCTAATATCATTTCATTAGAATATTGGTCTGAACATTCTTCTTAAATTTTAATCTTTTCATGTTAGGGTACTATTCATACGATACTATTCATACGGTACTATTCATAAGTATTGTTCACAACAGAATTTAATTTTCTTTTCTGTCCAAATTATTTTTGATACATGAATATCATTCTTGAATTTTACTTCACAAATAGTTATCATGTTGACAATTTGGACATTTTTGAACTCTAGATAAATTAAATTATAAATATCTAATATTTTTTCGTGATCTCACATGATTGAATCTTTATATCATTGTCATCATCCTCATGCGTATATTGTGTTGAAAGTCATCTATGACCCGTAGTGCAAAGATGGACTGTTGATTGGTATGATTATGACCAAGAATTGTGTACTGATATAATCATAACTTTTAATGTTACAAATAAGGTTTGTGGTGAAAGTCCTCTTTGGCTCGTAGTGCATAGATGGACAGGTGTTTGGCATGATCATGACTACTGGTGATACAAACGATTATCTTTGGCCCGTAGTGCATAGATAATTAGTTGATTGAAAATAATTATTGATTGGTGTTACTGAGATAAAATATTGATGATAGACTTTTAAATCATAGAAGATAGTAGATATCATGCTCTACTTGACTCTTCTAATGGATTATTATTTCCACTGTAGTTGTTGATCTAAAACTTGTTGTCTATTATATTCTATCAAATTTTTCCCTGTTGAGGACTAAGGATAATTTGTTCTACATTATCTGAGTCATAATATTCTTTACTGGGCTAGTTGAGCTCACCCTTTTCCTTTTGGTTCCATTGTTCTTCTCAGGATGTGAGAATGTAGCTGGGACTAGTCGGGGAGTGGAGTAATGGTCCTAGATGGTTATTATAGTTGTTCTCTCTATTTTGTAAAATAGTGTGACAATAATTATAATGAGGACTGTATTTAAGTTTGGGTATTGTCTACGAGACAATATTTGTATTGAAACTCACAGCTCTAGAAGTGGGGGGGGGTTGAATAGATTATATATTTTAATTTCAAATACTTTTCTCGTTTATTTTGTATTGCTGATGATTTAGCATATGACAAACATAAGAATTATGACACCCCCAAATCCGGGTTACCTGACCCCCAAGTTTGGTGTTCATGATCCACAATATAATACCATTTAACTACCCATTCATATATAAATAGGAATACATAAGTTATTAACATATGTTGTTAATACATAAGTCCCAGGTTTATTAACCTTAAAATTACAAACATACCCCTTAGATAAACAAAAAGGGTTTACAATACAACAAAATAATAATATTGTTCATTATACTACTCCAGCATCTTGCCTTTGCCTTTGTTCTTCTTTCGACTACCGGCCTCTTCGCTCCTAAATTTAAATGTTTTATTTATAGCAAGGGTGAACAAAAAGTTTGCCCCGCAAGTTAAGACATACAATAAATGTATACGAATCAATAAGAACATACTATCTATTTTGATAGAATGAAACCAAAGTTCGGGGAACTTTGAAATAGCTGAACAAATCGTTAATCAATAACAAGTCTTCTCGTATTCTAGGCAACGTGATAATTTGATAATGAAAGATTACAACGCTTTCAAAGTTTCTACGATATTCTATTGAATAATCAAGAATCAATTCTACGCAATTACAAAGTGGAATGTTTTCCAGATTTATGCTGAGCGATCCATTGGATCTAGAACTTCTACTTTCTCGGGTATCTATCAAAGATTTACTTTGATAAATACGCAGGAGTATCAGATAACCATAAAGATTAAATTATACCCATCTGCAAGCATTTAGAGCCGGCCAACTCCTTGTACCCTATATTATGCATAATACTTAGGTCGCGTACAATGGTCGAATTACGACTTAAAAATTTTGTTCCCTTTATATAAAAGGTTGTTCTTCTCAGTCTCAGAATCAAGATTTTGATTTAACAACGAAATACTGTGATTTCAAATTCTAGTTACTTCTTGATCTAGCCAAAATAATTGGCATCAATCTGTCAATAATAATTGAATTCTCTTCTTGAACCTATCAAGTTTTAATAAATGTTCTTCTAGTCCAGAATAATTGGCTAAGACATTTCTCAACATAATTCGACAATAAATAAGAATTATCTATACTGTCAATATTAGCTTCTACGAATTTAAATATCCAACAACAGTTATTCTATGAATATATTTTCAGAATCAGTAAATCAATTTGAATTATTAAATATGCACTAACTGCGAATAATCAACAATAAATCCCTGGATGTGGTATAATTAGCAATAATTAACCACTATAATAATTGAATAATATTAACTCAAGGTTGAGTTAGGAAACTTGCCTTCCACGTTGATTACAGATTACCTACATATATAATTAATCATGTTAAGTAAGACCTATAATCAACAATGTCGGTCTCACAATTAGCACAATCATTTATAACACGTAACATTGTATTCTACAGTCAAACTTCTCCTAGGCACATTATCACATAATCACATCAGTGTTTATAACCTATATAAACACTTAACAAGTCTGACTAGTTCAGTCTGGTTGGACTTCGGTCCATTCTCGGTGTTCTGGTCACCCTATCCGACAATTAACACATTGATTGTCAATTAAACTTGGTCTCTAAGCTTCAATATTATTTTAGATAAGTCAAATATCGTTTATAATATTTTTGGGAAGCTTTTAATAATTTATAAACAATTATATATTATAATTTATAATAATTTTTCAAACACTTAAATCATTTTTAAATGATTTAATTATCAAATAATCTTATTATCATTAATATTTAATAATATAAAATTATTAATAACATACTTGTCAAAATATTAAAGTTATTATTAATAACTTAAAATATTTTTAAATCATTAATATTCTACTTAAATGATTTTTAAAATAATTAAAATCATTTTAAATCATTACCATTAATATTTAAATATTAATGAAATTATCATTCAAATATTAAAAGTAATTAATTATCACTTAAAATATTTTTAATTCATTTTTCTCATTTTTAAATGATTTTTAAATCAATAAAATCATTTTAATTCATTTATTTAATATAATAATTAAATAAATCTAATATCATTAATATTAATTTATTAATGAGAATTCTCCAAAATATTGAAATTTATATTTTATAATTCCAAATATTTTTCTAACACTTTATTCTTATTTAAAATGATTTTTAAATCAATAAAATCATTTTTATCTTATTTATTTAATTTAATAATTAAATAAATCTAATATCATTAATATTAAATTATTAATGAAAATTCTCCAAAAATATTAAAAATTATATTTTATAACATAAAATATTTTTATATACATTATTCTTATTTAAAATGATTTTTCATAATATTAAATCATTTTTCTCTAATTTATTTAACACACTAATTAAATAAATTAAATATCATTTTTATTCAAATAATTATAATTATTAAAGAAAAATGTCTCAAATAATTAAAACTTATTTTTCAGAATTTAAAATGATTTTTAAAACCATTTTTAGTAATTTTTATAATTTATTTCTATTTTTAAATAATTTCCAGAATATTCAGAAAATAAAAATATTAAAAACCGTCGTTGTTGCCCTTTAGCGACACTAAGCGTCGCTGTTGGTGTTCTTGAGCCTCAAGAACACCGACAATGGCATTATAGCTAGGTAAGGTCAACGTTTGACCAACTTAATTCTCTCTTAAATTCGTTTCGGGCTTTCTTGAACATCGATCTTGTAGTAGAAATGTAGTAATACAAGTTCTAATCAATATCTCGTCAAAAGAACCAAACATCACGAAAGATCTAAGCTCACTAAATTTCACATCGACGAAATCTGGGGTTTCTGTAACCCAAACCCGTAACCCGAACGATCGACAGTTCACTTTTTCGAACTCATTTTAATATAGGTTCGGTTCATTAACAGGTTGATATTATGGTTCAAACATGTAGTACATATGTCAAAGAACATATAGGAATCAACAGATCAGTTAATCAAAAACACATTCGCCAGATTAAGTTTGGTCAAATCCTGTCAGAAATTATGTTCTTCTGGATTCTAGGTTTTCCAGAAACGGCAACTATAATCGGCAGGCCTAGTTTGACCATTCCCTTTGTTCGATATGATGATGGTTTAAAGTATATTAAGGCATGGATCTATACTCCAGATAACAGGCTACAAGTATATTACAACAACATTAACAAATAACATCATAACGACTAGATATGGGCCTTCCAAAAACTTGTCAGACACAATTTTTAACTTTCTGGGTTACCCAGATTTGCAGCCGGTCAAGCTCGGTCAACGGTGTTTGACCGATTATAACTCGCGATCTAAACATCTGATGGTTGTACTATCACTTGCAGAATAAAGACAACATAATAGGCTACCAATATAAAACATAAAACAAGAAAAAAACATAAACAGACAGAGATCAGTGGCTTCTGACATTGGCTTGTCAAACGCCTTTAGAGCTCAAGAACAGTTTTTGAAAAACTTTATTGTAAGGCACTTTGATGCTATGGATTCATGATAGATCATCATAGATCTTCATAAAACATCCATTAGCAAGATTTTAAACATATAAACACAAAAAATTTCTAAGCAACTTGGATCAAAATAAAAATTAGTGTTATACCTTCAAGCTTTTTTTCTTGATCCTAGATCTCCTAATCGATCTATCTGTGTGTTCTAGGGGTTTTTTTATGACCGATTTACTTGAGGAAGTCTGGAGGTCTTGGTGAGAGAGAGAGTAGAGTGAGAGAGAGCAAGTTAGCAAAATGGCTAATAAAATGGACTTTCTCTCTCTTAATCAATTTATATACAATGATATGTTGCTACAGATCGATTTTTGAGATTTTGGCTGATTTGATTGGTACGTTTTTTGTGTCACAAAGTCAATGTGTTAGTTCACCTACTAAAGTTATGAGCCATTTTACAAGTTACAATTTAAAAAAAAGTAAAAAGGGTATTTTGTCATTTGCTAAATACATTTAATGGCATTCTTGACATTTGTTCAAACCATTAGGGTTTAACCCTTAGGTTTTAACCTAAAATTCTAACCCTTAGGTTTTAAAATACTAACTTTCTAAGATTTTCTAAATTAGGGTTTTAATTTAGAAAATTAAAATTTTAAAACTAAAATTATTAGTTTTCCTAATTAAATTAGGTTTTCTTAATCATAGGGTTTTCATTTAATAAATATATTAGGCCTTCCAATTAGGATTAAGGTTTCCTAATTAGGGTTTATAAATCCCTAATATGAAATTAGGGTTTCCGAAACTTTTGATTAGGTTTTAACTGATTTAGGGTTTCTAAACTCGAGAGATTAGGGTTTCTAATCTCTTATTAGGGTTTATTAATTTTAAACCTTATCCGATCAATCATTGATCAAAATCAACATATAATACAAACACATTCTCATCATTAATATAATTATTTTAATTATATTTTCTCTCGAATCCCTATCCAGAAATTAGGGTTAGGGTTTCTAAAGCTGTTAAGCACAACTCTACTCTAAATTTATTAGTCAATACACAAATTGACCTTCTCGATACACGTATCCCAGATACTTGTCAGAAAAATGATAATTAATATTAATATTAATTATAAAAAAAAATTATTCGTAAAATTTTGATTATTCGAAATCTCGGTTTATCACTTTCACCCCTCCTTAAAAGGATTCCGTCCTCGGAATCACCGCTTTCTTATTCTCTACAATCTTTTAAAGTTGTATCATCAATTCATTTTTATCAACATAATATTAATTTGTGTTTCAAATTCTAACCTGTGACTTGAATCTATAAAAGAAAACAGTTCACAGAAATATCTGACTCATATTACTCGCGTAATTAAATTTCTAAACGAAATCGTTACCTGCTGCCACCTCCTGAGTAGCCACTGCATCCTGCGCCGTCATGTTGAATGTACGGGCTGTTGGTCTTCCTGGTTGTGCAGGTCCTCGAATTGCCAAGGTTCCGCCACCGGGTCCCTTGTTGACATTTTCCTTCTCAGCATTCCTCTTTGGACAGTTCCGTACCATATGGTCAGTTGATCCGTAGGCATAACAACCTTGTATCTTCTTTGGACTGGGACAATTAGGCGACATGTGCCCCTCTTGCCCATAGTTATAATAGACTCCCTTCTTCTTTAGGCAAACTCCAACATGATTCTTCCCGCAAGTTGTACATGGCTACCTCCCTTTCCTATTATCTTCTGTCTTGCCTTCTGATTGGGTATTCTCACTCCACTTTCTCTTATTTGGATTACTTCCTCCACTACTTCCTCCGTTATTTGTCTTTTTCTTCTTATCCTGATGAAATCGAGACGCAGCTTCGCTCCCTCCTTCAGCAATTAATGTTTTCTCCATCAAAGCCGTGAACGTGTTGATCTGCAATACTGCTACCTTGTTGAATATCCCCAGCTTCAGTCCGTTCTCGAATCTTCTCGCCTTTCTCGCCTCTGTGTCCACCTGATGAGGTGCAAATCTTGTCAGCTCGTTGAATTTGGCAGCATATTCAGATACCGACATGTTCTCCTGCTTAAGTTCTAAGAATTTGACTTCCATCCTGGATTGCATACTCGGCGAGAAGTAGTTCTCAAAGAACAACTCCTTGAATCTTGTCCACAACACCACCTCTGTACCAGCTCTCGCTTGGTTCGTCTCCCACCAATAATTAGCTTCTCCCTTCATCAGATAAGTTGCAAAAGTCGTCTTTTGCTCTTCCGCCACTTGCGCAATGACGAATGCTTTCTCCATCTCCTTCACCCATGTTTGGGCTTCAATCGGATCCGTGGTTCCCTTAAATTCCGGCGGTCCTACCGCTTTAAAGTCCTTGAAGTTAGCCAATCTATTAGCTGGCTGATTTCTCGTTCTTCCTCATGCTGGAGCCCTATTTTCCATAGCTTCGGCTATCATATCTACGAAATTTTGTATTGGGTCTGCTTGACCTCCTTCGTTATTCACTGATTGTTCTTCCCACTGGTTTCGATTTTGTCGTCTAGGCGACATGATCTGATTTAAATAAAAACCTTACATTAATTCTCTTTCTTTACACAAATTCTTAGCACAATAAGAATTCAATACAAAATTCTCATATAATTGCATATTTATTCAAATAGCACATAGTACTTAACATATATTACTATTCCTTTTTAAATAATAACAGGATTAACAACACAACTTTACACAAAAAGTTGTAATTCTCCATTCACACATAGTTATTACCAGTTCGTCAAACTTACCACACTTATGAGTTCAGGAACTTGCCACAATTATATGAGTGTATGAACTTATCCTAGTCAGACCTTTGGCGTCCATTCGTTGAGGGGTTCAAAACATTTCATATAATTATGAGTCATTAACTTACCATAAGTATGAGTTTTAAGAACACACAAATTAATCTTAATCTTATATTCATATAGAAAATAATGATTTCATTCATACAAACATATATATATATATTTACATATGCTTAACTTCGTTCTCGATATTACAACACTTAATATCATAGTCTTCTACCCAAAAGATACTATTACATATATCTAAGTTATCTACCGACCACTCCTTTCACCAGTCTTCTTCTTGTTGGAACACTTGTTAAATCTGTGGCCCATTTGCCCACATGAAAAACACTTCCTCAAATTTAGCTTAGGACAATGCAGAGAAATATGTCCTTCTTGCTTACAGTTGAAGCACACGTTTTTCCACATCATGCATTCTCCCGCATGAGTCTTCCCACACTTGCTACATGCTTGCTTCTTCTTTGGGTTTGACTTTTCAGAATTAGGGCTGTCATTGTCCCTCTTTCTCTTTTTCTTGTCTTTCTGCGGCTTAATTATTCCTTCCGACGATCCACCACCTTCTGTCTTCATCCTTTCCACCTGCGCCTTGAGCTCGTTCTGTTTTTCAGTCATTTCATGTAACGCTCGTTCCGTCTTCCACAGTTCCTCTAAGAGAAATGCCTTACTCCGGAGTTCTTGAACTTCTGTAGCTAGTTGATCTTGTTCTTCAACTTTAGTCTTATTCTTTATCTCTACCTTCGCTGGCTCAGACTCTGCCTCCTCATCTCCACTCTGATACATCTCAGAATAATCATTATGATCACTCCCTAGATTGACAATGGGTTCATCTTCTCCCACCTTCTCAACCGATTCACTTTGCGCTGGCACCTCGACTTCTGGCATTGGTGCAACAGCCGCTCGCATCTCTGCACTCGTTTGATCTTCTCCAGACATCATACAATCAGTTTAAACAACTTGATTAGTACTTCACCAGTACAAAATTCTCACACTATGTGTCCACTTATCTCACTATTGATGCACTTCGGCAATCCCTCACTTAGAACTCTAAATGAGTTTTCTCTATCTCACGTATGGTTATAATCCTAGGGTTTTCCCCCACCCCACTTAAGGTTTATAACCTACAGCTCTTCTACCAACTTGTGAAACCTTGGTCACTACAGCTCTGATACCAACCTGTGGCACCCCCAAATCCGGGTTACCTAACCCCCGAGTTTGGTGTTCACGATCCACAATATAATACCATTTAACTACCCATTCATATATAAATAGAAATACATAAGTCATTAACATATGTTCTTAATACATAAGTCCCATGTTTGCTAACCTTAAAATTACAAACATACCCCTTAGATAAACAAAAAGGGTTTACAATACAACATAATAATAATACTGTTCATTATACTACTCCAGCATCTTGCCTTTGCCTTTGTTCTTCTTTGACAATTTGGCCTCTTCTTCGTTCCTAAATTGAAATGTTTTATTTATAGCAAGGGTGAGCAACAAGTTTGCCCCGCAAGTTAAGACATACAATAAATGTATACGAATCAATAAGAACATACTATCTATTTTGATAGAATGAAACCAAAGTTCGGGGAACATTGAAATAGATGAACAAATCGTTAATCAATAACAAGTCTTCTCGTATTCTAGGCAACACAATAATTTGATAATGAAAGAGTACAACGCTTTCAAAGTTTCTACGATATTCTATTGAATAATCAAGAATCAATTCTACGCAATTACAAAGTGGAATGCTTTCCAGATTTATGCTGAGCGATCCATTGGATCTAGAACTTCTACTTTCTCGGTTATCTATCAAAGATTTACTTTGATACATACGCAGGAGTATCAGATAACCATAAAGATTAAATCATACCCCTCTGCAAGTACTTAGAGCCGGCCAACTCCTTGTACCCTATATTATGCATAATACTTAGGTCGTGCGTAATGGTCGAATTACGACTTAAAAATTTTGTTCCCTTTATATAAGAGGTTTTTCTTCTCAGTCTCATAATCAAGATTTTGATTTAACAATGAAATACTATGATTTCAAATTCTAGTTACTTCTTGATCTAGCCGAAATAATTGGCATCGATCTGTCAATAATAATTGAATACTCTTCTCGAACCTATCAAGTTTTAATAAATGTTCATCTAGTCCAGAATAATTGGCTAAGACATTTCTCAACATAATTCGACAATAAACAAGAATTATCTGTACTGTCA
Source organism: Panax quinquefolius (assembly GCA_020205615.1). Taxonomy (NCBI): domain Eukaryota; kingdom Viridiplantae; phylum Streptophyta; class Magnoliopsida; order Apiales; family Araliaceae; genus Panax; species Panax quinquefolius. The sequence goes on along the minus strand of CM035174.1, from coordinate 52,435,314 downwards.
ATATTAGCTTCTACGAATGTAAATATCCAACAATAGTTATTCTACGAATATATTTTCAGAATCAGTAAATCAATTTGAATTATTAAATATGCACTAACTGCGAATAATCAACAATAAATCCCTGGACGTGGTATAATTACCAATAATTAACCACTATAATAATTTAATAATATTAACTCAAGGTTGAGTTAGGAAACTTGCCTTCCGCGTTGATTACATACAATATAATTATAATTAATCGTTAAGTAAGACCTAAAATCAACAATGCTCGGTCTCACAATTAGCATAATCATTTATAACGCGTAACAATGTATTCTACAATCAAACTTCTCCTAGGCACATTATCACATAATCACATCGATTATTTATAACCTATATAAACACTTAATAAGTCTAACTAGTTAGATTCGATTCGTTTGGACTTCTATCCATTCTCGATTGTTCGGTCACCCTATCCCACAATTAACACATTGATTGTCAATTAAACTTGGTCTCTAAGCTTCAATATTATTTTAGATAAGTCAAATATCGTTTATAATATTTTTCTAAGCTTTTAATAATTTATAAACAATTATATATTATAATTTATAATAATTTTTCAAACACTTAAATCATTTTAAATGATTTAATTATCAAATAATCTTATTATCATTAATATTTAATAATATAAAATTATTAATAACATACTTGTCAAAATATTAAAGTTATTATTAATAACTTAAAATATTTTTAAATCATTAATATTCTACTTAAATGATTTTTAAAATAATTAAAATCATTTTAAATCATTACCATTAATATTTAAATATTAATGAAATTATCATTCAAATATTAAAAGTAATTAACTATCACTTAAAATATTTTAATTCCTTTTTCTAATTTTTAAATCAATAAAATCATTTTTAACTCATTTATTTAATATAATAATTAAATAAATCTAATATCATTAATATTAATTTATTAATGAGAATTCTCCAAAAATATTGAAATTTATATTTTATAATTCCAAATATTTTCTAACACTTTATTCTTATTTAAAATGATTTTTAAATCAATAAAATCATTTTATCTTATTTATTTAATTTAATAATTAAATAAATCTAATATCATTAATATTAAATTATTAATAAAAATTCTCCAAAATATTAAAAATTATATTTTATAACTTAAAATATTTTAATATAAATTATTCTTATTTAAAATGATTTTTCATAATATTAAATCATTTTTCTCTAATTTATTTAACACACTAATTAAATAAATTAAATATCATTTTATTCAAATAATTATAATTATTAAAGAAAAATTTCCCAAATAATTAAAAGTTATTTTTCAGAATTTAAAATGATTTTTAAAACCATTTTTAGTAATTTTTATAATTTATTTCTATTTTTAAATAATTTCTGAAATATTAAGAAAATAAAAATATTAAAAACCGTCGCTGTTGCCCTTTAGTGACACTAAGCGTCGCTGTTGGTGTTCTTGAACCTCAAGAACAACGACAAATTTACGATCTTAGGTCGACATTTGACCACGCTTAATTCTCTTAATCCAAATCGTTTTACGGGCTTTCTTGAGCATCGATTTTGTAGTAGAAATGTAGTACTACAAGTTCTAAACAATATCAGAGTCAAAGAACCAAACATCACGAAGATCTAAGCTCACTAAATTTCTGTCAGACCAAATCTGGGGTTTCTAGGTAAACCAGAAACCAAGACAGTGTCGACCCGGCACTTTCCAGCTCATTTTAATATAGTTTCAGTTCATTAACAGATCGATAATATGGTTCAAACATGTAGAACATATGTCAAAGAACATATAAGAATCAACAGATCAGTTAATCAACAACACATTCACCAGATTAAGTTCGGTCGAATCTCATCGAAATTATGTTCTTAGGATTACGGGTTTTCGAAGCAGCCTATAATAATCGATGGGCCTAGTTTGACCATTCCCTTTGTTCGATATGATGATGGTTTAAAGTATATTAAGGCATGGATGTATACTCCAGATAACAGGCTACAAGTATATTACAACAACATTAACAAATAACATCATAACGACCAGATCTGGGCCTTCCAACAATTGTCAGACACGGTTTTTAACTTCAGGTTGCCCAGTTTGCGGTTGGTCGAGCTTCGGTCAACGGTGTTTTGGCCGGAATAATAACTCATGCGATCTAGACATCTGATGGTTGTACTATCACTTGCAGAATAAAGACAACATAACAGGATACCAATACAAAACATAAAACAAGAAAAAACATAAACAGACAGAGATCAGTGGCTTCTGACATTGGCTTGTCAGACGCCTTTAGAGCTCAAGAACAGTTTTTGAAAAACTTTATTTTAAGGCACTTTGATGCTATGGATTCATGATAGATCTTCATAAAACATCCATTAGCAAGATTTTAAACATATAAACACAAAATTTTTCTAAGCAACTTGGATCAAAATAAAAATTAGGGTTATACCTTCAAGCTTCAATTCTTAATCCTAGATCTCCGAATCTGATCTATGTGTTTAAGAGGGGTATTTTGTGACTGATTTACTTGAGGAAATCGGAGGTCTTGGTGAGAGAGAGAGTAGGTGAGAGCAAGTTAGCAAAATGGCTAATAAAATAGACTTTCTCTCTCTTATAATCAATTTATATACAATGATATGTTGCAAGGCTGAGATTTTCGGCTGATTGGCTGTAAATTTGTGTCACAAAGTCAATGTGTTAGTTCACCTACTAAAGTTATGAGCCATTTTTACAAGTTACAATTTAAAGAAAGTAAAAAGGGTATTTTTGTCATTTGCTAAATACATTTAATGGCATTCTTGACATTTGTTCAAACCCTTAGGGTTTAACCCTTAGGTTTTAACCCTAAGATTCTAACCCTTAGGTTTTAAAATACTAACTTTTTAAGATTTTCTAAATTAGGGTTTTAATTTAGAAAATTAAAATTTTGAAACTAAAATTAAGTTTTCCTAATTAAATTAGGTTTTCTTAATCATAGCAACGTTTAATAAATATATTAGGCCTTCCAATTAGGATTAGGATTGCCTAATTAGGGTTTATAAATCCCGAATATGAAATTAGGGTTTCCCGACTTTCGATTAGGGTTTCTAATGGTACGTTAGGGTTTCTAATCTCTTATTAGGGTTTATTAATTTTAAACCTTATCCGATCAATCATTGATCATTATCAACATACAGTACAAACACATTCTCATCAATATAATTATTTTAATTATATTTTCTACTGAATCCCTATCCAAAAATTAGGGTTAGGGTTTCTAAAGCTGTTAGCACAACTCTACTCTAAATTTATTAGTCAATACACAAATTGACCTTCTCGATACACGTATCCCACATACTTGTCAGAAAAATGATAATTAATATTAATATTAATTAAAAAAAATTATTCGTAAAATTTTGATTATTCGAAATCTCGGTTTATCTCAAAAATCTTTTCAAGCACAACGGAATAAGTAAAAGATCCCCTTCGTTGATATATTTATAATCATACATACATTGTTCATAGAGTTAGTTCAGTGGTAAGCAGTTAATACATACATAGCAGTTATAGTAGTTAAATTACATAATGTAAATGACAATAAATAAAAAACACAAGGGATTTTAAGTGGTTCAGAGACTCAAGCTCCTAATCCACTCTTCTACTTTTAACTAGTAGGATTTCCACTAAGGAAGGGCAGCACCCTGAATCACTAAGATTCCTTCAAGGCCAGCATCCTTGGGACTTCAGTTCACTAAGAACTCTTCAAGGCCAGCAGCCTTGGAACTTCTCTAGTTCCCTAGGAACTCTTTAAGCACAGCAGGCTTGGAACTTCATTTAGTCCCTCCGGACAAGGACCCCTCAAGCCCTGGCTTCTTGTTGTTGATGTTATTTGTTTATTGGAGGTGCTGTTAAGATGTTCTTTAAGTTGTTCATCTCTGAATGCTTAGTAGCTTGACGTGATCATCCTTGAGGTGCAGTTGAGTGTTACATGATGCTCAGCTTCTTCAGTTACTCAACCACTTCTGATGATCCCTTGTTGAACTGCAGTGAAGATCATTCTTCTTGATACTTGATGGCTGCACATGATGAGTTTCTAAGATGACTGTAAGCTCTTCTGCTAGGTACTTAGAAACTTTCTCATACTTGACACCATGATGGCGTTGGTGATCTTCTTTCTTGATACTTGATGCCTTCTCATGATGGACTTGCTAAGATGACTGTAAGCTGTTCTCTCTGGTACTTAGAGTCTTCCCATGATGGACATCAAGATGACATTGATGCTCTTCTTTCTCTTGGCAATTCAGAACACTCTTCTTGTAGTAGAACTCTCACTTCTACTTCTTTCTTTGTTTGTCTCCAAGTGTTCTTAGTGGATCGTAGAGTGAACCTTCGGACCCTCATTGGTCACTCACTATTTTACGTTAGTTAGATCAGTCCACCATTTCTCCAAACTCAGCGACTCCAGCATCCTTTGATCTTTGAAGCTCTTGCTGATTTATACTCCTTCCCAATCTTCCCGTTGGAAAGTAGCCGTTAAAAGATTTTTGAATTGCTTCGTAGATCTCGAGTTGTTTGGTGCAGACTGCAGATGTGACAAGACATACCTTTCTGACACTGCAGTCTACTGTTTCACCTACCCCGTCAAAGATGTCACTTTGATGTCTCGGGTATGGAGTCAACTTTATTTCCCCCTTCTGATTTCTCGATCAGAGGTTGTCCTTTTGCATCGATGCTCTCAATAAGCTCTATTCGAATATCAATCTTCATATTGAACCGTTGCCAATGCTTCAATCTTCAACTGTTCGAACTCTACGATTCTGATGCATGTCTTCTTGGACCTAATCGTAGTGTCTAGTTGACAGGTAGAGACAACACTACGATCTTGAAGAGTGTTGATTAGATCTTCAATGTAGAACACCTCTTCCTTCTCTTGTGCAGTTCCTCAACACTTCTGTTTGCCTCGACTGCTCTCAGATACTGATGGCTTGACTCATTGTTCTGGCCCCTTCTGAATAGCAAGACACTTCAGATTTGTGGCATGTCCAGCTCGCTTTCTCGTTGTGATCTCCCGTTCACTTATCATCAATGGACTGACCCAATGCTTAATCACTTTAGCCTTGTTCTTCAGAGACTGACCAGTATCTTTATGTACACTCCATCAGTTCCTTCTTTGTTTGGCAAACACTACGATCCAGGTTGCTTTCAAGATCGTCGTCTTCAATTTACTTGACAGCAACTGCACTTGCTGACTTTCCTTAGTCAGTTACTGAAGTCTTCTTCTAATCAACTTGTGGAAGACTTCATCTCAAATCGCTTCACAACTCAATTTGGATGTTGATTGAGTTGGTGTTTAGATCTTCTGTTAGCTCACATGCCATTCGTTGAGTGCTCTCTGGTTTACTTTAGGTGGAATGTATTTTTGCAGTACCAACCAGAGGCTTCGTTCCTTTGGATATTCTGGGAGTGCTCAATTGTTGATAATCGTATTTGCTCTACGATTCTGCCTTGGTGTTGTGAGCACATTTGTTGAAGTCTCAATTCTACACTATACGATTCAGCTTTGGTTTTGTAGACGCTATGACTCCGAGATCAGATCTTGACACTCTACGATTTCTGTCGTTGTGCTTGTTGTCTTCATCTGATCTTGCTCGACTACGATCTTGCCTCTAATACGATTAGTAGACTCTACGACTCCGAGTGTAGTCTACGATTCTTGACTTGGCTTCGGCAGATGCTCGGTCGGCTCGTAGGCAGGCTGTCTCTACGATTCTGTACATGACTTCCTTAGTAGGCTACGGCTCCAAGGAAGTGCTACTCGACACACTACGATCCTTCCTCGTCTCTCCTGTCAGTTTACGAACTCCGAGATCTACTATCTTGCAGACTATGATTCTGTCTTGACAGCTCTGGAGTTTTCCTTAACTCTCCTGGCAGACTACGATTTTTGGTGCAGTGCTCGATGATCAGACAAGCCTATCTATTACATCAGAAGATCAACTTAACAAGCTTTATCTGTCTATATTTATAGTCCTTGTACATCATTTCTTTTTAAGGACTTTACAAGGCTGTTTTGCTTATGTAGGATCAACCTAACACATTTGATCAATTCATTCTAAGTCCTTGTACATATGTTTCTATAATCTATTAAAGGACTTTACAGTTTTTCTTAATGCAAGCATACTTGCATATTCATTCATATATATCATAATCAAATCATATATAAACAGGAATATCATTCACATGCTTATTATTGACAATATATATATAGTACTTCTTCAGTTTATTTTAATTGTGGCAAACTAAACAAATGCTACTTAGTTTATTTCAATTATTTTATGTTAGCTATATTTTATTTTATTTTATTTTATGTGATTTTATTTTATTTTATTAGATTCGATTTTATATTTTTAATTTGATTCTATTTTCTATTATATTATATTAGATAATTTTAAATTTTATTAAATTAAATTAAATTTATTTTATTTTATTAAATTTAATTTAATTTATTAAATTTTTATTTATTTTATTTTATTAAATTTATTTTACTCTAATATATAATATTACTTATTATTTTATTTTGTATTATATTATATTATCTCCGATTTTTTAAATTTATCTTATTTTATTAAATTTATTATATTTGATTTTTATTTATTTATTTATTTTATTCTAATTTATTTTTATTTTATATTTTATTTTATTTTGTATAATATTATATTATATTATATATTCATTAATTAAATATATTTTACTTTATTTTATTCTATTTATTAATTAGATATGATTTAAGTTATTTCATTTAGTTTTATTTTATTTTCTTTAATTTAATTTGTATTACATTATATTATATTATTTATTTTATTATACTTTATTTTCAATAATTTATTTTATTTTAATTAAAATTTTATTTTATTTAAATTAATTTATTTTATTTTATTTAAATTAATTTATTTTATTTAAATTATTTTATTTTATGTTATTTAATTTTATTTTATTTGATTTTATTTTAAATTTTGATTTTATTTTGTTTTGTATTATATTATATTTAAATTTATAACTTTTTAATTTTATTAAATCAATTTAATTTATTAAATTAAATTAAATTTATTTTATTTCATTTCATTTTATCTAAATTATCTTATGTTATTTATTTTTATTATATTATCTTATATTATATTATTTAAATTTAGTTTATTTATTATATTTTTATTTTATTTTATCTATTTGTAAAAATTAAGGTAAATAATACTTGGTTCATTTTGTTTTATTTTATTAGTCGTAAACCAAGTACATGTTACTTAGTTTATTTTAGTATTGGAAAATTAAGTAACATATATAAATAGTTAGTAGGGCCCACAAAATTTGTAATAGAAGAATTTTGATAGAAATTTCATCAAAAATTCCTTTGGAAATATCAAATATCACATTCGATAAACAACACTGTAATAAGGAACCCAAATTGAAGATTCAATACACCGACATATATGTAACCCTCAATATCAAATTTTTAACATACACTGTAATTGCACAAATACACTGTAATAAGCTGCAATTGCATAAAGAAAAGTAAATTGAAACAATTATCAGATGTTATACACTTCATAATATCAATGTTCTGAAGTTTTAAAATTCCAAATAATATGCAGTCCAAAATCAAAGGATGTGAATCCCAATTTCAACAATATCAACAAGAAGAATTCAATTTTAGCAACAGCAACAACAACAAGAAACCCAAAATTACCTCCCAATTTTAGCAATATTAATATGTCACAATTTATTATCCAAATAGACCAAATGAACCAAATTTTTATGGTACTGTTATTCAGCAACAACATATTATCCAAATTGAGTTAATCTCATATGAAAACCCATACTAACCCTAAAACAAATTAAGCCACAAAATTCATTAATATCATACAAATATGTGCAACTATTTTAGTTAGATCCGAATTTGAGTAAATCTCATAAATTTTAGAAATTCAAAAATCATTTTCATTCATTCAACTATTTGCAACAAATTAACCCTAAAAATATAAATTAATAAAATTAAATTTGAATTATTGTGCTTATATAAAGGAGGAGAAACGAGGAAGAACAATTTTCAGCTGGTATGGTGGCGCGGTGATCAATCCTGAGGTGTCTAGTATGGTGGTGGTGGAGTGAGAGGGCGACACGACACGGTGATGGTGGTGGAGTGATGAGATAGACTAGAGATAGGAGAGAGTTAGAGAGATCTGAGCTATAGAGAGAGAAAAGAAAATGAGAGAAGAATAGTAGCAGCGGCTAGGGAAAAATGATAAGTTTAGGTTTCAAAGTTTATTTTCGACAGAGGATCCGTCGACACTAATTCCGTCGACCTTATATTATCCTCGAGGGAAATTTCTTCGAACTTAAAAGACATCCCGTCGACTATAAGGTTGGCGCTGGCAAAAACATTAGCACCAAAGAATGCCTTCTATCTCTGACGGACATCAGTCGAGATTATTGTGTTTTTGATGAAATTATGTTTGACTGAATTATTTGTCGGAACTAATCTATCTCTGAGGGAATTATGTCCGCCGAAAATAATTCCGTCGGAAATAGCAACTTTTCTTTTAGTGGAAGAGCTAAAGAGCCAAGAATCTAGAGCCGAAGAGCCAAGATCAAAAAGACAAAGCCGCAGAGCCAAGAGCCAGAGTCGAAGTGACAAGATGATGGAGGTCATGGCATGGCTGAAATTCAAATCATAAAGAAGCCATGCAGTTGGTGACGAAAGAGTGGCAAATCGAAAGGCCAAACTCAAGTATCACTCTATGTTTCACCAATAACACTTAGAGCTAAACAGATGAAGTCGTAGTGCAGAAGTCTATGACTCAACAAGTGTTCAAAGTTGCTAAGCAGAAGGAGATGTGGAACTTAATTGAATAGCTTAGTAGCACATCAACTATAATCATGATGAGTAGTTGCTGACTGGAAGAAGAGATCAAGCTTCAACGACAAAGTTCAGCAAGCACCAAGAAGATGATCACAACAATGCTGCTAAGTACCATAAGATGAAAAGCTTAAATGTTATCTTAGCAACACCTCCAACAAACACCAAACAAGAATTGGGGTCGGTGGATCCTGGTCTTAGTGACCGAATTGTAGAGACTTAAGTGGATCGATGCCGAGACTTAGTGACTCAAAGAACCTTTAGTTGTTCTGATGTAAAATAGTATGTTAGGCCTATATCCTTAGTGGATATCCTACTTATGGAGTAGAAAAGTGGATTAGGAGTTGTTCAGTCTTCGAACCACTTAGAAATCTTTTTTGTCTTTTACTTTACATCATTTATATTATGCACCTTATAATTATTATACCAGCTATGTGTTTGCACATCCACACGACTTAATTTAGATATGTGATTTCCATAATCTTTAAGGAAATTTTATAAAAGAATATTCTATTGTGCTTAATCAATATGATTAACTGATTACTTGGTAATACATCTTTAAATAATCGAAATATTTTTAAAGATCTATTCAACCCCCCCCCCTACCTTCTAGATCTCCAGTGTGCCTTTGGGAAACAACATAATATTAGATAAATTAGTTCAATAGTGATTTTTTTTTATTTGTCTATAATTCTCAAGGAAAATTCCGTCAAAAATTTCGTTGAAAATAAAATCACAACCAATTTGAAAAATATATTAACAAGACCTTCTGATTAATAATAAAAATCACAAGGAAAGATCAAGACAGAAAATGCAAAAAAAAAATCATATCACAACAAAACTAAGATAGTACCAAGATCATTAAGGCAGCCCAAGTACTTAGAAAACTAAATAATATCAACGAACTAAAATGAAATGACACCTGATTATCAATTAAATATCATTATATCAATGGACCGAGAAAACACAAAATCAGTCCCAATGGAGCTAACATTATATTAATTGAGCTAAAGCAGTCCCAATTTAGATCATTAAAACAGTCTTAATTCATAATACATATATTTTCATCAATTAACAAAATTTTATATGACAAAATTATTAAAAAAAAAATTGATATTGGTAAGGAAGCATAACAAAATCATAACCCAAAATATAACAAATTGCTTATCAAATTTAGGGCTAACTTTTAAGCTTTAAGCTAGTTGCTAATCAAACAAAAGGACACCTCGACACCGCAATAGGAACACTCACGTCACCACGACGCCGCACAAAAGCAATCTTGAGATTCCCTTAATTAAAGGTGGAGGCCGAATGAGGAGGAGGTGGAAACGAAGGAGGGAGGTAGGGTAGCGACAGGCAGGGGCGGATCCAGCCTCTTAGGTTAGTGGGGTCAAATTTGAAATAAACAAATTCTCGTAAAAAAATAAAAATATAGCAAAATAAATTACATAACTAAATAATGCCCAAATATTATTTATAGTAATATTTTTCGAGATTTCATTACTTAAAGTTATTGTATGATAGTCTCATTTTTATTAGTTACAAAAATTCACAAGCAATTACAAAAAAAAAAAAAATCAAAAGTAATTACAAAAAATCTCAAAAAAATTGCTAAATTTATGAAATTATAAATAAAAAAATACAACATATCAAATTTTCTCTAAAGTTGAACTAGTGGGAAGAATTATGCCAAGCCATTAGACGAGAAACGAACAGACAAAGAGTATTGTAGTGAGCAATGTAGTATATGATATGAACTTTCAAGAATTTAATACTACCTCCACTCTAAAATTAGATATACATTTTGACTTTTTAAAGTCAATTCGCTAAATCCTAAAATTCAAATTGATATAAGTTCGTTCAAGTTTTGAAAATAACAAAGATAATAATTAGTACTCCCTCCGTCCCATAGTTATAGGCTGATTTTCCATTTTGAGATGTCCAAATATATAAGCTACTTACTATTTATAAAATTTAGTTGGTTCATTATTTTACTTTTATGCCCTTATAATAAATATTCAACCATTACTCCCTTTTTGAAGAAACAACATTTAATGTCATTATTTTGATCACCATATTTAATATTGTTGTATTCTCTTTGGTTAAAGTTTATAGATTTTATTGGTCAGTACACGTCAATCAATGAAGTTGAGAGTTCCAATGTGATAAGGAGTAATTAACTTATTCATTAATTCCATATTAAGGGGTATATGTGGAAAATTTATGTTAAAAATTGTCACTGAACTGATTTTTTTAAACTATGTGCCAAAAGAAATCAGCCTATAACTATGGGACGGATGGAGTAGTGTTTTATAGTTAGTTTACAATTGTTATATTTGTTGTATTAAAACTAAATAACTTTATATCAATTTTGAATTTTAGGATTTTACGAATTGATTTAAAAAAGTCAAATTTTATCTCTAATTTTGGAATAAATATAGTATTTTTCAATCCAAAATTTTTATTAAACACCCTAAAATTTTATTCTCTTTTCTTTTTTAACCCTAAAAATTTAGTGGGGTCAATTGCCCCCAGATCCTTAAGCTAGATTCGCCCTTGTCGATAAGAGGAAGGTGGGTGAGAGCTGAGAGGAGTGAGAGAGAAATGTTTAGTGCGGCGGGGAGAGGAGGTAGCATTTTTAGGGCGGGGTTATAAGATAGCTTATTTTCGACGGAATTTCAACGAAATTAATTCCCTTGAAAATAAGTTAATTTCGATAGAATTTTCATCGAACTTATTACTATTTTAGTCGAGATTATGGTGCGCGCTAGTGAGAATTGTTCGCGCCCTTGGTTATTAGTAATTCTGACGGAATTCCCTTGGAATTAAGTTGTTTCCGAGGGAATATTTCGCCGAAAATAGCTTCAATTTTATGAAATAAAAGTATTCAATTTTTTGTCTTATAATTACTATTCAAAAAAAATGGTTAAATTGATAAAAGTTAAAATTATTAGGGTAATATATATAATTTTTTTTATATTTAAATAAGATGGTTCGTAAAATTAGTGTTATAAAATACTTCTTTATTATTTACCTTCATGAGAGGTTATATATTCGCCTTTACAATCGTGGTCATGAATATTTATTCTTTAAATATAATTTTTCTAATAAATATTCGTAATCTCAATTAAATTTATTAAAATTTTCCGCAACTTTAGGGTCATAATCTGATTATATATATAATTTTCAAATAAGAAATGGGCCCCATAATGTAATAACCGTTACTTTAGAAGAAGAAATTTTTCTTATAATTACGGTTAAAAAAAAGGAGTTTTATATAAATAATTATAAAATACAGAATTTGTTACCAATATTCGTAACATCATTGAATAACCCGGGTAAAGTAAAGTAATACGCTGTTGTTGTTGCACAAGAGAACACTTATATTGCATGCATTTTTGAATTATTGATTCTTACGTAAGAAAGCACTACTCAATAATTGTTACAACGAATTATCGCTCAATATTATATTTTATCGATTCAATAATTGTCATAGGCTGATATTTTATATTACCGTTGTTTCAAGAATTGTCATTACACAATTTTTTCCATTATCTTTGAGCAATAATTCATATTATCCTAATAATATTATTGATAACATTATTGGCAATGTCTAGAAAGTTCTGCTTAAGGAGAGGTTTGGTCACCTAATCAAGGCTACCAAGAAGTGAGAGATCCTTATCGAAAGCCCCCTCTTCCTCGAACCGCCTGTCACAAATATTGTGATTATGTAATATTATTTGTGAATAATTAATTATTGATTTTTATGATGAGGAAAATATTTATTTTATGTGGACATAGATGGAGAAAATTTTTAATGTGACAATTGTTGAAAATTAATATTTTATCTTTTTCTCGATAAAATAATTTATTTAAATATATTATTTTAATAATATATTAACGGTGATATTTTTATAATGAATGTGGGATATATGAGTATATGAGGAGGAAGAGTATTTTTGTGGTAATAAATGTTTAACACATATTTTGTGTGTCAGTGACACAATTATCGAATCAAAATTTGATTATAAATGTAAAATCACCCGCTTGTGGATTCTCGTCAATTTTTTGTTTGAAATTTGGAAAACTTTCTTCTTCTAAAGTTGTAGAGAATTGAATTTCCTATAAAAACACGCGAGATTCAATTTTCTGATAAAAGGGCTATTTATTATGAATTATTGAAGTTCAAGTTCAAATAATTGATTTTTGAAAAGTTTTAATTATTTTTATTTACAAAAACGTGTTTTTCATTTTGTTTTCCTCATTTAACATGTGATAGGGGCTGAGTTCAGATGGTAAAACATGCGTATGAAGTTTTGGAAAAATATAATAATATTTAATAAATTTTCTGCTTTGGTTCTAAAGATTTTCCTATAAATAGGTGCTTAGGTTAGAATTGAAAATCACACCGTAAATCAAGTTTTCTCTCTATATTATCGAGCGATTCTTGTGAGTATTTTGAGTATACTTTGAGTGTTGCTATACTCTGGCAAGTTCGCTCAAATAAGTTATTCTAATTAGAAGTACCGCTTTTTCGAGGTAAGGGATAGTAGTAAGGATTTTAAGGGTTATTATGTTTTTAGTTTCAAATTTTTCTGAACCTTCAAAAATTCTGGAAAAATTTGAAATGATATTTTGATGAGTTTTAGAGAGTGTGTCCAAAATGGCGATTTTTGGATGTATAGATTAGAGTTATGGATTTTATGAGAAAAAAGACTATTTTAAAAGTAACTATTTATAACTCCTTGTGATTAACTCCAAAATTGATGAAATTTTTATTGGGAGTACATCTATATAATATCAGTATACCGTAAAAATTTCAGAATTTTTGGATAAAAGTATAATTTATGATAAATGTTTAAATATTCGGTGGTTTTGGCCATATGAAAAATAGTAAATGAATTTTTAAAATTTTGAGAAAAATATATGTTCAATATGGGACTATGTTATGCTAAATCCCAGAAAAGAAATATTTTTGGAACTGATTTGGTATTTTTCATGAAAATATTCTAGTTATGAGTAAATGAATTAAATATGTTATGTGAAGTAAGAAAATTGGAAAATATGATTTTATGGCTTGAGAATCATATATGAGGTATATGCAGATTTTTGATGAGGGTTTTGGTTATTGGTGATGAAATCTTATGAGTTTGGCATTTTATGATGATTAAATGCATTAATTAGTAAAGTGTAAACAATTTAATTAAATTGTTTATAAGTTTTAGAAATGATTAAAATATTATTGTAATATTAATAATATTAGATTATGAGATTTCTAAGTGATTTATAACATTTGGATTAAGGTGTTATAAATATGGATATGAATTTTATTATGAAACTTTATCTTTTCGTGTCGAGGTTACTACGCACGATACTGGTGATTTATGTATTTATATTTGGTACTATTCACGACAAATTGGTTTTTCTCCGACCAAATTATCGCTTGATTTATGAATCTTACTCTTGAAATTAAAACCATGTTTTGATTATATTGTTTTTATATAACATTCTTATAACCCTAATGATAATATTTCTCTTTGACTTGAGTGTAAAGATGGGTAGATTATCGGTATGATCGTGACTATAGGTTCTCTTTGGCCAAGAGTGCAAAAGTTGAATTGTCGATCGGTATGATCATGACCATTGAATTTACAATTGAATATTTTTAGCTTAAGTGCAAAGGTGAATCGATCAACATGGTTATAATTATTGTTATATAACTTCAAAAATGATTATGTATTTCTTTGATATATGAATATCTTTGGCTCGTCAGAAGTAAAAGATGACTTGTTGATGAATATCTTAGCTCAGAGTGCAAAGATGAATTATTAATGAATATCTTTTGCTCGTAATGCAAAGATGACTTGTTGTTGAATATCTTTAGCCAGAGAGTGCAAAGATGAATTATTGATGAATATCTTTGCTCGTAATGCAAAGATGACCTCATTTGTTGAATATCTTTAGCCTTGTAGTGTAAAGATGAATCGTTGATGAATATCTTTGGCCCGTGGTGCAAAGATGAATTTATTAGTATGATTATGAACAGAACCGTGATTTGGTATAACCATGATATTTGATGTTTCGTAAAGACAAAGTGATGAAAATTATCTTCGTCTCCGGATGAGAAGAGGAATTTAGAATCACAATTATGATTATGAAGTTATTCATATGATTGTGGAAAGGAACTGCTGATTGATGTTACAGGATAAAATATTGTTGGTGGACTTTTAACGTGGAGAAGACAATAGACTTTTATAGTCTATTCGACTTTTTTAATGGATTGCTTCGTTCACCGCAACTATGGTTGAAAAGTTTTATCATCTACCATATGTTCTAAATCTCCGATTTATTATTGATGAAGACTATTGATAATTTATGTATCTTTAGTTATAATATTCTTTATCGAAGCTAGTTGTGCTTTCACCCTTTTGTTTCACAATTCCTTTCGTAATAAAAGTGTAGCCGGGTTGAGAAAGGATAACAAGGAATAGAATCTGTGGTCTATAGTTGTTGAGGTTCTCCCTAAAGAGTATGGAAATAATTTTATTGAGGACTTTAGTGTGTCAGATTTTATACATCATTTAATAGTTATTTTTGGTGAATTAAATAGGTGAGGCGAACCCAACTTTGAAGGGTGTTTTGTCACTATCATACAAGATGTCTAATGACATACAAACTCGTGTTATCATAAGACATGGTTGTGCTCATCCACTTGCTTTGAGTATATTTACAAGCACTACCTATATAATCTTGGTGTTTGTTTGGAGTATAATACCCAATTAGAGACAAAGGAGATAATGATATGTCAAGAGAAGACTCACCATCGGGAAGAATATGATAGTAATCTTCTCGCTTTTCTTTGGGGTCTATCAATCAACCAAGGATAATTTCGCGGCCATATGATATCTACCATAACCTAAAAGCATGGCCTCCCATGTACGGAAGGTTTCCTTGAGCACTTCCCAAAGATTCTAATTTCTAAAATGCTTTTTTGACTATACCTTTATGTAAGGTGTCATTGTGACGTACATACAGCTTATATATTTGTATCCAAACTCACAAAGATATGTGTTGTATTTTATTTTGCAACAATTTTTGTAAATTGTTGTAATAAAGTTGTAGTTGTTTTTTGGGGGCGCTACATTTGGTATCGTATATATTTGGCTTGCACTTAGAATGGGTTGGATGGAATGGACCTATTTTGGGGGCGCTTACATTTGGTATCGTAGCTAGGATATGATCTCCGATCGAGATCTGGATTAGAACTAGAGGGGAGAGATGAGTAAATCCTTCGCTAGTGTGTCCTACCTAAGCTTATTTGTTGGTCACCATAATATCGGATATTATGTGATATGTTAATTTGTTAAATTAACCCTTGTTTTGAAGTCGTATTCTAGAATGATATCTCAAATACGTGAGATGAGCAATGGAGAAATCATGATGACAGGGAGATAGAATCAAATGAAAGCAAGGTATTCTCAACTCTTTGAAATACTGTGTAATGTAAATTTCGGGACGAAAATTTCATAAGGAGGGAGATTGAAGGCCCCTAATTTTATGAAATAAAAGTATTCAATTTTTCTTATAATTACTATTCAAGAAATGGTTAAATTGATAAAAGTTAAAGTTAAGGGTGATATATATAATTTTTTCAAAATAAGCAAGTGGTTATAAAATACTCATTATTGTTTGGAATATTCGTTGGTCGTGGAATATTCTTTCCGTTGGGAATATTCGTATTTACGCAAGAAAACCATTTATGGGCCCCATAATGTAATAACTCATCTTGATGAAGAAAACGACAAAAGGAGTTTTTATAAATAATAAATAGAATTGTTACCGCTAAACATCGCTGAATACCCTATGGGTAAAGTAAAGTAATACGCTGTTGTTGCACAAGAGAATACCAGATTGCATAAAGATTTTTTGAATTATTGATTCTTACGTAAGAAAGCACTACTCAATAATTGTTACAAAGAATTACTGCTCAATATTATATTTTATCGATTCAATAATTGTCATATTGATATTTTATATTATCGTTGTTTCAAGAATTGTCATTACACAAGATTTTCCATTATCTGAGCAATAATTCATATTATCCTAATAATATTATTGATAACATTATTGGCAATGTCTAGAAAGTTCTGCCTTTAAGGAGAGGTTTGGTCACCTAATCAAGCCACCCAAGAAGGAGAGAGATCCTTATCGAAAGCCCCTCTTTCCTCGAAACCGCCTCGTCACAATATCAGATTATGTAATATTATTTGTGAATAATTAATTATTGATTTTTATGATGAGGAAAATATTTATTTTATGTGGACATAGATGGAGAAAATTTTTAATGTGACAATTGTTGAAAATTAATATTTTATCTTTTTCTCGATAAAATAATTTATTTAAATATATTATTTTAATAATATATTAACTATGATATTTTTATAATGAATGTGGGATATATGAGTATATGAGGAGGAAGAGTATTTTTGTGGTAATAAATGTTTAACACATATTTTGTGTGTCAGGACACAATTATCGAATCAAATTTGATTATAAATTGTAAAATCACCCGTTTGTGGATTCTGGTCAATTTTTGTTTGGAATTTGGAAAAACTTTCTTCTGCAAAGTTGTAGAGAATTGAATTTCCTATAAAAACTCGCGAGATTCAAATTTTCTGATAAAAGGGCTATTTATTATGAATTATTGAAGTTCTGAAGTTCCGAAATAATTGATTTTTGAAAGTTTTAATTATTTTTATTTACAAAAACGTGTTTTTCATTTTGTTTTCCTCATTTAACATGTGATAGGGGCTGAGTTCAGATGGTAAAACATGCGTATGAAGTTTTGGAAAAAAAATATAATAATATTTAATAAATTTTCTCTTTTGTGTTCTAAGCATTTTCCTATAAATAGGTGCTTAGGTTAGAATTGAAAATCACACCGTAAACTCAAGTTTTCTCTCTATATTATCGAGTTTATTCTTGTGAGTATTTTGAGTATACTTTGAGTGTTGCTATACGGTGCAAGTTCGCTCAAATATTATTCTAATTAGAAGTACCGCTTTTTTGAGGTAAGGATAAGTAGGGATTTTAAGGGTTATTATGTTTTTAGTTTTTGTATTTTTCTGAAACTTCAAAAATTCTGGAAAAATTTGAAATGATATTTTGATGAGTTTTAGAGTGTGTCCAAAATGGCGATTTTTGGATGTATAGATTAGAGTTATGGATTTTATGAGAAAAGACTATTTTAAAAGTAACTATTTATAACTCCTTGTGATTAACTCCAAAATTGATGAAATTTTTATTGGGAGTACATCTATATAATATCAAGATACCGTAAATTTCAGAATTTTTGGATAAAAGTATAATTTATGATAAATGTTTAAATATTCGTGGTTTTGGCCATATGAAAAATAGTAAATGAATTTTTAAAATTTTGAGAAAAATATATGTTCAATATGGGACTATGTTATGCTAAATCCCAGAAAAGAAATATTTTTGGAACTGATTTGGTATTTTTCATGAAAATATTCTAGTTATGAGTAAATGAATTAAATATGTTATGTGAAGTAAGAAAATTGGAAAATATGATTTTATGGCTTGAGAATCATATATGAGGTATATATGCAGATTTTTGATGAGGGTTTTGGTTATCGGTGATGAAATCTTATGAGTTTGGCATTTTATGATGATTAAATGCATTAATTAGTAAAGTGTAAACAATTTAATTAAATTGTTTATAAGTTTTAGAAATGATTAAAATATTATTGTAATATTAATAATATTAGATTATGAGATTTCTAAGTGATTTATAACATTTGGATTAAGGTGTTATAAATATGGATATGAATTTTATTATGAAACTTTATCTTTTCGTATCGAGGTTACTACGCACGATACTAAGATTATGTATTTAATACGGGTACTATTCACACTACAAATTGGTTTCTTCTCCCACCAAATTATCGCTGATTTATGAATCTTACTCTTGAAATTAAAACCATGTTTTGATTATATTGTTTTTATATAACATTCTTATAACCCTAATGATAATATTTCTTCGACTTTGAGTGTAAAGATGGGTAGATTATCGGTACGATCGTGACTATAGGTTCTCTTTCGCCAAGAGTGCAAAAAGTCAATTGTCGATCGGTATGATCATGACCATTGAATTTACAATTGAATATTTTTAGCTTAAGTGCAAAGGTGAATCGATCAACATGGTTATAATTATTGTTATATAACTTCAAAATGATTATGATTTCTTTTGATATATGAATATCTTTGCTCAGAGAAGCAAAAAGATGACGATTTGTTGATGAATATCTTAGCGTCAGAAAAAAAGATGAATTATTGATGAATATCTTTGCTCAGAATGCAAAGATGACTCGTTGTTGAATATCTTTAAATTTCGTAGAAAGGCAAAAAAGATGAATTATCGATGAATATCTTTGCTCGTAATGCAAAGATGACTCGTTGTTGAATATCTTTAGCCGTCAGAGTAGTCTTAGCTCGTAGTAAAGATGAATCTGTTGATGAATATCTTTGGCCCGTGGTGCAAAGATGAATTTATTAGTATGATTATGAATAGAACCGTGATTTGGTATAACCATGATATTTGATGTTTCGTAAAGACAGTGATGAAAATTATCTTCGCCCCGGATGAGAAGAGGAATTTAGAATCACAATTATGATTATGAAGTTATTCATATGATTGTGGAAAGGAACCGCTGATTGATGTTACAGGATAAAATATTGTCAGGACTTTTAACGTGAGAAGATAATAGACTTTTATAGTCTATTCGACTCTTTTAATGGATCGCTTCGTCTCACCGCAACTATGGTTGAAAAGTTTTATCATCTACCATATGTTCTAAATCTCCGATTTATTATCGATGAAGACTATTGATAATTTATGTATCTTTAGTTATAATATTCTTTATCGAGCTAGTTGTGCTCACCCTTTTGTTTCACAATTCCTTCGTGTAATAAAAGTGTAGTCGGGTCGAAAGTGGGATAACAAGGAATAGAATCTATGGTCTATAGTTGTTGAGGTTCTCCCTAAAGAGTATGGAAATAATTTTATTGAGGACTTTAGTGTGTCAGATTTTATACATCATTTAATAGTTATTTTTGTGAATTAAATAGGTGAGGCGAAACCCAACTTTGGAAGGGTGTTTTGTCACTATCATACAAGATGTCTAATGACATACAAACTCGTGTTATCATAAGACATGGTTGTGCTCATCCACTTGTCGAGTATATTTACAAGCACTACCTATATAATCTTGGTGTTTGTTTGGAGTATAATACCCAATTAGAGACAAAGGAGATAATGATATGTCAAGAGAAGACTCACCATCGGGAAGAATATGATAGTAATCTTCTCGCTTTTCTTTTTGGGTCTATCAATCAACCAAGGATAATTTCGTGGCCATATGATATCTACCATAACCTAAAAGCACGGCCTCCCATGTACGGGTTTCTCTTGAGCACTTCCCAAAGATTCTAATTTCTAAAACAGCTTTTTGACTATACCTTTATGTAAGGTGTCATTGTGACGTACACAAAGCTTGGTATATATTTGTATCCAAACTCACAAAGATACGTTGTTGTTGTTGTATTTTGCACGACAATTGTTGTAATAAAGTTGTAGTTGTTTTTCGCACTATATATTTTTGGCCTCGCACTCGGATGCACCGAATGGGTTGGATGGAATGGACCTATTTTGGGGCGCTATATTTGGTATCGAGCTTAGGATATGATCTCCGCGAGAGATCGGGATTAGAACTAGAGGGGAGAGATGAGTAAATCCTTCGCTAAAGTGTGTCCTACCTAAGCTTATTTGTTGGTCACCATAATATCGGGATATTATGTGATATGTTAATTTGTTAAATTAACCCTTGTTTTGAAGTCAGATTCTAGAATGATATCCAAATACGTGAGATGATGAAGAATGGAGAAATCATGATGACAGGGAGATAGAATCAAATGAAAGCAAGGTATTCTCAACTCTTTGAAATACTGTAACGTAAATTTCTCGGACGAAATTTCATAAGGAGGGAGATCAGAAGGCCCCTCAATTTTATGAAATAAAAGTATTCAATTTTTCTTATAATTACTATTCAAGAAATGGTTAAATTGATAAAAGTTAAAGTTAAGGGTGATATATATAATTTTTTCAAAATAAGCAAGTGGTTATAAAATACTCATTATTGTTTGGGAATATTCGTTTGGTCGTGGAATATTCTTTCCGCTTGGGAATATTCGTATTTACGGCAAGCAACCATTTGTGGGCCCCATAATGTAATAACTGCTTTGATGAAGAAAAAACATAAAAGGGAGTTTTTATAAATAATAACAGAATTGTTACCGTTAACATCATCATTGAATACCCGGGTAAAGTAAAGTAATACGCTATTGTTGCACAAAAGAAAACTCAGATTGCACAAAGATTTTTGAATTATTGATTCTACGTAAGAAAGAAAGCACTACTCAATAATTTGTTACAGAATTATCGCTCAATATTATATTTTATCGATTCAATAATTGTCATTGATATTTTATATTATCGTTGTTTCAAGAATTGTCATTACACAAGATTTTCCATTATCTGAGCAATAATTCATATTATCCTAATAATATTATTGATAACATTATTGGCAATGTCTAGAAAGTTCTCGCCTCAAGGAGAGGTTTGGTCACCTAATCATACACCAAGAAGAGAGAGATCCTTATCGAAAGCCCCTCTTCCTGAACCGCCTCGTCATTCAATATCAGTGATTATGTAATATTATTTGTGAATAATTAATTATTGATTTTATGATGAGGAAAATATTTATTTTATGTGGACATAGATGGAGAAAATTTTTAATGTGACAATTGTTGAAAATTAATATTTTATCTTTTTCCGATAAAATAATTTATTTAAATATATTATTTTAATAATATATTAACTATGATATTTTTATAATGAATGTGGGATATATGAGTATATGAGGAGGAAGAGTATTTTTGTGGTAATAAATGTTTAACACATATTTTGTGTGTCAGGTGACACAATTATCGACCAAATTTGATTATAAATTTTGTAAAATCACCCGCTTGTGGATTCTCGTCAATTTTTGTTTGGAATTTGGAAAACTTTCTTCCTCAAAGTTGTAGAGAATTGAATTTCCTATAAAAACTCGCGAGATTCAAATTTTCTGATAAAAGGGCTATTTATTATGAATTATTGAAGTTCAGAAGTTCCGAAATAATTGATTTTTGAAAGTTTTAATTATTTTTATTTACAAAAACGTGTTTTTCATTTTGTTTTCCTCATTTAACATGTGATAGGGGCTGAGTTCAGATGGTAAAACATGCGTATGAAGTTTTGGAAAAAATATAATAATATTTAATAAATTTTCTCGCTTTGGTGTTCTAAAGATTTTCCTATAAATAGGTGCTTAGGTTAGAATTGAAAATCACACCGTAAACTCAAGTTTTCTCTCTCTATATTATCGAGCGTATTCTTGTGAGTATTTTGAGTATACTTTGAGTGTTGCTATACTATGCAAGTTCGCTCAAATATTATTCTAATTAGAAGTACCGCTTTTTTTGAGGTAAGGGATAGTAAGGATTTTAAGGGTTATTATGTTTTTTTAGTTTTGTAAATTTTTCCTGAACCTTCAAAAATTCTGGAAAAATTTGAAATGATATTTTGATGAGTTTTAGAGAGTGTGTCCAAAATGGCGATTTTTGGATGTATAGATTAGAGTTATGGATTTTATGAGAAAAGACTATTTTAAAAGTAACTATTTATAACTCCTTGTGATTAACTCCAAAATTGATGAAATTTTTATTGGGAGTACATCTATATAATATCAGATACCGTAAAATTTCAGAATTTTTAAAAGTATAATTTATGATAAATGTTTAAATATTCGGTGGTTTTTGGCCATATGAAAATAGTAAATGAATTTTTAAAATTTTGAGAAAATATATGTTCAATATGGGACTATGTTATGCTAAATCCCAGAAAAGAAATATTTTTGGAACTGATTTGGTATTTTTCATGAAAATATTCTAGTTATGAGTAAATGAATTAAATATGTTATGTGAACTAAGAAAATTGGAAAATATGATTTTTTGGCTTGAGAATCATATATGAGGTATATGCAGATTTTTGATGAGGGTTTTTGTTATTGGTGATGAAATCTTATGAGTTTGGCATTTTATGATGATTAAATGCATTAATTAGTAAAGTGTAAACAATTTAATTAAATAGTTTATAAGTTTTAGAAATGATTAAAATATTATTGTAATATTAATAATATTAGATTATGAGATTTCTAAGTGATTTATAACATTTGGATTAAGGTGTTATAAATATGGATATGAATTTTATTATGAAATTTATCTTTTCGTGTCGAGGTTACTACGCACGATACCAGCATTTCTATGTATTTAATACGGGTACTATTCACGACAAATTCGGTTTCTTCTCCCACCAAATTATCGCTGATTTATGAATCTTACTCTTGAAATTAAAACCATGTTTTGATTATATTGTTTTTATATAACATTCTTATAACCCTAATGATAATATTTCTTTTCACTCGAGTGTAAAGATGGGTAGATTATCGGTACGATCGCGACTATAGGTTCTCTTTGGCCGAAGAGTGCAAAAGTTGAATTGTCGACCGGTATGATCATTACCATTGAATTTACAATTGAATATTTTTAGCTTAAGTGCAAAGGTGAATCGATCAACATGGTTATAATTATTGTTATATAACTTCAAATGATTACGTATTTCTTTTGATATATGAATATCTTTGCTCAGAAAGGCAAAGATGACTTGTTGATGAATATCTTAGCCTCAGAGTGCAAAGATGAATTATTGATGAATATCTTTGCTCGTAATGCAAAGATGACTTGTTGTCAATATCTTTAAGATGCAAAGATGAATTATCGATGAATATCTTTGCTCAGAATGCAAAGATGACTGTTGTTGAATATCTTTAGCCCGTAGTAGTAAAAGATGAATCGTTGATGAATATCTTCGCCCGCAGGTGCAAAGATGAATTTATTAGTATGATTATGAATGTGAACCGTGATTTGGTATAACCATGATATTTGATGTTTCGTAAAGACAGTGATGAAAATTATCTTCGCCCCGGATGAGAAGAGGAATTTAGAATCACAATTATGATTATGAAGTATTCATATGATTGTGGAAAGGAACTGCTGATTGATGTTACAGGGATAAAATATTGTCAGTGGACTTTTAACGTGGAGAAGATAATAGACTTTATAGTCTATTCGACTCTTTTAATGGATCGCTTCGTTCACTCGCAACTATGGTTGAAAAGTTTTATCATCTACCATATGTTCTAAATCTCCCATTTATTATCGATGAAGACTATTGATAATTTATGTATCTTTAGTTATAATATTCTTTATCGAGCTAGTTGTGCTCACCCTTTGTTTCACAATTCCTTTCGTAATAAAAAAGTGTAGCCGGGTTGAAAGCGGGATAACAAGGAATAGAAATCTATGGTCTATAGTTGTTGAGGTTCTCCTAAAGAGTATGGAAATAATTTTATTGAGGACTTTAGTGTGTCAGATTTTATACATCATTTAATAGTTATTTTTGGTGAATTAAATAGGGTGAGGCTAACCCAACTTTGGAAGGGTGTTTTGTCACTATCATACAAGATGTCTAATGACATACAAACTCGTGTTATCATAAGACATGGTTGTGCTCATCCACTTGCCGAGTATATTTACAAGCACTACCTATATAATCTTGTGTTTGTTTGGAGTATAATACCCAATTAGAGACAAAGGAGATAATGATATGTCAAGAGAAGACTCACCATTGGGAAGAATATGATAGTAATCTTCTCTTTTTTCTTGGGGTCTATTGGGTCAACCAAGGATAATTTCGTGGCCATATGATATCTACCATAACCTAAAAAGCACGGCCTCCCATGTACGGTTGGTTTCCTTGAGCACTTCCCAAAGATTCTAATTTCTAAAATGCTTTTTACTATACCTTTATGTAAGGTGTCATGCGACGTACATACTGCTTGGTATATATTTGTATCCAAACTCACAAAGATACGTGTTGTTGTATTTTGCACGACAATTGTTGTAATAAAGTTGTAGTTGTTTTTCGTACTATATATTTGGCATACTTCTTAATGGGTTGGATGGAATGGACCTATTTTGGAAATAATTATTCTCTACGTCCTTAAAAAGATTATTAAAATACATATTTTTTGGTTTCTAAGGTTATGTTTGTTTACACGCATTATAATTTTAGGATTTTAGTTTATGAAATTATAATTCTAAAATTATTAATCCTAAAATTATAATCCCGATTATATAATTCAAAAATTATTAAGTCATTTTACAATCTCTAGACTAATAGTCCCAAGTTAAAACAAACAAGACACTTAGGATTAATAGTCATATCCCAAGTTTAATCCTTGCAAACAAACACAACCTAAAAGAATGAGATAAAATACATAAAATAAAATATAAATATGTCATTTAGTGGGGTCTGTAAGACCCCGAATTTTATGAAATAAAAATATTCAATTTTTCTTATAATTACAATTCAGTAAATGATTAAATTGATAAAAGTTAAAGTTAAGGGTGAGATATGAATTTTTTTTCAAAATACGCAAGTGGCTATAAAATATTTATTGTTGTCGGGGAATATTCGTTTGGTCGTGAAATATTCTTTTTGTCGGGAATATTCGTAAGACAGCGCAGCAATTTGTGGGCCCCATAACGAATAACTGTCGAATGAAGAAAACGATAAAAATTGAGTTTTTATAAATAACGGCGTAGTTGTTACCGTTAACACTGTTGGAATACCCGGTGGTTAAAATACGATGTCTGCCGTTATTGACAAAGATAACACCAGACGGTTTGCATGATATTTTGAATTATTGATCCTTGCGTAAAAGGCACTACTCAATAATTGTTACAAGAATTACTGCTCAATATTTTATTTTATTGATTCAATAATTGTGCGTTGATATTTTATATTATTGTTGTTTCAATAATTATCATTTGACATTTTCCATTATCATATCAATAATTCATATTATTTGAATAATATTATTAGATAAATATTATTGACAATGTCTAGAAAGTTCTGGCTTCAAGGAGAGGTTTGGTCACCTAATTGCGGCTACCAAGAAGGAGAAATCATTATCGAAAAGCCCCTTTTTTGGAACTCACTGGTTGTCATTATTGTGATTACATAATATTATTTGTTAATAATTAATTATTGATTTATATGATAAGGAAATATTTATTTTATGTGGATATAAATGATGGATATATTTATTTTTATGTGGATAAAAATGAAGGAATTAATATTTTAATAGGTGTTTTATCGATGATTTTGTTATAATGAATGTGGAGGTATTAAAATCATCCGTTTGTAGATTTTTGTGATATTTTTAGTTTGGAATTTGGAAAACTCAAAGCTACAAAGTTGTAGAAAATTCGATTTCAATTTTTGTGGACATAAAATTCATATTTTTGTAGATAATTGGGGCTATTTTCTATGAATTATTGAAGTTTCTAAAAAATAAAATGATTTTTATTAATTTATGGATGGGGCCCACTTTTTTTTGGTGTAGAAAAAAAATGTGCTAAAATTACTTGTTCAAAGGTGGAGTCTTGAGCTTGGTCATGGGTAAAACATGACAATTGTTATGAATAATAATATTATTTATTTAATTTAGTCTCCTTGGTGTTCTAACATTTTCCTATAAATCGATGGCTAAATTAGAATTGAAAATCACACCAGAATTCATAAGTTTTCTCTCTTTTTCTCTCTAGATTATTGAGTGTATTTTGTGAGTATTTAGATACTTGGTGAGTTGGTATTCATCAGTGCAAGTTTCCTTCAGCGTCATATCCGATATCCAGTCAGAAGTGCTACTCTTTTGAGGTAAGGGATAGGAAGAGATTTTAAGGGTATTATGTTTTTCAGTTCGTACTTCTTCCGTCCTTCAGAAAATTCTGGAAAAATTTGAAATGATATTTTGATGAGTTTTATTGATTGTGTCCAAAAATGACGATTTTTGGATGTATAGATTAAGAGTTATGAATTTTACGAGAAAAGACTATTTTAAAAGTAACTGCTTATAACTCCTTGTGGTTAACTCCAAAATTGATGAAATGTTTATTGGAAGTATATCTATATACTATCAGTATACTCTGTGAATTTCGGAATTTTTGGATAAAAGTACAATTTATGATAAATGTCTAAATATTCGGCGATTTTGGCCATATGAAAAATAGTAAATAAATTTTAAAAATTATGAGAAAAATATATGTTCAATATGGGACTATATTCTGCTAAATCCCAGAAAAGAAATATTTTTGGAACTGATTTGGTATTTTTCATGAAAATGGACTAGTTATGAGTAAATGAATTAAATATGTTATGTGAAGTAAGAAAATTAGAAAATAGGATTTTATGGCTTGAGAATCCTATATGAGGTATATGCAGATTTTTTATTAGAGTTTTGGTTATTGGTGATGAAATTTTATGAGTTTGGCATTTTAGGATGATTAAATGCATTATTTAGTAAAGTGTAAACAATTAAAATAAATTTTTTATAAGCTTAAGAAATATTATTCTTTCAATATCATTATACCGAAATATTGGTATGGTTTTATTATGGAATTTCTACCTTTTTCATGTCGGGGCTACTATTCATGAATTACTATTCATGAGTTACTATTCACAAGCTACTATTCACGAGTTACTATTCATGAGTTACTATTCACGGGTAGTATTCACGACAAAATTGGTTTCTTTTTCTAGCCAAATTATAGTTGATTTATGAATATTACTCTTGAGATTAAAACTATATGTTGATCATATTACTTTTATTATCATATATAACATTTTTATAACCCTAATGATGATATTTCTCTTTGACTTGAGTGTAAAGATGGGTAGATTTTGGTATGATCATGACTATGGGTTCTCTTTGGCCAAGAGTGCAAAAGTTGAATTGTTGATTGGTATGATCATGACCATTGAATTTATAATTGAATATCTTTAGCTTAAGTGCAAAGGTGAAATGATCAACATGGTTATAATTATTGTTTATATAAATTCTGAAATGATTATATATTTCTTTGAGATAATGAATATATTTAGCTTGTAGTGCAAATATGAACTGTTGAGAAATATTTTTGGCCTGTAGTGTAAAGATGAATTGTTGATGAATATCTTTGGCCGTAGTGCAAAGATGACATGTTGTTGAATATCTTTGGCGATGATGCAAAAGATGAATCATTGACGAATATCTTTGGGTCAGTGGTCAAAAGATGAAGTTATTAGATTGATTATGAATAGGAAATGTGATTTGGTGTAACCATGATCTTTGATGTTTCAGGTAAAGATAGGTGATGAAAATTATCTTCGTCCTGGATGAGAAGAGGAATTTAGAACTACAATTATGATTATGAGTTATTCATATGATTGTGGACGAAATTGTTGATTGATGTTACAGGGATAAAATATTGTTGGTGGATTTTTAACATGGAGAAGATAATAGACTTTATAGTCTATTCGACTCTTCTAATGGATTGCTTTCGTTCAATACGCAACTATGGTTGAATTTTTTTTTATCATCTACCATATGTTCTAAATCTCCGATTTATTATTGATGAAGGCTATTGATAATTTAATTATCTTTAGTCATGATATTCTCTCTCGAGCTAGTTGTGCTCACCCTTTTGCTTTCACAATTCCTTTCATAAAAGTAATAAGTGTAGTCAGGTCGAGGTCGGGGTAATGAGGGATTAGAATTTATGGTCATCATTTAGTAGTTATATTTGGTGAATCAACAAGGGTGAGGCGAACCCAACGTTGGAAGGGTGTTTTGCCACTATCATACAAGATGTCTAATAACATACAACCTCGTGTCATCATAAGACAGGGTTGTGCTCATCCACTTGCTGAGTATATTTACGAGCACTATCTATATAATCTTGGTGTTTGTTTGAAGTATAATTCTCATTTAGAGACAGTGGAGATAATGATATGTCAAGAGAAGACTCACCATTGGGAAGAATATGATAGTAATCTTCTCGTTTTTCTTTGGGGTCTATTAATCAACCAAGTATAATTACGTGGCCATATGATATCTATCATAACCTAAATAGCGTGGCCTCCCATGTATACGAAAGGTTTCCTTGAGCACTTCCCAAATATTCTAATTTCTAAAACAGTTTTTGACTATACCTTTATGTAAGGTGTCATTGTGATGTGCTATCCAAGGTTGGGATGAGTGTCACAGTTGGTATATATATTTTTATCCAAACTCACAGCATATGTGTTGTTGTATTTTGCACGATAATTTTTGTAATAAAGTTGTAGTTGTTTTCTATACCATGTATTTGGCGAATCAGAATGGGTTGGATGGAATGGACCTATTTTGGGGTTGTCACAGTTGGTATCAGAGCTATAAGTAAAGAGCCCCGAGCCTCTTGCTGGAGACTTCCTATTGATGGGGGATGCACCGAAGCCAGACTCTCCGTAGGGGACGCCGTTCTGCGGTGGCAAACTTATAGGTACCAATGTGAGGTGTTGTCCACTGATGGGACATTTGTCACAGTTGGTATCAGAGCTTAGGGATATGGTCTCTGGCGGAGATCGGGGAATATAACTAGGAGGGGAGAGATGAGTAAATCCTTCGCTAGTGTGTCCTACCTAAGCTTATTTGTTGGTTAGTCATAATATCGGGATATTATGCGATATATTAATTTGTTTAATTAACCCTTGTTTTATGGAAGCATTTGAGAATGGCAGCTGATAATGCTAACAATGGAGTGAATGAGACTGTGGGGATACCTCTAAACACTAACCATGATAATGTGATGTCAGACGAAGAAGGAATTAGAGATATCCATGTGGTGAGTGAAGAATTGATAGTTGCACCTTTAGAGATAGTCGCAGGTAACAATGAGAGAGTGAGGAAAAAGAGGTACCTGAGCAGAATTTATTAGAGGTATTATATGATCAAAATGTAGAATTGCAAAATTGTATTCATGAGTTAGAAGAGCAGGCTAAAGAACATCAGGCGGTCGTGGAGCAAAAGGATGCAACAATTCAAGCTTGTGTTACCCGATATGTGATGCTTGAATAGAAGCATTCTTTGGCAGAGTATAAGATGATAAAGATGGAATCGAAATGAAAGAAGAAAAAAAGCGAGCAGTGAGAATAAGTGATGCGTGGGCAAAAGCCGCACGACATGTGGATATTGTGGAAAGAGATGTCGATCTAAGAAAGCTAAAATAGATGATATGAATTTCTCTTTTTGGAAAGCAATTGGGAGAACCCAACATCGAGTTTTGAATTATCCTGTATATAGCGGTTAACCTGAATTCGATATGGATCAAAGATTGATGATTCAGATCATAAATCAGGAGTACGACGAGGCAGTTGAGGGAGGAATATGTCCTATAGAAAAGTATATTCCAACGGTAGTGATGACGCCAAATGCTGCCCCAGACAAGTCAAAGTTGGGTAGTTCGAGGGATGGCGGTTGTCATGACTTCCCAACAAGTGAAGAACCCAAATGAAGTTATCATGGGAGATGAGCAATGGAGAAATCATGATGACCCTGGAGATAGAATCTGAAATGAAAGCAAGGTATTCTCAACTCTTCGAAATACCAGGTACGTAAAATTTTGGGGATGAAATTTCATAAGGAGGGGAGATTGTAAGACCCCGAATTTTATGAAATAAAAGTATTCAATTTTTCTTATAATTACAATTCAGTAAATGATTAAATTAATAAAAGTTAAAGTTAAGGGTGAGACATGAATTTTTTTTCAAAATACGCAAGTGGCTATAAAATACTTATTGTTGTCGAGGAATATTCGTTTGGTCGTGGAATATTCTTTTTATCGGGAATATTCGTACGACGGCGCATCCATTTGTGGGCCCCATAACGAATAACTGTCGGATGAAGAAAATGACAAAAATTGAGTTTTTATAAATAACGGCGTAGTTGTTACCGTTAACACTGTTAAAATACCCGGTGGTTAAAATACGATGTCTGGCGTTATTGAACAAAGAAAGACACTACGGTATTACGGTATTTTGAATTATTGATCCTTACGTAAAGAAGGCACTACTCAATAATTATTACGATGAAATTCTTGCTCAATATTTTATTTTATTGATTCAATAATTGCTGCGTTGATATTTTATATTATTGTTGTTTCAATAATTGTCATTTGCAAAGATATCTCATTATCGGATCAATAATTCATATTATTTGAATAATATTATTAGATAGCATTATTGGCAATGTCTAGAAAGTTCTGTCAATGAGAGGTTTGGTCACCTAATTGTACGCCAGTAAGGAGAAATCTTTATCGGAAAGCCCCCTCTTTCCTAGGAACTGCTTGGTTGTCATTATTGTGAGTCTGTAATATTATTTGTGAATAATTAATTATTGATTTATATGATAAAGAAATATTTATTTTATGTGGATATAAATGATGGATATATTTATTTTTATGTGGATAAAAATGAAGGAATTAATACTGAGGTGTTTTATCAGTATTTTGTCATTGTGGAGGTATTAAAAATCATCCGTTTGTGAATTTTGAATATTTTTAGTTTGGAATTTGGAAAAACTCAAAGCTACAAAGTTGTAGAGAATTCGATTTTAGTCAGAATGGACACAAAATTTATATTTTTCTGATAACCAGGCTATTTTCTATGAATTGTTGAAGTTTCAGAAAATAAAATGATTTTTATTAATTTATGGGTGGGGCCCACTTTGTTTGGTGTAGAAAAAAATGTGCTAAAATTATTTGTTCAAAGGTGAAGTGTTGAGCTTGGTCATGGTGTGCGTGACAATTGTTATAAGAATAATATTATTTTATTAATTTAGTCTGCCTCGGCGTGCTAACATTTTCCTATAAATAGAGGGCTAAGTTAGAATTGAAAATCACACCAGAATTTATATGTTTTCTCTCTTTTTCTCTCTAGATTATTGAGTATATTTTGTGAGTATTTAGATACTTGGTGAGTTGATATTCGTCAGTGCAAGTTTCCTTCAGCGTCATATCCGATATCTAGTCAGAAGTGCTGCTCTTTTGAGGTAAGGGATATTAAGGGATTTTAAGGGTATTATGTTTTTCATTCGTTTCTTCTTAGTCCTTCCGAAAAATTCGGAAAAATTTGAAATGATATTTTGATGAGTTTTATTGATTGTGTCCAAAAATGACAACTTTTGGATGTATAGATTAAGAGTTATGAATTTTACGGGAAAAGACTATTTTAAAATTAACCGCTTATAACTCCTTGTGATTAACTCCAAAATTGATGAAATGTTTATTGAAAGTATATCTATATACTATAAGTATACTCTGTGAATTTCGGAATTTTTAGATAAAATTACAATTTATGATAAATGTCTAAATATTCGGCGATTTTGGCCATATGAAAAATAGTAAATGAATTTTAAAAATTCTGAGAAAAATATATGTTCAATATGGGACTATATTATACTAAATCCTAGAAAAAAAATATTTTTGGAACTGATTTGGTATTTTTCATGAAAATGGACTAGTTATGAGTAAATGAATTAAATATGTTATGTGAAGTAAGAAAATTGGAAAACGGGATTTTATGGCTTGAGAATCTTATATGAGGTATATGCAGATTTTTGATTAGAGTTTTGGTTATTGGTGATGAAATTTTATGAGTTTGGCATTTTAGGATGATTAAATGCATTATTTAGTAAAGTGTAAACAATTAAAATAAATTTTTTATAAGCTTAAGAAATATTATTCTTTCAATATCATTATACCGAAATATTGGTATGGATTTTATTGTGGAATTTCTACCTTTTTCATGTCGGGGTTACTATTCACGAGTTACTATTCATGAGTTACTATTCACGGGTACTATTCACGATAAAATTGGTTTCTTTTTCTAACCAAATTATAGTTGATTTATGAATATTACTCTTGAGATTAAAACTATATGTTGATCATATTATTTTTATTATCATATATAACATTTTTATAACCCTAAGATGATATTTCTCTTTGACTTGAGTGTAAAGATGGGTAGATTTTTGGTATGATCATGACTATGGGTTCTCTTTGGCCAGTAGTGCAAAGTTGAATTGTTGACTGGTATGATCATGACCATTGAATTTATAATTGAATATCTTTAGCTTAAGTGCAAAGGTGAAATGATCAACATGGTTATAATTATTGTTTATATAAATTCTAAATGATTATATATTTCTTTGAGATAATAATATATTTGGCTGTGGTGCAAATATGAATCTGTTGATGAATATATTTGGCTTGTAGTGCAAATATGAATCTGTTGAGGAATATCTTTGGCACAGTAGTGCAAAGATGAATTGTTGATGAATATCTTTGGTGCGTGAGTCTGCAAGATGACGAGGTTATTGAATATCTTTGGCGATGGTGCAAAGATGAACTGTTGATGAATATCTTTGGCCATAGTGTAAAGATGAAGTTATTAGTATGATTATGAGCAGAAATGTGATTTGGTGTAACCATGATCTTTGATGTTTCGTAAAGATAGGTGATGAAAATTATCTTCGTCTGGATGAGAAGAGAAATTTAGAACTACAATTATGATTATGAGTTATTCATATGATTGTGGACCGAAATTGTTGATTGATGTTACAGGATAAAACATTGTTGGTGAATTTTTAACATGGAGAAGATAATAGACTTTATAGTCTATTTGACTCTTCTAATGGATTGCTTCGTTTCACCTATGACTATGGTTGAATTTTTTTTTATCATCTACCATATGTTCTAAATCTACGATTTATTATTGATGAAGGCTATTGATAATTTAATTATCTTTAGTCATGATATTCTTTATGAAGCTAGTTGTGCTCACCCTTTTCTTTTGCACAATTCCTTTCGTAATAAGAGTGTAGTTTGGGTCGAAAGCGGGGGTAATGTGGGGAATAGAATGGTGGTCATCATTTAATAGTTATATTTGGTGAATCAACTAGGGTGAGGCGAAACCCAACGTTGGAAGGGTGTTTTCCACTATCATACAAGATGTCTAATGACATACAACCTCGTGTCATCATAAGATGAGTTATGCTCATCCACTTCTTGAGTATATTTATGAGTACTACCTATATAATCTTGGTGTTTGTTTGAAGTAGTTCTAGTTGGCACAATAGTTATCTAGAAGGGGGTTGAATAGATATTTAAAAAAACTTTTCGTTTTAAACTTGTTCTTTGATAATGATTAAAACTTAGCGGAATAAATGTTTGTTTTAATCTTCTTTACCAAGCAATGGAGTAATGAGGGATGGAATGGACGGTTATGGCGTATTTATTATATAATCTTGTAGATATAAATTTAGAACTTTTTAATTATGATATGAATGTAAATGACACTTTGATCATTTTTAAGTGATTTTTTTAGACTTACATTTCATTAATAGCTCTGTATCCACTCTTTTGTTACTTCAGCAGTAGGATATCCAGAATGGGGGATGATATTTAAAAATCTTTTCGTTTTAAACTTGTTCTTTGATAATGAACTTAGCGAATCAATGTTTGTTCCTTTACTGGAGACCCGGTGATATAGCGATTAGGAACTAAATCTTAGTTCACTCTCTGAACTCTTGAGTCCTAAGCATTACAACTTCCGACTTGGCTTTCTTATAGTTCACTCTGAACTCTTTCTTATAGTTCACTATTTAACTCTTCAAGTCCAGTGAGACTTGGTACTCTTCTTCAGATTGGTTGATAATGTTGTGTTCTTGATGGTTGCTACTTTCGATTCATTGTGTAAAGCACTTGTTCAAGAATGAGTAGGCGAGCAAACTTTGCAATATCTCGGATCGTAGAGTTGAGCTTGAGAGATGTTCACGTTGTTTTTTGATACTTGCTTAGTTCTCTCTCATCATCGATCTGCGCATATATGTGATGTTGAAAACTATCGTTGGATCCATCCGTTGTGGCATTAAATGCGTCTGAACTTTTTGTCTTGTGATGGAACATTTACGCAAATCTTACGAAATTGCATTACGGCCCTTGACACGGCGGACTTTTTCTCACCTACCACACGAAAAGGTGTTTTGTCCCTCTTATCCATGGTACTATCCTTAGCTTCTTGATCACGCTTCTTTGTTGCATACTAAGGATATTTCTTTACTCTGGGGCCCGATGAGCACTTTGGCGTCTAGAATCCATTCCTCATATGTTGAAATATACCTTTACACAAATCATGAGGCTCGACGTTTTCTAACATGAGACAGATGATGCTCTATGATTTGGATTATGATTCTCTACGATACAGATCGTAGTGACTTGTTTCCTTGGTGCTTGATCTGATGCTATCATTTAGAGAGCACTGCGATTTCTCTTAAACCCTTGCACACTACGATCCTTACTTGCTCATGTTATTGACTCTACGTTCCCGAGAGCACACTACGATCGTTGACTTGTAAACTTCATGTTTCCTTCAGCACACTGCGATCGTGGAGTTTGCTCGGCAAACGTTGGGACTACTCTACGATTTCGAAGAGTCCCTTCAAGGCAGGCACACACTACGATTAGTTAAGCTCTACATTTCTACCTTGACTTCTGCACTGTTTATCAGATGATACACTACGATTTCTTCGAACCCTATCTATTACATCTCAAGATCAACCTAACAGATTTGATCTTTTCAATCTATACATTCCATTAAAAGAATGATACACGTTAAGATCTTAGATCAACCTAACAACTTTGATCTATCACTAAGTCCTTGTACATATATTCATTGAAGGACCTTACAAATAATCATGAGAATATACATTAAAACATCAAATCATAATAGGTATTCTCCCAAAAATCTCCCCCTATTTGATGTTGACATAACCAAGGAGATTTGTTGTCATGATTATTAGTGACTAGATGTATTTGCAGGAAATTTAAACATGACTTAGTATTTCAGTGAGCAGCTGAAATTTCTAGAGAATAAGCATGAATTTATTGATGATCAGAAGATATTACAATTTAGCATTACATCAATAAGAAATTTAAGTTTCAACTTATCTCTATTTCCTTGGCTTCTTTCGTGGAGGTGGGTTGGCGTACTCCTCAGCCCTTCTTTTTCTTTGAGCTTCCTCGTTTACAGCTAACTCTTCCATTTCGCTTAGACTTAGTATTGGATTCTCCTCATGCACATGTGCATGAATGCGGGATCTCAGATTGGCATTCTTATCGTCTGATGGACACATCTTGTGAGTGGGGTTGACTCTGATGGCTTAATGGTATAGCCATTACAATTCCCTGTTGATCAGATCGTTGAGTCTGACTGTGGAATTGTCTTGCAGGAGGGCTTCGTGATGCTTGAGCTTGATATTGTCTTCTTCCCCTTTCTTGAGTTCCATGACCTCCTCTGCCTCTGCCTTGTCCTCCATGAACTCCTTTCCTTTTATTCTCCCCCTTTATATATGACATCAAGGGTTGAATATCGACAGACGATCGATTAACACCTTGGACAAGCTCGTTCGATTGGCTTTATTATACGAGCGATGTCCTCTCTATTTTCCTTGATCTGTTTTTCGAGATCTTGCTTCTTTGTTTTGGAGGCCCGAAAGAATCATATCATTATGTTTTCTGATTGGCATAAGATTTTTTGGAAGTCATAGGCGAGAGGCTTTTAAGTTGATGATATTCTCCGGCATCGAGGGTATGTTGGTAGTCTTGATGTTCTTTGCATTGCAAAACGACCTCTCTTTTTGTTGGCGGCTATCTGGAAGTGAATTTCATCTCCTTCCTTCATGCTCTTAAGAATTTCTTGTATAATCTCCCTCAACTTCTTTGTAAGCTCAGTATTCATAGTGCCAGGGAAATTATTTGCATTTGTGATCATTTGATTCATTGGGATATTGATGAGATCGGTGAGATTCCAAACTTGCTTCTATAGACTTGACCATTTTCTCGAAGTTTCTTTCAAGTCCTCCTTTGTAAGCGGGCTTGGGAGAGTATCATTGGTGTGAGGATTGTTGGTTGGAGGGTTGTATCTTTGGGGTTGATCTTGCAAGTTGTAAAGAAGCGAGTCGAAGACTAAAATAGTCATTTGAGGAGGAGGATGGTATATACGATGGAGGGGCTTGGGTTTGGATGTGCAGGATAGGTGACTCTACGATTTCGATGTGAGACTCTACGATGTGGTTGGAGTGCGGAATCGTAGAGGTGGTGATTTGTGGGAGCAAAGTAAAGTTGACTTCATTTGGTTCTTGATTCT
This sequence comes from Panax quinquefolius, assembly GCA_020205615.1. NCBI lineage: Eukaryota > Viridiplantae > Streptophyta > Magnoliopsida > Apiales > Araliaceae > Panax > Panax quinquefolius. Next base: position 52,398,094 of record CM035174.1, on the reverse strand, counting down.
GAAATTTTGGGATTACTGTTTGGAAATTGATTCTTGGATTGAGACTCACTTCCAACCATCGAGGAATTCATAAAAATAGCTAAATGAAGATGATGGTAAGTGATTAACTTTCGAATTTTGTAGGGATAGAAGCGATTACCTCGGGTTTATCTTTTGAGGAAGAGGTATTTTGTGGCGACTTCTTGGCAAAGATGACTTTTCTGAAATCCATGAGCAGGCGAGATGGTGGATACTCTTTAAAGCTCGAACATGTGATCCCATGAGTTGAGTTTGAGCTTGATGGTATGCCATCATAGGTAAGTAGGAAAACATTTGAGTGTCTGGATAGCTCTATATCCATCTTTCCCCACGCCCGATGATTACAAGCTCATCATCATCTTCTTCCTCTTCTTTATCTTCATTTGAGGATTCCATTATCTCGATGGGCTCTAGATGATGCAGCACCGATTCATTTTTTATCTTGGGCGGGAATCTCTTCTTCTGCCATGGAGATATCATGAGGCTCCCCCTCAGCATGATTATCTTCTTGAGAGATTAGTAAATCTCCCTCAGCTGGAACATTTTCTTGAGAGTTCAGAAACTCCCCCTCAGCTGTAACATCTTCTTGAAAGTTGTGACTTCTCCCCCTCGGTAGGTGTATTCTCTATCATGAGAATTTGAGGGTCTCCCCTCAATTTGGAACACTATCCTCTTTATTTGCTTGGGATGGTTCTTCTTTTTTGCAGCCACACACTCTTGGCTTCCTTTTTGACACCTTTTCATTTTCAAGAATGTATTTCTTGACTAGTTTTCTCCTTGATTTACTGGATTTAGCCACAACTTTAGGATTCTCTTGAGTCTTAGCTTTGTCTTTTTGAACAGCTATTATACTTGAAGCAGCTACCTCCTTTTACGCCACACTTGGTCTTGTCTCGATGGCGGAGAGACTCTACGATAGAGGTGGCTGATGGTCTTTTGGACTTATGTCCAACTTTGTTCTTCTTTAGGATCTGTGATATGGTGGCTTGATCCTCATCAGCTTCATCTTGCTATTGCTTCCTTCTCAGCAATCTCAGAGTCTATATATCAGAGGACTCTATAGGAATATCAGTTGTAGATCCTTGAGGCTCTTCTATCTGTCTAGCTCTTAGCTTCCTCTTGCCCTTGCTTTTTCTGGAAAAGGGCAGAGGGTTCTTCCTTGTTGATTTCTCCTTCTTGCTCTTCTTCCTTGACAACAGACATATTTCCAGGAATGCCTGTGTTCTTCAGATCCCCAATTCTTTCACTGGATTCTGTCATCATTCGAACATACTCTGCTGGGTTTCTCTTCCAATTTTCAAACAATTGTTGGGTCATTCTTCGATTTGGGTTTATGGCTTCTCCCTCTTCATCCCCAATTTTGTCACCCAGTGCTGATTGCAGAATGATACTTATGAAACGCCCATATAACATTTTTTGAGGGCTTTTTGATTTCTTGAGTTGAGGATCCACTGTGGAGTCCACTCGAGTAATCTGACTCCATAGTTGAGTTGTATGCCATAAAACATAGGTCGTCGTGAGCTTAAGTTGAGCTTCATTCACAGTCATCATGACTGAGCTCTTACGACATATGCATTTTCCAATAATGTCGACCAAGAACTCATACCTTTGTAGGAACTCCTTCTTTTTGTATCCTTTTACGGAGGGGTTTTCTTGTGATGCATTTTCCTTAGACTCTCTTGGAAGTTTATCTTTGTCTAAGAATGGGTGCCCTTCATTCTTGAAACCTAGGGCAGATTGAAGTCCTCTTCCTTAGTCTCATTTCTACTCCTTTACTCGAGTAGTGATGGTGTTGTGTTCGAACACACCATTCTTATAGAACTCCTTCACTAGCTTGGGATAGATGAGTGTATCGGTGCTCAAAGCCTCTTGAGACCCGCTTTCTTGATGAGGCCCGGCGTCTTGTGAAATTTTGGTGGAGCGATCTTGAACTCGTCGAGCGAGTCGTAGCACGAAACCACATTTGAAGCGACCATTGATTACGTAGTTGGAAGTGAGATCTGTTGAGCTTTACTGCTGATTTAGGGTTTAAGCTTTGAGAGAGAGAGAGAGATGAGAGAGATAATCTTTTGAACTTGATTTCAAAACATGATTTCAATTTGTACTTGTAACTTCCTCTCTCTTTTTCACTTAGTGGGATGGTGTCGATTTTTGCTTGGCTCTACAATTTTAATCGGGCGAGAATGTCTTGCTTTGCCCTTGGCCTTTTGGTGAGGTGTCCTTAGGAAGACTACGATAGTTGAGGTAGTCTTATGTTCGTTGAGTCATCTGCGATGATCATTGAGTCATCCTACGATCGTCGAGTCTCTGTCAGTGATCGTTGAGTATGATCGACATTAGATTGAGTCGTCCTACGATCGTCGAGTCTGTCCAGAATCCTTGTGATGAGTTTTTGATAAAGCATCCTTTTAAAGGCTGACTCGGGGAAGGGCCAACCTCTTGGAGAGAGATTCAAGGGTTAGGTTTGTTCTGAGCCACCTCTTAGAGATTGCTATGTTATGAAGCTTGTCATCACAAGGATACATTTTTGCTTTGTGGATGGGGCTTGTGTCATCGTTGAGTGCACACTCGATAGTTAAGTCTTTGCTCTCGATCGTTGAGGTAGTCTTCTTTTAGCTTCTACGATCGTGAGCTTTCCTTGATCATGTCTACGATTTTGAGTTCGACCTTTGTATATTTGTCATGGTTAGCACAATCTAGAGCATATATTTCATGGTTGTAGATTTAGCATACCTAGCTCACTTATTAACTTATTAAATCTGGATTCATCTAGTGGTTTTGTAAAAACATCGACAAGTTGATTTTCGGTAGGGATATATTGTAAAGATATAGTTCCATTTTGCACATGATCCCTAATGAAGTGATACCTTATTTCTATATGCTTAGTCCTAGAATGCATGAGCGGGATTATGAGTTATAGCTATGGCACTTGTGTTGTCACGGTGTGTGGGGAATAGATTTGAAGTCGAACCCATAGTCGATTAGTGATTTCTCATCCATAGGATCTGAGCACTGTGTTGCCAATGATATATATTCGACTTCTGCGGTTGAGGTGAACCTTTGAGTTTTGCTTTTTGCTAAAGCAGGACACAAGTCTGTTTCCTAGAAGTTGACAAGTGCCACTAGTACTCTTTCTATCTATTTTGCATCCTGCAAAATCAACATATTTGTATCTTATTAGTTCAAATGAGGATTCCTTGGGGTACCACAGCCCCAAATAAGGTGTACCCTTGAGATACCTGAAGATCCTCTTTGAAGCAGACAAATGTGACTCTTTAGGGTTAGCCTAAAATCTAGCACATATGCATGTTGCAAACATTATATACAGTCTCTTTGGCGATTAGGTATAAAGAGAGCTATCATACCTCCTCTGTATTGAGTGATATCAATACTTTTACCTTTCTCATCTTTGTCGAAGCTTGGTTGCGGGAGCAATTGGTGTTTTTTGGGGAGAGGTGATTCCATGTCATACTTCTTTAGTAAGTCTTTGATGTACTTGGCTTGGTTTATGAAAATTCCTTCTTCAGTCTGCTTTACTTACAGTCCAAGGAAGAAGTTTAGCTCACCCATCATGCTCATTTCAAACTTGCTCTGCATTAGCTTAGAAATCTCTTGCATAACTTTTAAATCGATAGAACCAAAGATAATGTCATCAACATAGATTTGAACTAGTAAGACTTTGTCTTTATGCTTTCTAAGGAACAATGTGGTATCTACTCTACCTCTAGTGAACCCATTTTAGATTAAGAAGTTAGTCGATGTTTCATACCATGCATACTCTGGGTGCTTGTTTAAGACCATATAAGGCTTTATCTAATCTATAGACATAATTGGAAAGTGATGGATTGATGAAACACGGAGGTTGTTCTACATAGACTTCTTCTTGGAGTTCTCCATTTAGAAATGCACTCTTGACATCCATCGAAAGACTTTGAACTTCATATAGGGCGTGAAAAAAGAAAGATTACGATGGCTTCGATCAATGGCAGTGCAAATGTTTCATCGTAGTCGATACCTTCTTCTTGAGAATAGCCCTTTGCCACTAGTCTTGCCTTGTTTACGGTGATGACCCCATCTTCATCCATTTTGTTTACGAAGACCCACTTAGTTCTATCACAGGATGACTCTTTGGTCTTGGTACCATCTCCATACTTTGCTTCGTTCAAATTGGTTGAGTTCTTCTGCATGGCTTCTATCCATTGGAGTCTTCCATAGCATCCTCTATCTTCTTTGGCTCTATTTGTGACGAGAAGCTTAGATAAAAACATTCATTACGAGTAGCGACTCTTGTTTTGACTCGGCACTCGGATCTCCATGATTAGATCCACGAGTGTGATCTCTTGCCCATCTGTTGCTCGGTTGGGACATACGTCTGATGCCTTCTGTCTTAAATCTTCAAGGTCTATTTCTTCTTCTTGGGTGGAGGCTCATTGTCTTGCATGGACCTCTCTCGATCACATTCTCATGCTCTGCGATTTCCTTTATCTCGGCACTCTCGATCGTAGTGTTGAGCTCGACGACTTCATTAAGTAGTGTATACGCACTATCGGTCGTAGTGTCTTGAGGCCTTTATTTTGTCTAAGTCGGTTTCATCAAAGATGATGTGTATTGAGACTTCAACATTCGGTGTCTTCTTGTTGAACACCACATAAGCCTTCTTTATCATGGCATATCCAAAAAGATCCCTTCGTCGACTTGAAATTTGGAATTTTTGTCGAATCTTGCTTTCCATTGTTGAGAATGTAGCATGCACAGCCAAAGACATGGAAATAGCTGACACTTGGCTTTCTTCCTTTCCACAGTTCGGTAGGGCGTCTTCTTGATCGTAGAGTGTATGAGTGATCTATTACGTGTAGCATGCGGTGTTGATAACCACGCCCGAAGTATTGGGTAGATGAAATTTGCGACTAGTAGAGTTCTTCCAGCCTCAATCAAGGTTCTATTCTTCCTTTCAGCTACTCCATTTTGTTGAGGAGTTCGAGGAGCTGAGAAGTTGTGGTGATCCCCCATTATGCATGCGAAGCGATCCATTTACGAGAAATCAATTCTGCTGCCATGATCACTCCTTATGGCCTTGATTTTCTCTCTTTCTCGTTCATCACCGATCTGAACATCTTGATTAATTGAGCTTGTTTCATCCTTTGAAGTTAGGAAGAATACCCGTATGAATCTGGTGTGAGTAAATGCGACTACGACTAGAGTATCTTTTTCTCAAGAGGCGGTTGTTGGGATTGGCCCAAAGAGATCCAAGTGAAACAAGCTGCGGTGGCTTGTCGATAGAGTTGGCGGTCTTGCTCTTGAATGAGCTTACGTGCTTTTTCCAGTGGCGAGGCATTACATGGCCTTTCCTTCACGAAGTTGAACTTGGGTAGGCCCGACTACTAGGTCTTTTGATGCCGTTTGGACATACTTTTGAAGTTTAAGTGAGACAATAGTCTATGCCATAACCAACTCATTTCTTGGATGCTTTTGCGGAAAAAACATATTGTCTCATCTAAGCTTAGTTGACCAAGATCCACTTGTGTAGACATTTCCTTCTCTTGTCGGTTAGCTTTACTGGCGGATGTCTTGAAATCTCGACTTGACATTGATTATTGAGGAATGTCACTTGATGACCCTTATCCGCGAGTTGGTGATACTTAGAAGGTTGTGTTGAAGACCTTCCACATAGGCTACTTTCTTTGAAAGATCTTGCACCATTGCCGTGAGCCGTATCCTCTTGTCTTGCCCAGTAGTTATCTCCAAAGATGGTGAGGACCTTCCTTTTCTATGTAGTTAGATAGTAGAGCTTTGTTCCTGTCATATGCCTCGAGCATCCTTTGTCCGGATACCATGTTGAGGTCATGGAGCTCTTTTCTGTCAAAATATTTGAACCTTCATTTTGGTACCCATATTTGCATGGGTCCTTCATTATTAGTACCTTTGGGGACCCAAATCCATCTAATCTTGGGTCTCACATGCATGGAGTTATAATAACATTTTGTGGCCCTATGACCATATTTATTGCATATGAAACATCTATTATGATGCGTGCTGTGTGTGCATGATGATTCATCTTCCATTTGGACTTGTGTGGTTCTTTAGTTAACCTTACATTAAAGCGATTCTCTTTCTTCCCACGTGTCCTTAGGTTTCATAAATAGTGATGAGTGTGCCTTACCTCTCCTGTACCTTCCCAGTTGATTAGTAGAGTTGGTCTTGCTTGACTACGATTCTTCGAGGTTGGTGAGTAGAGGTTGGGTTACTCTTCTCCTTTATGAAGCCCAGGCCAGCGTGAGATCCTTTACTTCTCTGAGTATAACTAGAAACAATATAACAAGGTTCAACTGGCTCTTCCAACTGTGAGGATTTCACAAAGGCAATGCCTCTATCAAAACTTGAGGCATTACTAGTGCTAGTTTCCACTATCTTTTCCACACAAGGCTCTGAGATGAATTCCCCAAAGCCTAGACCTATTTTGTCAAAAATGCTTCTCTGACTAGAGAGCAGACAGTCCATGGACGATGAGGATTTGTTCCATGCAGAGATAGTCTTCTCTAGGCCCTCAACTTTAGAGGTTAGAATAGACTTTCTTTGTGCATTGAGTGTGTTTATGCATTTTAAGGTCTCATTCTCGACCTCGAGCTTGGAAAGAAGATTAGTACTTAGAAGGGTTGTTTCAAGCTCTTCTTGAACTTTCTTCTTTTCCTCTTGAAAAGTGAATGATCTTTAGACAAGACTGGAACCACTTCATGTATTGATGTAGATCGATGGTTATGCCATGCGGTCTGAGTTCTTAAGTCATTCATGTCTACATCAGGTGAGTTGAAATCAAATACCTCGTCAAGACTTACATCATGTATGTTGAGGCTTTGTTTGTCCTTTGCATGTTTGGCTATTAAGCACAGATTTGCCATATGTGGTTCTTCCTCGTCTCTGGAGTCAGCATTTTAGTCATTATTTGAGTCACTCCACGATCCTCCAGCTACCAGGCCTTTGTCTCTTTTCTAAGGCCTCTTGTTTCCTTTGTATTCCTTCTTTGCATGTGTTTTCTTCTTTAGTTCTTCTTTGATAGGTTTGTTGCAGTTGGCGATGAAGTGGCAAAGCTTTTTGCAGTTGTAGCATAGGTCATTCATTTGCTCTTGACTGCTGTAATTGCTGACCTTCTTTGGCTTGCTGATTCTGCCTTGTCGCATAAACCTTCTTAGTCTCTTTACCAGCATAGCAAAGTCATCATCATCGTCTTCATCATCATCAGAGGCAATCTCAATGTTGACCTTTGATGCACTTTCAGTTGCCTTGAGAGCAACACCCTTATCCTTCCTTCTTCCTTTACGATAAGGTTTGACCGCGTTGGGTCGACTCCGGTTAAGTATGTCGGGAGATTTCCATATAGTTGTTGACTATCATTTCGTTGAGATTCTTTGACTCTCTTATTGCGATGGTCTTGGCATCCCACACGCTTGGTAGGGCTCTCATGAATTTTATGGTGGGATCTTTGTTAGGATAGACCTTTCCATATGCTTTCGTAGAGAGTTGAAGCGAGAACATTGAATCTTTCATAGGTGGCGATTACATTTTCTCCTTGCACATGAGCGAACATTTAAATCTTCTTTGTGTTAGAAGAGGCTTTTTTCTCTCTAACTTCTTGATTCCTTCGTGCATGATCGGTGAGCTTCCCAAACTTCCTTAGTTGTTTTCTTTGTTTACAACATTTTCAAGCAGATCGTCCTCTAAGGATTGGAGCAGGATGTTCTTAGCCTTCTTATCAAGTTGGATGACTCTTTTCTCGTTATCATCCACTCTTCTTTAACTTTGATCAGTATCTGGTTTGGATCGTCGATTGGTTGGTGCAAGCTTGGTTGGAATATAGGGCCCATTTTGAGCGGTCTCAAATAGATCTTCATCTATTGAGTCCATATACGCTTGCATCCCGACTTTCCGGTTAGCAAATTTATCCTTGTTGCACATTGGTGGCTTCTTTGCCTCCCCAGTCTGGAATCTCTTGAGTACGAGTGCCATTGGATCTACTAAAGCTTGTAAGCTATAAAATAGAACACTCTTTGATACCAATTGTTAGTTCTAGTTGGCACAATAGTTATCTAGAAGGGGTTGAATAGATATTTAAAAATCTTTTCGTTTTAAACTTGTTCTTTGATAATGATTAAAACTTAGCGGAATAAATGTTTGTTTTAATCTTCTTTACCAAGCAATGGAGTAATGAGGATGAGGCGGTTATGGCGGTTATAACGAGATATAGCGATTTATGATATGAATGTAAATGACACGATCGTTTTTTAAGTGGTTGAGAACACTTAAAGCTCTGAGTCCTCTCTTCTACTCAGCGAGTAGGATATCCACTAAGGATATACTGTTACAACTTCACGAATCACACGATTCCTTCTAGACCCGGCGATCTAGGAACTTCTTAGTTCACTCTTTAACTCTTCAAGTCCAGCAGACTTGGCTTTCTTATAGTTCACTACGAACTCTTCAAGTCCAGCAGACTTGGTACTCTTCTTCAGTTGGTTGATAATGTTGTGTTCTTGATGGTTGCTACTTAGTCGGTGTGTAAGCACTTGTTCTGAAGAACTGAGTAGTTGAGCAAGATTTAAAATATCTCAGATCGTAGAGTTGAGCTTGAGAGATGTTCACGTTGTTTGTTCAATGCTTGCTTAGTTCTCTCTCATCTGTCTGATCTACATATATGTGATGTTGAAAACTATACGTTGGATCCATCCGTTGTGGCATTAAATGCATCTGAACTTTTTGTCTTGTGATGGAACATTTACGCACATCTTCTGAAATTGCATTACGGCCCATTGACACGTGTGGACTACTTTCTCACCTACCACCTGAAAAGGTGTTTTGTCCCTCTTATCCATGGTACTATCCTTAGCTTCTTCAATCTGCTTCTTTGTTGCATACTAAGGATATTTCTTTACTCTGGGGGCCGATGAGCACTGCGGCGTCTAGAATCCATTCCTCGTATGTTGAAATCTACCTTTACACAAATCATGAGGCTCGGCGTTTTTACGACATGAGAGCGATGATGATGCTCTACGATTTGGATTATGATTCTCTACGATTCGGATCGTAGTGACTTGTTGCCTTGGTGCTTGATCGATGCTATCATTTAGAGAAAGCACTACGATTTCTCTTAAACCCTTGCACACTCGATCCTTACTTGCTCGTGTTGTTGACTCTACGTTCAGGAGCACACTATGATCGTTGACTTATAAACTTCATGTTTCCTTGACCTGCAATGCGATCGTGGAGTTTGGCTCGTGAAGCGTTGGGACCACTCTCTACGATTTACGAAAAGTCCCTTCAAGGCGGGCACACACTACGATCCGTTAAGCTCTACATTTCTACGCCTTGACTTACGCCTTTGTTGATCGGATGATACACTACGATTTCTTGAACCTATATATTACATCTCAAGATCAACCTAACAGATTTGATCTTTTCAATCTATACATTCCATTAAAAGAATGATACACGTTAAGATCTTAGATCAACCTAACAACTTTGATCTATCACTAAGTCCTTGTACATATATTCATTGAAGGACCTTACAAATAATCATGAGAATATACATTAAAACATCAAATCATAATAGGTATTCTCCCAATCTCCCCTATTTGATGTTGACATAACCAAGGAGATTTGTTGTCATGATTATTAGTGACTAGATGTATTTGCAGGAAATTTAAACATGACTTAGTATTTCGTTGGCGGTGAAATTTCTAGAGAATAAGCATGAATTTATTGATGATCGGAGAGATATTACAATTGACGTTACATCAATAAGAAATTTAAGTTTCAACTTATCTCTATTTCCTTGGCTTCTTTTCGTGGAGGTGGGTTGGCGTGCTCCTCACCCTTCTTTTCTTTGAGCTTCCTCGTTTCTGGCTAACTCTTCCAGCTCGCTTAGATTTAGAATTGGATTCTCCTCATGCCTGTGCATGAATGCAGAATCTCCAGTTGGCATTCTTATGCGTATAGTAGACACATCTTGTGAGCTGGGAGTTGACTCCTGATGGCTTAATGGTATAGCCATTATAATTCCCTGTTGATCAGATCGTTGAGTCTGACTGTGGAATTGTCTTGCAGGAGGGCTTCGTGATGCCTGTGCATGATATTGTCTTCCTCCCCTTTCTTGAGTTCCATGACCTCCTCTGCCTCTCTGCCTTGTCCTCCCTGAACTCCTTTCCCTTTATTCTCCCCCTTTATGTCAGCATCAAGGGTTCGAATATCGGCAGACAGTCGATTAACACCTTGGACAAGCTCATTCAGTTGGCTTTGTGTCTGAGCAATGTCCTCTCTATTTTCCTTGATCTGTTTTTTAGATCTTGCTTCTTTATTTTGGAGAACTGAAAGAATCATATCATTATGTTTTTCCTGATTGGCATAAGATTTCTGGAAGTCATAGACAGAGGCTTTTAAGTTGATGATATTCTCTAGCATCAGGGTATGTTGGCCGTCTTGATGTTGCTACATTGCAAGAACAGCCTCTCTTTGCTTGGCAGCTATCTGTAAGTGAATTTCATCTCTGTCCTTCATGCTCTTAAGAATTTCTTGTATAATCTCCCTCAACTTCTTTTTAAGCTCAGTATTCATAGTGCCCTCAACTTATTTGCAGTTGTGATCATTTGATTCAGCCGGATATTGATGAGATTATAGTGAGATTCCAAACTTGCTTCTAAGTCTTGACCATTTTCTCAGAAGTTTCTTTCAAGTCCTCCTTTGTAGGCAGGCTTGGGAGAGTATCATTGGTGTGAGGATTGTTGGTTGGAGGGGTTGTATGCTGGGGTTGATCTTGCAAGTTGTAAAGAGCAAGGTCAAGACTAAAGTAGTCATTTGAGGAGGAGGATGGAATGTTTGATGGAGGGGCTTGGGTTTGGATGTCTGGGATAGGTGACTCTACGATTTCGATGTGAGACTCTACGATGTGGTTGGAGTCTGGAATCGTAGAGGTGGTGATTTGTGGGAGTAAAGTAAAGTTGACTTTATTTGGTTCTTCGATTCTGAAATTTTGGGATTCTCGCAATCGGAAATTGATTCTTGGATTGAGACTCACTTCCAACCATCGAGGGAATTCATAAAAATAGCTAAATGAAGATGATGGTAAGTGATTAACTCGAAATTTTGTAGGGATAGACAGTACCTCAGGTTTATCTTTTGAAGAAGAGGTATTTGTAAGCAGCTTCTTGGCAAAGATGACTTTTCCTGGAAATCCATGAGCCAGAACTGAGATGGTTGGATACTCTTTAAAGCTCCAGAACATGTGATCCCATGAGTTTAGGATTTGAGCTTGATGGTATGCCATCATAGGTAAGTAGGAAAACATTTGAGTGTACAGATAGCTCCTATATCCATCTTTCCCCACGCCAGTGATTACAAGCTCATCATCTTCTTTTTCCTCTTCATTGTCTTCATTTGAGGATTCCATTATCTCAATGGGATCTAGATGGTCTGGCACTGATTCATTTTTATCTTGGGCAGGAATCTCTTCTTCTGCCACGGAGATAGCATGAGGCTCCCCCTCAGCATGATTATCTTCTTGAGAGATCAATAAATCTCCCTCAGCTGGAACATTTCTTGAGAGTTCAGAAACTCCCCCTCAGCTGTAACATCTTCTTGAGCTGCAGACTTCTCCCCCTCAGCCGGTGTATTCTCTATCATGAGAACTTCAGGGGTCTCCCCCTCAGCTGGAGCACTGTCCTCTTTATTTGCTTGGGACAGTTCTTCTTTTGCAGCCACACTCTTAGCTTCCTTTTTCAGCACCTTTTCATTTTCAAGAATGTACTTCTTGACTAGCTTTCTCCTTGATTTGCTGGATTTAGCCACAACTTTAGGATTCTCTTGAGTCTTAGCTTTGTCTTTCTGAACAGCTATTATACTTGAAGCAGCTACCTCCTTTTCTGCCACACTTGGTCTTGTCTCAATTAGCAGCAGAGACTCTACGATAGAGGTGACTGATGGTCTTTTAGACTTATGTCCAATTTTTTTCTTCTTTAGGATCTGTGATATGGTGGCTTGATCCTCGTCAGCTTCATCTTGTTGTTGCTTCCTTCTCAGTAATCTCAGAGTCTCTATATCAGAGGACTTTATAGGAATATCAGTTGTAGATCCTTGAGGCTCTTCTATCTGTCTAGCCCTTAGCTTCCTCTTGCCCTTGCTTTTTCTGGAAAGGGCAGAGGGTTCTTCCTTGTTGATTTCTCCTTCTTGCTCTTCTTCCTTGACAACAGACATGTTTCCAGGAATGCCTGCGTTCTTCAGATCCCTAGTTCTTTCACTAGATTCTGTCATCATTCGAACATGCTCTACTGGGTTTCTCTTCCAGTTTTCAAACAACTGTTGGGTCATTCTTCGATTTGGGTTTATGGCTTCTCCCTCTTCATCCCCAATTTTGTCACCCAGTGCTGATTGCAGAATGATACTTATGAAACGCCCATATAGCATTTTTTGAGGGCTTTTTGATTTCTTCGAGTTGAGGATCCACCTGCCGATCCACTCGAGTAATACAGCTCCATAGTTGAGTTGTATGCCATAAAATATGGTCGTTATGAGCTTAAGTTGAGCTTCATTCACCGAGTCATGACCTGAGCTCTTTCAGCATATGCATTTTCCAATAATGTTAGCCAAGAACTCATACCTTTGTGGGAACTCCTTTTTGTATCCTTTTACAGAGGGGGTTTTCTTGTGATGCATTTTCATTAGACTCTCTTGGAAGTTTATGCTGTCTAAGAATGGGTGTCCTTCATTCTTGAAACATAGGGCCAGATTGAAGTCCTCTTCCCTTAGTCTCATTTCTATTCCCTTTACTCGAGTAGTGATGGTGTTGTGTTCGAACACACCATTCTTATAGAACTCCTTCACTAGCTTGGGATAGATGAGTGTATTTGCTCAGGTTTCAACGCCTCTTGAGACCCGCCTTCTTGATGGGCCGAGTCTTGTGAAATTTTTGTAGAGCAGTCTTGAACTTGTCGAAGCAGAGTCTGTAGCCTGAAACCACATTTGAAGCATCCATTGATTCTGTAGTTGGAAGTGAGATATGACTGAGCTTTCTGCTGATTTAGGGTTTCGCTTTGAGAGAGAGAGAGAGGATGAGAGAGATAATCTTTTGAACTTCAGATTTCAAAAATATGATTTCAATTTGTACTTGTAACTTCCCTCTCTCTATTTCACTTAGTGGGACAGGTGTCGATTTTTGCTTGGCTCTACGAATTTGACTGGGCAGGAATGTACTACTTTGCCCTTGGCCTTTTCAGAGCTGAGGTGTCCTTAGGAAGACTACGATAGTTGAGGTAGTCTTATGTTCGTCGAGTCTGTCCTGCGATCGTCGAGTCTGTCCTACAATCGTCGAGTCTGTCTGGCAGTCGTTGAGTCTGATAAGCATTCGTTGAGTCTGTCCTACGATCGTCGAGTCTATCCGAATCCTTGTGATGAGTTTTTGATAAAGCATCCTTTTAAGGCAGCTCGGGAAGGGCCAACCTCTTGGAGAGATTCAAGGGTTAGGTTTGTTCTTGAGCCACCTCTTAGAGAGATTGTTATGTTATGAAGCTTGTCATCACAGGATACATTTTTGCTTTGTAGATGGGGCTTGTTTCATCGTTGAGTCTGCACTACGATAGTTAAGTCTTTGCTACGATCGTTGAGGTAGTCTTCTTTTCAGCTCTACGATCGTGAGCTTTCCTTGATCATGTCTACAATTTTGAGTTCAGCATTTGTATCTGCCATAGTTAGCACAATCTAGAGCATATATTTCATGGTTGTAGATTTAGCATACCTAGCTCCATTATTAACTTATTAAATCTGGATTCATCTAGTGGTTTTGTAAAAATATCAACAAGTTGATTTTCAGTACGGATATATTGTAAAGTTATAAACCACAAATAAATTAGAACAAATTTTTTCTTCAAAAAAATCTATTATTATAGAATGGGGGTAGTAATTAATATTCAACATCAAACTTCTCAATTTTTTCGATCATTTAGATGAAAGACCATTAAAGACATCTCAAGAATAATATATACAAACTACAAAATTTCACACATATTAAAAAAGTAAAAATAAAATAAATAGAATAATGAGTAAATTTATCTTTAGTAGTCTCACAAGATTCAAAAAGTGATGAGCAAATTTATTTTTATACTAATGAACCTCACTAAATGATATATAACCCTTCACTTTATGTACTTTATATCATCCTTTTAGAGAGAAAAAATAATTGTACTTTTAGTTATCTTTTTGAGACGGATGGAGTACATAATTTGTACTATAATTCAAATTCTTTGATTTTTTTTAACAAATTTACTAATATGACTTGTGGTTATTGAATAGTGTAAAACATTACTTTAATTTTATCCCTTGGATATTTTTATATAGTTTATTCCTTAAATATAATTTTTCTAATAAATATTTTTGAACTTCTAAAAGTATTCTCATATAATTTTATTAATATTTTCTGTAACTTTACTGGTCGTAATCTGACTATATATATATAATTTTCAAATAACAAATAGGACCCGTTGTAAAAAAAAGAGAGTGAACAATTAATTTGTTACAGGTGAGAAGCTTGAAAGATGACATAAAAGGGAACAACAAAGGACAAAAAAAATAAAGTGCAAAAACTAATTTTCACTCCAAATATTATTTTTTTGAATACATCTAGCTTCTCACTTTATAAATTCAGAACACAGCTGGGATTTACTCATAATTCAATGGCTCTTACAAATAACCACTACGATAGAATAATGGATTAATTACATGTATTAGTATATTTTTAAAAATAATTATAAAAATTATACATCTATAAAATAATTACAAAAATACTACACTTCATTATTTTTATTTACAATACTAATACAACTAAAAGTCCTTAAATTAAGGGATTAATATTAATGGATTGACATGGCAAATTAGTTTCCATCTTCCTTAAACATTCTCTTCTCGTTCGGTCTCTTTCTCCGCCCTTACTATTTCTCTCTCTACTCTCGAAGCCACTCGTCGTCATCCTCTTCCGCCGTCGCCGCAACACCACAGTCTCTCAACTCTGACAGAAAATTGACGTTAATCCTCCTAAAGGAACTAGAGATTTTCCTCCAGACGAGATGCGCCTCCGCAGTTGGCTTTTTCACAACTTCAGAGAATTTTCAGAAAGATTTGTACCAGATTTTGATTAGTTCGGTTGTCGTTGTACTGTCCTTCTGAATTGTGTTTCATACTTTGGTTTTTGTTGGATTTCCATAACTATTTGTTATGGTTAGTGAGTCTGTAATGTTTATTTGAACTTATGTAAATAAGATTACATATTTGATTATATTAAGTGATTTGGCATTGTTTGTTGGTTCGTATTTTATACTTCTAAGTTGTGTTTGATACATTATTTGAAAGGCGCAGTTGGTAACCAAACATGCATAGAAGGGTAACCATTTTATTTTTTGGTAGTAACCAAATAGTTACAAGCTTGTATCAGGACATATATCAAGTGTTAAATG